>JBAIZL010000002.1:116481886-116596886 GCA_036971475.1 Prosapia bicincta | reverse complement strand
TTTACAGACTCCTTAAAACCGATTCTTGTTTCGGCGAAACATAAGAAAAGAAAATCAGGGCTTTTTTGCAAAACAGAAAACTAAAAGCAGCCCCCGGTTTACAGACAATTAAAAAGACTCTTGTTTTTCAAAAACGTAGAAAATTAAATACAAAAGCTTTTTTTGTAGAAACAGTAGAACACGAAAAAGGCCTCTTTTTTACAGACAAGGGAAAATTCTCTTGTTTTGCAAAATCATAAGAAATTAAAAAATAGGGGCTTTTTGCAGAAACATTAGAAAACGAAAAGTAGCATCTTGTTTACAGACAACTGAAAACACTCTTGTTTTGGTAAAACAGAAAATGAAATACAGGAGCATTTATGGATCTTTATTTAGAAAACGGGAAACAGGCACTTATGAATTCTGACGTGGTGCAACTTTGAAAAAGATCCCGCACGCCAACTTCTCATAACACGATATGAAAATTAAATGATTTTATGAAGAATTGACAGCTTTTTATTATAAGCCCTTTACATAGATTTCATCTCTTAGATACACCATACTTTAGAATTAAAAATTGTAGTAAACAAATAAACTACCACATAACTCGCACCCTTGCCTCTGTCGGTAATTACAGGGGAAGAGATAGAATTTATTATTCTTTATAGTAAATCATCTTATTTCATATTTTCTTATGAAAAAGTTACTACACTAATTAACTTTTGTATAGATTCGTTATAATATGATCGCATTGTAATCAACCAGGAGTGCAACGATTGAAGAACACTTTTAGTCAACTTGATTTTAGTTGGCCAAGTTCCGCGCATTCTGTTAGTTCATTAACCTTCGCTCTCTCCTTTTCTCTCTCTCTCTGTGTGAGTGTGTGTGTGTGTGTGTGTGTGTGTGTGTGTGTGTGTGGATGATTTAAAAATAAAAACCGTCCCCGATATAAAATACCTCATGTTCCGTGCCAACCAAGGAGCATTCTTCCACTTTGGCAAACCATCTCCCTTAATACCAGTCCGAATTCTAAATGCCATGAGTCCTTATCCTTCCCGCAGCTATTGTACAACGTACGTTGTATCCACGGAGGTCACCGAGCCTCCTTCTCTGTCGGGCGTTTAACCCATAATACATGACTTGTACCTTGGAAGGTTAATGTGCGTATCGTGGAAGGAAACACCAAGCGATTGTCATCCAGTTGAACTTATTAACAGGCAAAATAAGTCGCGAGATATAGCTAGAGACTTGGCCAGCTGATGCACGATGCCCATCTTGGCATTTAGAGTGGGGGGGGGCGCTTGCATATTTAGTGTTTATCGAAGCTCGCTGCTATATGTATTAGTTTGCCACAACCTCTGTGCCTAAGTGCGAGAGAGGGGTATACAGCTGCCAGACTTTCCTCTTCCACTAGTCTCCGAAATTTTATTCTGGCATCTCGCTGTATCTCGTGAATTGTACCTCCTCCTCTACAATCACTTAAATTCAGCACGATTTTGCTTCACTTCTCGAATAACGTGACTGAGTTTACAAAGATTTTTAGTAGGATACATATTCCACTTTTCATTTATGTGATTATCATTTTTTTAACGTTACTGTTATAGCTACAATATTTATAGTATTTATTAATCATAATTACAACAAACTGTTATCATTTAGTATTGTTAGAACACACATATATATATATATATATATATATATATATATACAGTCGACAGTTAGTCTGTGTGACGTAACCTGTCTTGTAGAACCGGGCTAGGTCGGACGTGTCTTATTACATGTAGCCGCCCGCAGATGTTTCCTTAATGTGTCACGTATTAACATCCCAACTAAATAAATTAACTTTCTCACTCTAATTATAATTTTGAAATTTCTATGGAATATTTGAAAAGTTGTCCGCGTAAAAACACAAGATGAACGATATCGAACACGGTAAAATTTGTTGAAAAATACAAACAAATATTATAGGTGTAAATTATTAATGTTCTGTGTTCAAATAAACTTAACAAGTTTAATTTACAAATTATGTCGCGTTTGTTATCGTTCTTGTATTTTTACGTAGAACGTAAAAATATAAGAAAGATAAATTTTTTAGAGAAAATATTTTGATAGAAATTTGGAAATTATGATAAGGATAAGAAAATTAATTTACTGGGGATGCTAGTAGGTGTGGGCATTAGGAATGCAGCTGGGGACGGCTGCGAGTGATAAAATACGTCCGACACTTGTAGTGATAACTACAAGACAGGTCACATCATACATACTACAATATCCCTGGCGATGGCATGTGAACAGACTTTATTTTCTTCCGCTTTCGTCGCAAGGGGATCCTGGACGATTAAAGGACGTCTGGCGTAATAGTCTCAATTTTTGTCGGTATAATAAACGGCGATGCCTAAAAACAATGAGAAATGGACTGTGTGGCAGGGCGGTTTATGACACACCTGTCAAGAAGCAGGCGCCGGATCGCGCGGCAGCCGCAGCCTCCTTGTGTGGGAAAGGGTTCGAGTTAAGTTAGGTTAACTAATGGTTTTAATTTTTTATCCTATCCGGGTAATTGGTGAGTCATCTAATTAATAGTTATGATAGACTTGGGTTGTGACAAGATAAATTTCTGGCATAGTTTTATAAATAAAAATTCAATTAGGCCTACACTTTTTCGACATGGAATAATAAGGTTTCACTGCTGTTTGAGCCACTGTGACATTGCGTAGTAGATGAGGTAATGTAGTATCAAAGACCGACCCGGCAAACGAGTTAGAATAGTGAGGGTTTTTTCCAAGAACCTCTTAAAGTCTAGGTCTACGCGATGGAGTGGAAAGACTACTCCGTCTCTTTATCTCACTCCTATCTTTCTCTGAGAGTGAGGGGACAGCCACAGATCGGGAAAATACTGCTACAGACACACGAGAAGAGCCCTGGTGTAGAAATGAGTCACGCTTGGTTTTCAGTTCTGCGCATGCGCTGTCGATGTATTTCTGGCCCACGAACATAACCTAACACTACGGTAGTTTTTTAGTTGTTATATTTTAGTAAGTAATATAAATATTTACAAATAGGTAAAATTACTAATTTTAATAAGAAAGGGTGCACAAAATAAATTATATATGACCCCGATTCTGCATTGTAATTTTCTGTAAATCTGACGTTTTGTGTTAGAAATATTTTTGGGAATAACCTTATCTGTTTGACCTGCCTTGGGTCAAAGGTCTTCTCGTGCGTCGGTGACAGTACCTGGCTGCCCTAACTTAAGCAAGGAGTAACTGGTCCTGCACCCAAGAAAAATACAGCTGCCATTTAGCTAACAAATGAGGAGGGATTACTACAACTTCTTAAATCCCTGCAGCTGAGAGTACTAGCGGCACCTGTTTTTGTAGACTAAGAGATTGCAGATAAATTTTTGTTTACAATTTTGGTTGCGGTTTCAGGCGCTGAAGGAGTGGGAAGCTGACCACATAGAGAACGATAATCACATTGACTATGGAATCACAAACACTGCCATTGATATCGAGGACGAAGATGCAGGCTACATGGAGCACTTCTTTAGAGAGGTTAGTTCAAATTTACTTTTCGCTACGGTCAATGTTTTCGAGAAGGTGTACACAGTTACTCAAAACTACTTATGTCTGAAGTATAATCCTGTAATATTTGTCTTTTTTTACATATTGGTAATAATTCTGATTTAAATAAACAAATATCATATTGAAAAATACCGGATATCTCTGTTTTAAGAACACTAAATGTTATCTAAATAAAGAATGAGTGAGATATAATGACGTAGCTTATCGTTGGCCAGAGTATAAAGTCAAGTTTGCTCAGCGCCTGTTACCAAACAAACATAGTCTGTATGATGTTATCTGTCTTGTGGTCCACTCGGTTAACTAGGCTGACCCAGATGTCCCTTATCACTTGCAGCTGTTTTCTTAATGAGGACTAGCATCCCCACTAAGTTGGGGATTAACTTCACCCTACAAATTATGTCTTGTTTGATATCGCTCTTCTTATAATTTTACTTAATTTTCAAATATTCAATAGAAATTTCTGAATTATAGTTAGGGGAAGAAAGTTAATTTACTTAGTGGGGATGCTGCAGAAAGTAAAGGACATCCAGGCCAGCCCCTATAGCAGAGCTGCATACAAGACAGGTTACATCATACAGATATAGGTAATTATGTCACCAGAGAAATTAAAACCGCTTTATGTGATTTAAAAATCTGTAAAAGTGGGTCGGTTTTAGAACCAAGTAAATTAAAATCCACCCAATGACAAAATAATAAAAAGTTAGCACACAAGGTTTGAACACGAAGGCAGAATCCATCTCCTGAGAGTATGAAAGTGGTCAAAAATCGTTGGTTTAAAGATACCGTTTATACTTCGACAGTATTTTTCTTTTGCCAGCTGAAGGTTTTGAATTGTATTAGGTTATAAAATAAAGTAAAATTAACGCAGTGTTATTCTGTGAATAACACAGAATGCTGTAGTTTGGCAAGCGATTTGTGAAATAAACGCCAAGAGAAATATTCGCTAATTGACAATTTTCACAGAGTAAACTTGAACATAGTCCTCGAACAGTGGTATGCTATTGTCTTTTACAGTAGCCGCCGCTTATTGTAATCATATTTGTTAGAAGCATGTTTAATAACAATAACCGATCGCGTAATCAAGATATACAGAAGTGCTGCATTGAACTCACTCTATTAGGCTCACAAAGTGTTACTGAACGATATGTAGGCCTCGCATTACAGTAAGCGATTCTAATACTATAACAAAACAACTGCAATGTAATATAGGCACATGGAAATCATAAGTGATTACTTAGCAAATTTTGCCAACTCCAGACAGTTTTATGTACTGTAGTAAAATTTTGCAAATCCAGACAATTTTATGTAGGCCCTACTGTAGTAAAATTTTGTAACTAAATCTTTCACTTGTTATATTTTGCAGGCATACTTCAATGTATATTGTATTTATTTTATTACATTGTAAATTTTTTTTAACATTGATTGAATCTAACATTATTTTAAAAATTATTGAACTACGTAAAAAACTTCATAAAACACTTAAACACATACAACTTCTTCATTAAAACACTTCAATCTTATTTACACTTTAAAATTTATTTGACTTTTTCACCAAAACATTCCTCAACATGACATTGTCTGTAACCTCCTGGTAAAATAATTGTTGATAAATTGTTCATATTCATATATTTTTTACAATAAACTTGACTTTTTGCCTCATTAATGGGTCATTAACTCGATGACCTTTTTTGTGAAACCATTTTTTTTTTTTTTTAAACTTGGGAGCGGGTTTGAATTGCCCGAAGCACTGCTACCTTAAGGTATATTGTACTTACCTCCCTGATCTAGTCAAATAGCCCCTTCCCTCTTACCAGGTTTAGGAGTTTCCTGACTAGAGTTTTACCTTCAGCATCCACCAAAGCCGTTCCATCACCAAAGAGGTTGAAGCGCCTCTCAGCAAGTACTTCACATCTGTAAATAATGTGTGTGGCAGTCTCCAGTTCCTGCCCGCATAATCTGCACACTGGTTCATCTTTGTAGATACCCATTTTATGCAAATGTTTCCTTAGTCCACAGTGTCCCGTGAGTAGACCTGTGGCTATCCTCAATTCCTGCCTAGACAGATAGATGAGACTCTTCTGCAGCCCCAAGGAAGGTTTTCTAAGGGTTAGCTTACTGTGTCTCATCCCTTCGGCCCTGATCCAGTGCTCACAGTGTCTTTCACCCATCCACCTTCGCACTGCCATCTTGACCATGGATTTGGAAATACCTACCGCAGGCTCCGGTCCAATCAGGGGAGTCGAAGACCCCTCCCTGGCCAGTGCATCTGCGGCTTCATTTCCAAGTATTCCCCTATGCCCTGGCACCCAACCTATCATGATTTGATTGTGCCTTGCCAGAGCTTGTAGGTTAATTAGGCACTCCCTGACTATGGCCGAGGTGACCACATGTCCGTTTAGTGCCTTAATTGCTGCCTGACTGTCGGAGAAAATAGCAATCCGGGTCCCGTGTGTTTCCCTTCTCGCTATCTCTCCCAGACAGGCATTTATAGCATATACTTCGGCCTGAAATACAGAGGTATGCCTCCACAAGGAAAAAACTAGTTCTACCCTTGGGTTTGTACAATACACCCCCGCTCCAGTGCCGAAGTCCATCCTGGAGCCATCTGTGTACCAGATCTGAGCTCCTGATGTTAGTGTCCCTGACCATTCCATCATAGTTTGGTGGACCTGGTCAGGTGCAAACATTCGAGTAGTGTGGTCGCTGCCCATTTCCAAGACGGGTTCTTTGACCACGCACTCGATACTCATATGTCCCGAGACATCTGGGAGGTTAGCCCAGTTGCTCGAGTTGCGCAATCTCCATGCCGCCAGCCTCGCCTCTCCCCTAAGGACAAGCTCAAGGGGAGGGAGGTTAAGCATTACTTCCATTGCTGCACCTGGTGTAGTTGACATCGCTCCCAGTGTGCACAGACAGGCCAATCTCTGGATAGAGCTCAGTTTAGCTCTTGCCTGTGCCTGGTTGGCCTTTGTCCACCACACCAGAGCTCCATAGGTAATCATAGGTCTTATCACCCTCAGATACATCCAGTGCATCATTGATGGCTTCAGTCCCCATTTCTTACCCACCATTCTTCTCACAGTCATCAGTGCCATTTTGGCCTTGTTAACTGTCCTCTCAAGATGTGGGTTCCAGGTGAGTTTCCTGTCCAGAGTAACTCCCAGGTACTTCACCTCCCCCACAAACTCAAGGTATTCGCCAAACAAGCGGGGCATCCTGGTCGTCAGATCTTTTCGCTGTCTGGTGAAGTTAATGAGAGCAGTCTTTTTTGGATTTACCCTAAGGTTCTCCTTTTTACACCACTCTTCAATCAGTCGTAGAGGATTTCTGATTACCTCAAGGACTGTATCAGGGAATCTGCCCAGGATCAAAACAACTATGTCGTCCGCATATCCTAGACAGAAGTACCCCTGTTCATTCAGGAGTTCAATAAGGTTGTCAACCACTAGGCACCACAACAGAGGAGAGAGAACCCCCCCCCCCTGTGCACAGCCCAGACTTGTCTCCGCCCTTCTGACCTCCCCTGCCACCTCTACAGAAATGCTTCTGTTTGTTAACATGGAACTTATCCAACCACAAGTGGTTGCATCCACTCCATGACGTCTTGCACCACTTACCATCGTCTCCACTGAGGGGTTATTGAAAGCCCCTTCAATGTCGAGGAAGGCACCTATGGCACAACCTTTCTTGGCGATCATTTGCTCAATCCTACCAACCACTTGATGGAGAGCTCCCTCGCAGGATTTCCCCGGCTGATAAGCATACTGGTTCCAATGCAGTGGTTTTATGGCCAAAGCACCCCCCCCCCCCTAATATGCCTATCAACCAGTTTTTCAAGTCCCTTAAGAACAAAGGACATGAGTGTAATAGGTCTGTATCCTTTCCCTTCTGATTGGTTACCGGTGGGCTTAGGTATAAAGACCACCTTACTAGCTTTCCAGGCTGCCGGCACATGCCCTAAAGCAATGCTTAGCCTGTATAATTTAGTAAGTACCAGTACCAGCAAATCCATTCCCTGCTGCAGCAGCACAGGATAGATCCCATCTGGACCTGGAGATTTGTAGGGTTTAAATGTGCCAATAGCCCATCTTACCCTTTGTGGAGTTACTATCCTCCTTGCCACTTCCCAGTCCTCCCTCTTACCACGTCTTGTGGAGAGTTTGGCAACTGGTTCAGTGTCTGGTCCCCCAAGTTTCCTCAGGGTACTGGAAGGGAAATGTGTTCTGATTAATTCTTCCACAGTTTCCCCTGCAGTTTTTGTTATATTTCCCTGTGGGGTTCTTAGCATCCCCACCGGGTTAACTGGGTCCTTAGATAGCACTTTATGCAGTCGTGCCCCTTCCCGAGTTTTGTCAATCTCTTGACAAAACTCCTTCCAGGACTTCCTGCGTGCTTCTCTAATTGCCCTGTTGTATTCGGTTAGTGTTTTCCTATACTGGTCCCACTCCCCGTTCTTTTTTGCTCTATTAAAGAGTCTCCTGGTGGTCTTCCGAAGTTTGGCTAGCTTCTTGCTCCACCATGACGGATCCCCTACTTTTCTCCCCTCACTAAGAGGGCAGTTATCAGTAAAGGATTCTACTATAGCCTCGCCAACCAATGCGGCAGAGTCTTCTAGCTCTCTCCTCCCACCATACTCCAATCCAGCCTCCTCAATCCGAACTCCCAGGTCCCTCCTGTAGGAGTCCCAGTCTGTTCTTCTTGGATCCCTGGTTGGCCGAAGCATGGTTGGATTTAGAGAGATATCATACCTAATATGTCTGTGGTCAGAAGAAGATGGTTCATCCGACACATGCCAGTTTAGTACATACCTAGCCGTCTGGTTCGATGCCACCGTAATGTCCAGGACCTCCTGTCTGGCCCTAGTGACAAACGTCGGCTCTTCCCCCTGATTTAAGACTAGTAAATTCTTAGAGCTAAGATAAGCTAAAAGTTCCTCACCTCTAGTGTTGGTACCTGTACTTCCCCACGAAGTGTGATGGGAGTTAGCATCCATCCCCACCAGCAGCTCCTCATCCACAGCCCCGCAGTGCTAGACCAGCCTCCTCAGCTCTTGTGTTGGTAGAGCCCCCGCGTAGTCAAAGGGGAGATATGCCGTGGCAAGGTTCAGCCTCTTCATCCTCCCCTCCGCCCGCAGCTCCACCGTCACTGCTATTAAGTCCCTGCAGCAGAAGTCCGTTAGTACAAAAGCACTCAACCCCCTCCTAACCAGGATACACGTCCTGGGAACACCGGAGTCCTTATCGTACAACAACTTACCTCCAGATGTCGCCAGCCCGCATATTCGTCCTCCAGAAATCCATGGCTCCTGGATGAGAACCAAGTCCACCTCTCCCCTGTCCAGCATCCTACACACGACAGCACTCGCCGCCCTGCTATGCTGTAGGTTCACTTGGAGGATCTTGATCATTGTTCTGCTTAATTTGCAGTCGCCTGGGTCCGCAGAGCAGCCCCAGGACTAGACAGCGTGCTCAACTCTACAGCCACTTCACCGGTTTCTGCAGTCGGCAGCTTGACAGCCGCCCCCGCACCCCCAGTGATGGTTGCCGTTGACACATCTGCTACAGACTCACGGTTTGCCGTCTCATTGGCTCCCACTGTCTGTGCAGTCTCGAAATCAATTCTTTTACTTACTTGGTCCATTAAAGTCCCACGAGTATGGGGGAAATAACGGTCGACCAGAGCAGAGCCCCCACTGCCCTGGCAAGACAACATACAATGAGGTTTTGTCTGGTTCCTCAAGGGGATCGTGTGCAACTGCATTTTATACCCTGCAGCCATTCATCCTTCGGCACGATGCCTTCCACCTTGGATTGGGTATTCAGTCACTGACCTTGAAGCACACCCCAAGTTCAGGACATTATTAACTGTTGCTCATGAAGCGAACAGCCTGCTTTACTCTCTTTTTTACAACTGTGTCATTAGGGTAGTTTCCCGCCCATACTTCACTGTCGCATTGCCCTTGGTTCACCCGGGAGGTGAGAGTAGCATTGTGAGGACTTAATTCCCAACTACCCCAGTCTCCCCAGTCAGAGCAGTTATTTCTACCGCCCCCAACCGGTAGACTGACGAGGAGGGATAATTCCTCACATTTGAACCATAGCCTTGGTCCAGGCCTGCATATTCAGAAACCTTCCGGAATCCTTATTCACAGGTAACCTACATTTCTGTAGGCCGTCCCACTATCCGCCACCTGTGGACCCGCCCGGTTGCTCAGGCCAGCTTGCCGGGTGTGAAACCATAATTTCAAAGCTGATTCCATTTGTGGATCCTTCCTGGAACGATTTGTTTTGCTGTCAATATTTTCATTACACTTTGATAATGACAAGATGGATTCTTTGTTCTTCAAAAATTTTACATAATAGAAGTTGGAAAATGGCAAGTTGAGAAGCAGTGTTTCTTTGACTCGTTTTTTGGTAACTTACTGTATCGATCTAGATTGTCAAGTTTTTCTTTAAGAATTAAATCGCGTCGTTTCTTTTGAAATTCGAACAAATTACTACATCTTATACTTCAAGTGACGCCAAACTTCATAAAACTAATGAAAACATATCTTCAAAATTAAATTACGTAAAATCACACTTAAAACTTGTAAACTAATGGCATACGATGTTTGTCAATTTTCTTAGAGCAAATTTGAACAACGTCCTCAGCCAGTGTTATGTTATTATGTTTTACTCGTTCTTTATCTTCTTCTTATATATTTTTTTCAAAATTATAAATACAAATTTAAATTAACAACTTTTGAGAAAAAGATTTGAGTTTTTTAACGAAATCTGAAAAACATAACTGACCAATTCAGGATGCAACGGATGCCTGTGGCAATAGGGTTATAAAGCATTACAGTACCTATATTAAATAACACCACTTCAACCGTAGCTCCAAATAAACTTTAGCTTAATCCTTGGAACAACATAAAATCAAATAATTTGTTTCAGTAGTAAAGAGTATAAATTGTATAAGAATATAAAATTAACCATATAAAGACGTTTGTACATGAAAATATATTTATTCGCTGCAACAACGAATAAATATATTTCTTGCTCCGCTTATATTATGTCTTCCACATTTTAGTATGCAATTCGTCAAATACACTTTTGGATATGGGTGAATACTATTCTAGCGACTCTACAAAAACGTATTGGATGTAGATAAATATACAATATCGCGTCAGTATAAATTCCATCAGATTACGCTATGAGTCACCTCGAAGTAAATTAAATGATAACATATGATTTCATATATCAGCGGATTTTATGTTACATGTTATGTTGTAAAATAACTGTTATGTTACATTATTTATTGAACATTGTTAAGGAAAAAGGTTATTATTAAATAGTTTTTATCAGTTAATAAATATAGGTATTGATTTATATAAGTTTTCAGGCGCGTATCCAGGGGGGGGATAAGGCGATCGCCCCCCCCCCAATCCTCGAGAACTTTGGGTTACAAATCGACAATATATTATTAAATTAGGACTTTCTATTAAATTAGACTTTTACTTAAGTTAATTCGTCTTTTATTGTAAATAAAAAATAAAATTTTAATTGGAAAATGTGACGCGTTCCCTCGGCATACCCTCGTAAACGTCTAAACGTTTTAACAACAGATAGCGCTAGTGAAGCTTAGTCTGGAAAATATTCGCAGTTGACTCCGGAATTGTTCGTGTTGGAAGAATAACTACTTATATTAATTAATAAACCATTTTCATAATAATAGCTTATTATGAAATTAATAATATTCTCTAGCCATAAGTGTTATCGAAACTGGAATAATTATTTATTAAAAAGTCTAATTTGCTACGAATCACGTTACCGATTTCTAACGCAAGCGAGAAAGAACTTTTTCTGTTCTATGTTTTTACACACACACACACATATTATATATATATATATATATATATATATATATATATATATATATATATATATATATATATATATATAATGCATCGATCCCCCCCATATAATGTAATGCCCCCCCCAAAGCAAGTCTCTGGATACGCGCCTGGTTTTGATAAATATAAATACAAATAATTCAATATAACGATAACAATAGGCTCTAAATAGAAATTATATTTTGAATCCAATTTTTGAAATGAAAACATTCTTAGGCGCTTGTGATAACAAATGATAATTTCTCACTTCGCAAAATTAAATCTTTTTCTCAATTCAAAATTTCTGTAGACTTATCTATAAAAGTTTTTACTTCTATCGGCACTCTCCCGAGTACACCACAATCTAAACATAATATATCAACATTATCTTAAACATATTAGACGTTCACCAAAACAAAAACTAAATAATACCTTTGTTAAATATAAAAGTAAGGTTAGGAAGAAGATGGTGTAGATTGGCTTTCCAATCAATCAGATGTATTCAGTTTATATTGTCTATTTGAAATGGTTTCTTGTAGTGTCAGACAAATTTCAAAATGCTTGTTATTTTAAACACCTCATTCCAAAAATTACCATAAACCGAAGGGTTCGTTTTGGGACTGGCTAAATTACAAAGTTCTTCCGTTGTTGGTTGGTTGTTGCAACGTTTGAATTGCAGAACAAGCTTTTTAATACAGCAATTGATGATTGTGTCTAGGTTAGGTTGTATTTCACACGTAATAAGAGGATTGTGTTTAGGTTAGGTTGTATGCAACACGTAATAAGAAATGTATGAGTAGGTTAGGGTGTATGTCTCACGTAATAAGAGGGTTGTGTGTAGTTAGGTTGTATGGCACACGTAATAAGAAATGTATGAGTAGGTTAGGGTGTATGTCTCACGTAATAAGAGGGTTGTGTGTAGTTAGGTTGTATGGCACACGTAATAAGAAATGTATGAGTAGGTTAGGGTGTATGTCTCACGTAATAAGAGGGTTGTGTGTAGTTAGGTTGCATGTCTCACGTAATAAGAAGATTGTGTGTAGATTAGGTTGTATGGCACACGTAATAAGAAATATATGAGTAGGTTAGGTTGTATATCACACGTAATATGAAGATTGTGTGTGGGTTAGGTTGTATTTCACACGGAATAAGAGGATTGTGTTTAGGTTAGGTTGTATGCCACACGTAATAAGAAATGTATGAGTAGGTTAGGATGTATGTCTCACGTAATAAGAGGGTTGTGTGTAGTTAGGTTGTATGTCTCACGTAATAAGAAGATTGTGTGTAGGTTAGGTTGTATTTCACACGTAATAAGAGGATTGTGTTTAGGTTAGGTTGTATGGCACACGTAATAAGAAATATATGAGTAGGTTAGGTTGTATATCACACGTAATAAGAAGATTGTGTGTGGGTTAGGTTGTATTTCACACGTAATAAGAGGATTGTGTTTAGGTTAGGTTGTATGGCACACGTAATAAGAAATATATGAGTAGGTTAGGTTGTATATCACACGTAATAAGAAGATTGTGTGTGGGTTAGGTTGTATTTCACACGTAATAAGAAGATTGTGTGTGGGTTAGGTTGTATGGCACACGTAATAAGAAGATTGTGCGTGGGTTAGGTTGTATTTAACACGTAATAAGAAGATTGTGTGTGGGTTAGGTTGTATTTCACACGTAATAAGAAGATTGTGTGTGGGTTAGGTTGTATGGCACACGTAATAAGAAGATTGTGCGTGGGTTAGGTTGTATTTAACACGTAATAAGAAGATTGTGTGTGGGTTAGGTTTTTTTTTTCTGGCGAAAAAACCAATTGTGGTTATCATCGCCAAGGGTTAGGTTGTATGGCACACGTAATAAAATGGTTGTGCGTAGGTTGGTTACATGTCACACATAATAAGAGCATTGTGTGTATTTTATGTTGTATATCACACGTAATAAAAAGATTCTGTGAAGGTTAGGTTACATGTCTCACATAAAATGAAGATTGTGTGTAGGTTACATTGTATGAAAAAACATAGGAAGAAGCTTGTGTTTAGGTTGGGTTACATGTCACACGTAATAAGTGGATTCTGTGTAAGTTACGTTGTATGTCACATGTAACAAGAAGATTGTGCTTGGGTTAGGTTGTATGTCACACGTAGTAGCAGGTATAGAAATGAGGTGTTTCGTGTGTTTACATTTATAATTCTGTTTGTGTCCTCAACACGCCTAATGTGTTAACTCAGAAACCAATAAGAATCCTTAATATGCCGAAATAACATCTAAACTCATAATTGTATAAATAGCTACAGAATTAAGTACAATAAACAGCAACAATTCTATAAACGGCTTCAACTTTTAGGTATAAATGTAGTGAAATAGATATTGAAGCGTAAAAGTTGTTAGATTGAAATTATAGATGGTGCGGATACTGCAAACTGAAATGATTGAATGGAGATAAACACGAACACAGACAAATTAGAGTAGATAATAGCGAGTCTAACTTTTCAGCATCATGCCTAAAAAATATGGACACCTAATCAAGAGATGACCTGCATGACGTCAGTTTCTAAAATCCATTTTCACCGTTTTGTAATATAATTTAAAAAAACCACACTCACACACACACACACACACACACACACACACACACACACAAACAAACACATACACACATACACACACACACACACACACACCCACACACCCACAAAGAAATTTTAAATGGGGAAATGTCGACGTTGATCATTACTAGCGGCGGTTAGGTTGGGTTAGGCCGGCCGCACACCAGATACGGCACGGCACAGCAAGGCACCCCAGTCCCAGTACACTCTGTAGCGTGAAGTATAATGACAAGTGAAGTAATGTGTGTAGTTTGGTTTTTTATTTCGTAAAAATTAACGCAGAAGAAGAAGTTACTGTTATAACGTTGTGGAACATCGTCAAGTTTATGGATGAAAAACAAAAAAACTTAGTAATATCCCAACCGAAAAATTTGGGTGCACCTCATAAACGAAAAAAAACGAAACCTAGCTGTTTATTGCAAAATTAAGAGCAATTCCGGCAAATTTTTTAAAATTATTTTTGTATGAAACCAACGACATCTGATTTTATTCGTGAGTTCATTATTCTCACATTTCACAAAAGGACACACAAAATCACCGCGCATGCGCAGAATTATTTGTCTTATGCATTTCGCCTGAAGAATGAAAATTGAAGCCAGTACAAAGCGCCATAAAGGCACTGCCTCACTTTACCTTGCCATGCTCGATGCAGTGTGCGGCACCTCCATTTAAACCTATATAAACAACGTCACTGAAGGCGCATTAAGGCAAAACGTCGCGCCTCATGCGATGTGCGGCCGGCCTAGCAGAGGAGATTTTTATAGACCAGTCGATAATAAACGAGCTTCTTTCGGCGCAGGGGTTTGTGCAAGGATCATTTCCGATTTTCGTTCTGTAGTCCTACTCGTAAACAAACCGAGGTTTTTGTCACGAATATTGGTTTCGATAACCATTAGCTATAATAAAAGTAAAAAAAAGAACCAATTATGAGTAACTGAAAGGAAATGAAGAAATAGAACTTATTTGCTGTTAATATTGAGTTTGCAAACAGCTTCCTATTGTGGGTGTGTACCATGCACTCGTTTGTTGGACCACTGCCGAGGCAGTCTCAGCTTGGCATTGGATTTGCAGTCTTGCATGACCAGCATTATGAGTGATTACAGTCTGATGTAGCGGTTATTGAAACGGCATGTTGTATTATTTAACATATTGTTGCAATGTTTCCTTAACAAACAAACAAACAAACACACACACACACACACACATAAACGCGCGCGCTCGCTCGTATGAACGAAAGGGCGCGCTCGCTCGTGTGAACGAAAATGTGAGAAGTAATGATCTACCGTCCTTGTTTTTTCATAATTTTAAGAATCCATACGGAAGATTGTTAATGCCTGAAAGGTTAAATTTTATCGATGACCCATTCGTTCTCCGATGGATTTTCTTTTATTCTACAACTACGTAGCTTATAACCTCTCCGCTCGTAACTTGAGCGGGCTATCTTGCTACGTTAAGGAAGGCCCTCTTGCGGTGGTTTCAGTCTTGCTGTAAAAGTCAAGAAACTAAATGACATTCCAACGGCACTACCAATCCTCCGTACTCTTTGCGTCTTCCTCGATTAGTGCTAAGTGACTATAGTTACTGTCTAACTTCGTTTGATTTTTAAACTAGCCACAAGTGTCTCCGTATCATTTGATTAAGAAAAATTAGTTTCAGAGAGTTATTTTGATTTCAAACAATCAACCTTTAATAAATCCACAATCTGCTCGTAATGTAAAGGTCTGTATAGTGCTGGAGAACTCTCTACATCCTCGGTAGAGAGTAGGTCTACTTGAGCGACAAAGTCCATGCAATGTTGTAATTTCCCACATTCATAAAATTTGAGGGTATGAATTGTCCCCCCTTACTCATAATTTATTCAACCTGTCCTTCATCAATCTTCCTTCTTCTATAGGGGGTGGTACTAGCATGTGCTTCCTTACGTCGTCTATTCTGCTCAAGTAACTGCAAGATCTTCCCTCTACTATAGGGGGTGGTACTAGCATGAACTTCCTTACGTCGTCTATTCTGCTCAAGTAACTGCAAGATCTTCCCTCTACTATAGGGGGTGGTACTAGCATGTACTTCCTTACGTCGTCTATTCTGCTCAAGTAACTGCAAGATCTTCCCTCTACTATAGGGGGTGGTACTAGCATGTACTTCCTTACGTCGTCTATTCTGCTCAAGTAACTGCAAGATCTTCCCTCTACTATAGGGGGTGGTACTAGCATGTACTTCCTTACGTCGTCTATTCTGCTCAAGCAACTGCAAGATCTTCCATCTATCCGAGAACCCTGTAGTTTATCCCATACTTCAATCTTAACATAAATATTACAATAATTTTCTTCGGAGGAGGAGGACATATAGAGTAACTAAAATCATTCTAAAATACAAAGAAAAACAATTAAACAAGCATTTAAAGGGAAAACAACACCCAAAGAACAAACCCTAAAACACTGTATTCTAATAAAGGGTCCAGAAATATGAGCCAGTCACCCCTTGGTTTGACGAGAGTAACCAGATAGTTTTCCGATCTGTAAAATTATTATTTATAAAACTATGCGAGAAAGTAATCTTGACGCGATCCAAGTCTATCATAACTGTCGATTAAAAGACTCACCAATTATCCTGATAGGATATAAAACCAAATCCATCGTTTGTACTCTAACCTAACTTAACTCGTTACCCCTCCCCCACATCCACTTCAACCCCCATGAGGTGGCTGCGGCTGGCGCACTGTCCGGCCCCTGTTTCTTGACAGGGGGTCATAAACCGCCGCTGGCTCACCGTCCGTTTTCCCGAATAAGAAGGATAGTGCGTCACAACAATGCAATACACGAGTAAACATCTAGGGGTTCGAAACGTGTTTTATAGGAGGCACTCACCATGATCTCACGCCAGCAAGAAAGTATAAGCAACCGAATCATTGGGTACGTCCTGTGTGGATGCGGTTCACTGAAGCGGAGAAGTAGGTGACTCAGCAAGAAGCACAAAACAATGAAAAAAGCATAGGCCAGAGAAACAAAACGAACACAACCTAAAACCAATAAAACAAATACAAAACACAAATTATGGAAGAAGGTACCAAAAGGCAGTTGAATGAATGTGATACAACCGGCCTGTAAGATGAGAAATAACTACAGAAATAAAAAATATTTTCTTTATAGATTTATAACGATCTAGAAATGTTTTAGTAGATTTTGCTAGGGCAAATGAAAAAGCCTGGTTTTACGAGTCTTAACAAAGTATTACAGTGCTAAAACTGTATTATATATATATATATATATATATATATATATATATATATATATATATATATATACCATAGTCCAGTGTTGATTATTTTTATTTTTTGTCAGGCTATTAATACAGTTTATGATATATATATATATATATATATATATATATATATATATATATATATATATATCATAAACTGTATTAATAGCCTGACAAAAAATAAAAATAATCAACACTGGACTATGGTATATATATATATATATATATATATATATATATATATACCATAGTCCAGTGTTGATTATTTTTATTTTTTGTCAGGCTATTAATACAGTTTATGATATATATATATATATATATATATATATATATATATATATATATATATATATATGTATGTATATGCTGATACGTATTCCTTCACGGATGGAAAAATATGATGAACAGTTATTATCTGGAGTACATCCGTTCATTCTGAAGTGCAAAAAATCGCAGTTCCGACGTTTCGCTAGAATCTCATCTAGTATTGACGAGGTGAACCCAACAACAGTTGAAGCACTCGCAATCACCATCGAAATGGAAGAGTTAATTCGTGTAACTTCGTTAATTAGTTATTATTTAATTCATATCTTGTATCGTAGTGTTAGGTTTAGTGTTTGCTAATTATTTTCTTTTGTAAATTTCAACAATGCTGATTGAGAAGTCATTAGGATAGTTCTTGAATGTCTTAAATATTTTTAAATTTATACTTGTATATACTTTAATGTCGTGTGTTGCGTATTGTATTCTAAACATATTTTTAATTAAATTTTAATATATGTAGACTAAAGTAACAAATACCTACGTTTTGAAAAAAAGATGACCGTTTTGGGAAAGTGAGTCATTGTCAAATCGAACCGCAACTCATATTCGTTGCCATTGAAAAGAGAAAGAACTCCTAATTTTGCAAATGTTCATATATTTTAACCTGTAAAAGTATATAGTTATAGTTGAATATCGTTATAGTTGAATATCGTTATAGTTAAATTAAAAGTAAAAGAGGATTCGGACGCGCACTTCCGAAATAGTTCTGGTGCTCGCCTACTTCTCCTCCAATCAGATCCCAGTACTTACCTTTTCTATTGTTACAACGTTGCCACGTTTATTCGCCAGTACCGTTGTAGTTATAAATCTTAAAAATACACTCAGTTCACAATAAAACGAAGGTAGTGGTTCCAAACTGAACTGCCAACAATAACGATTTGAACTTGTCACTGAGTAGACGCCTTCCAAAAAGACGCCTTTAGCCGAAGATTATTTCTATGTATCAATTACTTACATTAAGTGAGAAAGCCATGTTGAAATAGCTGATGTTAGGTGTGGTTATGGCTGAAGCATATTTAGAAACATGGCAATAATCTTTCGAGGAATCCGGAATCTCCGACCACCACCGTCACTTTCTAGAAGCCTAATCTTCCCTTTTAATTCAAGTTAAAGTAGGCCTATAGATAGAGACTTGTTAAAGATAGAAACAAAAACTATATTTTTAAAACTGTAAAGATAGTTATAGTTACAAAATATGTACAGACACATTTTAATCCTCTCGAAATAGAATCATATAGTCTATATCCACCTGTCTTGTGGACTTAAGATGTGCCTTGTCACTTGCAGCCGTCCGAAGGTGTTTTCTTAGTGAGTTTCCTATTAACTCCCCACTAAGTAAATTAACTATTGTGCGCCAATTATAATTACACAATTTTAATCGAATATCTGAAAAGTATGTAGAAATACAAGAAGATCGATACCGAACACGACAAATTTCGTAAATAAAACAAGCAAACAATACAGCCCTTTTATGCACTGCAATCATGGGTGCCTATATGAAAGTTTGTAGGGGGGGCTGGACGTGAATGAATTGTATAATAAAAAATTAAGCAGCTAAAAGTTCAAGTTTATAAAATAATTGGGCACGGTACTTAATGTATAAAGAAAACACACATTAATCCAATATTCCCGGAAAACACACATTTTTGTATGTAAATATTTTAGTCCTAAATCGTCTCAGTGTGATCGATATTACAGCAGCATTTATCGATTGCTACTATTTAATCGATTGGCAACAGTTGTAGTCTGTATGATGTAATCTGTCCTTAGGACCTGGATGTGCCTTATCATTTGGAGCGGCCGCAGTTGTTTATCTAATGAGTCACCTACTAGCACCCCCTTTAAGTAAATTAAATTTCTCATCTTAATCACAGATCCAAATTGTTATCGAATAATTGAAATGTATGTAAAAATATAAGAACACAAATATCAAACATGACATGATGTAGTGAACCAAACATTATAGCCTATACCAAATACTACACTATTTGTTATATTTATGGTTGTTACCGCACATAAACAGGTTATGCCTAGGCCCGCTCAGAGAAATTTCAGGACTCTGGGCAAACATAAGTAGCCTACGGGTCCCTTCATAGTTTAAACATAGGCCTATACAACCGTGTAATTTGCATGCCATTATAAACAAATTATTATTTCCGTGCTAAAATTAACTGGGCCTACTGAATAAAATCTGTGTATGTTTAGTTTTATTGAAATAAACTGCCGTTCCTTTACACCAACTAGGACATTGCTTTTTTTATGAATAGAACATTTCATTTATTGAGTATTGCTTTGCCATTAAAAACTTGAACAATTGTAAATTGTACTTTTTATAATTTATTGATATAAGTTTTTATCTCTTTTATGGATCTCGCCACACGAGTAATTATTTCCGCAGTAAAAAACCACCAACCAGACCGGACCTCTCGGCATTTGCCCCCTTTGCCCCCTCTCTGTGCGGCCTTGGTCATGCATATATTGTTTTTTTCTACCGGATTATGTTGTGTTTGGTATAGTTCTTCTTATATTTTCACTGACTTTTCAAATATTTGATTAAAATTTGGAAATTATTATTAAGGTAAGAAGGTTAATTTAGGTTAGTAGGTACTAGTGTGTGACTCATTCAGAAAACTACAGTGAGTGGCTGCAAGTGATAAGGGACATGCGAGTGCATAAGACAGGTTACATCATAGAGACTGTAAACCATTTTCAAGCTGTATCCTGAGATCAGCATATATATGGCAACTGCTTTGCTAGACAAGAAATGTGACATCATTAGCCTGCGATACGCATAGTCTGCGATGGGATTATTGAGAGTACACACTGTACTTCAATAATTAAATATATCGCACATGTTTAACTGTTGTTAGCTTCCATTATAACAAAATTGTTTTTGGATTTTCCTTGTAGTGTTCATACAGACCGAGGTTGTTCCAACAGTGTCTGACCACATAATCATAAGTAGTGTTTAAAAGTTAGAAAAAATCGTACATAACCTCAACGGTTGAACACACGAAACTGTATTAACTGAATGTTTCTTTATAAAACTGCAGTGGCTTATGGTGCCTACAACCTAAGGAGGTTGTAGATCGTAAAGTGCTAGTTTTTCTTAAGGGAAAGAAATAGTAATAAAAAAACTTAAAGGGCTGTTGTAGGGAAAATAGATAGATACTCCTTAATACTTTGTGATTGATTCTATCGTAGGAAATTTATTGGCATTTTTAATTTTATTTCTACTTATCTAAGACACCGGATCTCAAGTCATGGGTTTATTTATAAACAAACCAATCTCAATTCATTCTTAACTGCGAATTTCAACAAACTCGGAGCGGAGCGGAGATGCTTTTCTTCAGACGGAGCCGATCTTAACCGAATACTTCCGAGGTTGCTGTCCGTCTGCAACCTAATAGGTCCTTAATGTGCTGCCTAGCTGTTTCAGTCTGGTTGGACCTTCCAACACTTTTCTCTATAAGAAGTGACGTCACTGGGTGTTGCAGGTTTTCCTGCAACCAGGCCCAACGAGACTGCCTGTGACTGAGCGAACGGTCATACATTCGCTGCGGTTCTGACATTTTTATTATTATTTATAATGATGGATCATGTTATATGATGAATAATCGCTCATTAAAATTTTTATAAATCCTACATAATAAACAATTTTTCTGTTTGCAATTGATCTCTGGTTTGGGGGTTGCGCGACCGTGCAACCCGCCCATGAGCCGCCACTGTAAAACGGGACTATTTTATTACTACATTTAAATACTATAAACCCATTTTACAATCTAGCAACAAAGTATTTACTCAGGATAGATTTTACGTGATAAAAGAGTGCGTTCCTCATACAAGATTATGTTTGTATGGCGTAATTAACGTAAGTTTAACCTCTGTTTATAGATTGTCATGTTTAATACCATTTCTTGTTTGCCTATAGAATATGTTTTAATAATATATCTAAAAATGAAAAAAACTCGAAGTTGGTTCGTCAATGTTAACAATTAACGAACCATGTAAATTCATATTTAACCATCTGAGCAACATTTATTTTCTAACACTTTCAAAATTGAAATCATCTTAATAAATCTTAGTTGATCCTATAATGCACGTATAAAATTATAAAATTCAATAATTTTTTCAACTTGTTCATACTTCCATTCCGTATTCAAGGTACACTTTGCGTACAGATACGCTCGTGTTTGTCTACCAACAGCAATCGTGTTCACCGTCGTTCAGCTTTACTGAGCCTGTACAGTGTTTAAAGTGACGTGATTTGGGTTTTATGTATTACTCTACAATTCATCAACCCAAAGGCGATCTAATTCCGAAGTAATTCTATATTTTTATCTTGCAATTGATGTGCTAGCGGAAAGAGGTGAAACGACCTCACGTGTTTTTGTCACGTGACAAAGAGGGAAAGTAATGCGTCTTATGACGAAACTATAATGTGGGAAAATGCATTGTATGTGGGCGGTAAACTGGGTAAACTGACAGTTTACGTTCAGATGTGGGTGAAAGTATTGCATGCTTGGCTGGCTTCGATGTCACTGGTCTTGTTTGGGTTCTGAATAGTGCGACTGTAGCACGTTGCCCGCGATCAGTCAGAACAAGATGAAAGGGACGATGGTTGAAACATTCTCTTGGGCAGGAGGAATAAATATGGTGATAGAACTTGGAACTCCGGGTCGAGTGAAATATCCAAAAAGAGGTAAAGAAGTAACCGTTTCGCGTATGTTTAAGGGGATGAAAGATAAAGTAAAGTACAAGACACACACGAAACCTCAGAGCTGCTAGCAGTCTCTGAAAATTTGCGTGAACTACAATTTTTGGAAAAACCCAGAATTGATTAAAGGATAGGATTTGGACAGAAATGGAACAAAAAGCCAACGTCGCCTAACTCGAAGCAAGGCACATTTAGCTCACGTCAGGTTTGGTACACCTGAAGATGTAAATTTGAAGAGTTTCTTAAGATAAGCAATAAAAAAATAAAGTCAATTCCTATTTAAGTCAACAAAGAAAAATTTTATTTTAGTTTCTTTTTATTTTATAATTACAACTAATATAAATATGTTTATACATATGTCAGAATAATAAGTAGCAAAATAGAAAGCGAATTTCCTTGAAATTTTCCATTTTCCTTTCTATGTATGGTGTTGGACTATCATTTTTTGTTGTTGTTACTATTTATACGTTTTCTGTTTTTTCGCCGCTTGCATTGTGTTTTATTTGTGCTTTTCGCTTTCATTTCACATTGTTCATTTGTGAAGCAAGGTTCGATACCGTTAATCCAGTTTGCTTGTTTATTTTATTCTTTTCATTCATTTTTAATCATAGTGCATTATTTATGATATTTTGTGGTAACCATGGCAACAATTTAAGGTTGTACAATGGAGGTTTTTACAACAACCATATTTTGGGAAAAGAAAAATCCATATACTTCTTTGAGAAAAATATTTCTAGCAATGGGAAATTTGGCTTAGTGCCAATAGCGCCTAACTTTAAATACTCAGTTCGAATCCGACTTAGACCCCAAATTGTTATAATTTAATTATTCAATAAATAGGCCTATTTGAAAAAAACGGTATTCACATCAATTATCATTCACTATAGGTTTAAAAAAATGTATTTGAGCATTATTGGATGAATAAAAACGTATTTTATTAACGATTGAAAATTTGTACAAGATATATATCAGGGGAGTGTGAGTTAATAGAAGGAATTTAAAAAAGAATGTGAAAATGTGGGAAGTAGGATACTTATACATAACAGTGTGTGCATAAGGCCTCTACGTAGCTTTTACTTGAGATTCGCGTATCTTGTAATGGCCACGGTAGAACGTACATCTAGTACTGCACATAGGATGTCATGTCCATATTCTCCTGGCTATATCTACCCTAATCCTATCCATAAGTCACAAGCCTTGCCTTGCTTTCCTAAGCTTTAATAGTCATTAACGTTTCCTATCGACAACTTTGGTTTCGACCTATTGGTTTTTGACAAAATCCAACATACTTGTTTCTTAATTCAATTATCTGCCATTCCTAGCCTCAATATCATATTTCTACCTGATCCCATTTACTCAAAGCATAATCTTGTACTGTTCGACTTTATCTTTAAAATCATCATGTGTCTAGGCTACCAACTCAGATCTCTTCAAATTGGGTGTTCATTGCTAAGGTCCAGCGCCTACTAATATATAGGCAACTACCTGAGCAACAGTCCTTGTGCTGGTAGTATTTCCCTATTCGTTCGGGTAATACAACATTATTTCCAAAGAAAGAAAACGACATTTTATCATTAAAATAGAGATGGGGCGATCAATAAAATTTTCGATTCTAAAAATTTTCTTCCCATTCTTGATTCTCAAGTCGATTTTCGATTCTTGTATGTTATATAGGCCTACATGATATTCTCTAATAATGAAGTTAGTTTAACATTTTGGCCATATGGAAAAGCATTTTGAAAGTTCCGTTCAAATGTAATAGGCTACACAAAGCGTTCTACCTTGATTTAAGAATAGGAATTTCTAAAAGAATGACAAACACATCGGATAAAAGTGCCAAACCGACCAGAAATGACTTTCGGTCGTCTTTGCTGTTGCGTCATAAATAATAATTATTACAATAATATTTTCGTTGGCTCAAATCGCCATTTGCTATAATCGTATAATTAATTCAAATCTACTAGCACATAAATAAGACATAGTTGATAATTAATTATTTTTTCAATAATACGTCTCTACACTGCATACGTATTTTAACAGTTTTAAAAACAAGAATCGGAATCGGGACTTCAATCAATGGAGGATCGTATATCGACGATTGTTCGATACCATTACAATCAAGGATTCCTAGAATCTACGACTCCTGGAATCGATAATCCGAATCGGCCCATCCTTACATTAAAACACTGACACAAACAATATATAAAAATGGAAAAAAAACAATAAAATTTTGGTGCTGAGACACATAAATTAAACAATTTTTAAAATAAAAAATTAGGCTTAATTTACAACACACACAATTTATGTAATTATGGGCTTATATAATTTTACAAGTTTAGCGGGAACTATCAGTGTTTTAATGATAACGTTGAATTTTCTCTCTTAGTGAATAATGTAGGTAGGTTGTAGACCTTGACAGAGAACATCAAATTTGAAGAAATCTCAGTTGGTAGCCTAGACATCCTGGTTTAGAGAATAAACCCGTCCAGTATTAGATAATACTTCATAATTATAAGTAGAAGACAGCAACCCGAAACCATTTAAAAAGAAATATGATGACAAAGATAGGAATGGCAGAATAGAACTAAGAAACAAGTAGCCTAGTGCAGTAGTTCCCAACAAAATATATTCCAGAACCCCTCATCGGTCGCTATATTGACAAGGACCCCTCGAATTATTACAATTAAATTGTAGATTACACACAGAATAATTTGAGTTATATTAGTTATCAGTATGTAATTTATGGTTACTTACTTTAAGGTGGAAACTGTTCTTACATGTGAAAATTAAGTTCGATTCTACCACAAGTTTATTAGAAGTACATTCAATAAGTGTTTTATTTTTATGATACAAAATTATGACTATCAGCATGTTAAAGTTTGTAGGTCTAGTGAAATTCCTTAAATTTATATAATTATTTTATTTGGAAGAAAGAGAATAAAGTAAAAACAAGTATCACAAGCCTGTTTTAATTGCGATAAACAGAGAAAAGCTATTGAATAAAAATATAATAAGAATATTAATAATATTAAACTAATTTTAAAATACTTAACTAAGTGAATACGTAATTGCTTACTTGCTAACGCGTTTCAAAACATTCGTTCCTTTTACGAAGCTAACCATCATCTTAGGTTAGCTATCCCTGGGGGCTAGCTTCGTAAAAGGAACGAATGTTTTGAAACGCGTCAGCAAGTAAGCAATTACATATTCACTTAGTTAAGTATTTTAAAATTAGTTTAATTAGTGAATTCAAGATGATTACATCAAGCAACTTTAATATTATTAGTTCTAAATTAATAGCCTATACATTGCAATTGCAATAACTCATAACTTATCAATAATTTCAGTGAAATGAGTTTAATCTGTCCGTTGAGTTCATGATTTCACAACTGTTAGGTTTCATACTTTACACTATTACTCTGAAATCGTACTTCCTATTCCTATAATTATTTTTCATGAAGTACGTAGTTAAGGGTACAGTAGTAGCGAACGCGTTAAATAGAAATATTTTTATATCAGTTCTCACGGACCCCTAAGACATTGCCAGCAGACCCCCTGTTGGGAAACACTGTCCTAGTACAAAATACGTTAACAGCATTATCGATTTAAAATTCAATATACGTTTTACCCATCTTATATAAATTTCTATAACATAAGAAGTCTTACAAGAAACAGATCGCGTTATGTAGGAAATAAGTACACGTATGCAACGCATTGTGTGATGAACAAAACAAGTTCAATGTCAGATCCTTGAAGCACACCTTGTCGACTCCCAACTCATTGCCATCGCTTATTAATAGACAGCAAGCCACGGTTATTGTAGACAATAGTCTACATAGTATCATTTATTTGTATAAACATATCGTAGTTGATTTAAAGCCAGCTCTAGATCTGGTTTACCCAGTTCAACTTTGGTGTAACGACGTGGATCGCGCTCGTGAAAAACGAACTTTAATGGGGACCAAAGTTTCCAAGAAGGTATTCACTCTCTTTACTTTAAGAAGGAAAGTTCTCTGTACTCTTTGAGTTTAGAGCCGGTTTCACACTGAACAAATGAAAGATTATTGATGAATCTTACTTGTTTGGATTGTGTCTCTGGTTCGGTTCCAGCTTCAAAACAGCTGAATTCGGATTCGTTTTGATTCGAAATTCTAAGCGATTCGGTAAATCACCTTCGGCCAGTGATGAACTAACCACAAAACACAATTAAAGAAGAGTTATTTATTATATCAAAAGTAATTATTTGAATAACTAAATGAAAACTATTAACTTACTTGCTGACGCGTTTCGAAACCATCGTTAAATTGATTAAGTTAACCTCCTTGGTTCGTTTGACGGAGTTCTTAGTCTCGCTCCTATGATGTGCCGTTTCTGAAACATCTCATTTACAGCAATATGATATTAATGTATTGACTTTATAGTTTTCTGTGTGGTTTGTTGGCTGATTGCTTTTTAGGCATTTGTGAGGTCATTTACATTTAAATTTTGTACGTGGTTGTTAAGTTAACCTGATACTAGTGGCGGCTCAAGGATGTAAGCGTATGATTTATGGGCGTGGGATAGACGGGTTGTACACTATCTAATGTAAAATGGTGTTAGACTCTAAGCATTGGTTTATGAGCCCCTGCCAAGAAGCAGGGTTCGGAACGTGCACCAGTCACAGCCACTTTGTGGGGTTTGAAGTTTGATTCTTTATCCTGGTGAATGGGTCTTTTAATTAACAGCTATGATAGACTTGGGTTGTGTCAAGATTACTTTCTGGCAAAGTTTTAGAAATAATAATTAAATTAGGGCTACACTTTTCCGACATGGAATAATAAGGTTTCATTACTGTTTGAGCCACTGTGACAGTGTGTAGTAGATGAGGTAAATTAGTATCAAAGGCCGACCCGGCGAACGAATTAGAAGGGTGTGTGGTTTTTCCAAGAACTCTTAAACTCTAGGTCTACGAGCTGGAGTGGAAAAAACTACTCCGTCTTTTTATCTCACTCCCTCTTTTGTATGAGAGAGAAGAACTGACTGTCACAAAGTCCATACATCGGGAGACTACCTGGCTGCCATCGTCAAATCAAGACTGACTGGGTCACAGTCCTGCAACCTTCGAAGTGTGTGAGGTTGTTTAAGTTATGCTGTTTTTCTATTGTGTGATGTTTGTATATTTTAAATTTTTCTGTAGGTGTTAGTTTTTTACCATTGTTTAGTATATGGAGGTATTTAAATTAGCCTAGATGTTTGTTGGATGTTTTGTATACGTGTTGTGTAGCTGAATTTCGAATGTATGTCTTTCATATTGTTGATGTGTTATTCTGAGAATTCAAGATGACTAGGGCGAAAGAAAATAGGGCGATATTTGAAGCAAGAGTTAAAAATCTTAGTCAAAGAAATTGTTTACGCTATTTCTTGTGAAGAGAAATAGAAAATTTGAGCTTCCAGGTAAATCTAAGTAAAATGAAGTAAGATAAAGTTCGGGATTAATAAGAAGGATTTTCATCACCAGAGAGAAGAAAAAATGATTAAACTATCTAAAAAAATTAAGTGAATAATTTGTGATTTATTTAAAGTGTTAAAGCTTAGGTAACAGCAACAATTGCTGGTTGGTGAAAAGTTTTTTTTGTATGTGAGAGGAGTAAGTGAAAGAAAAAGAAATTTCATAAAGACCTGGTTTTAGGTCATCATCGGCATAAGTTACAGGAACCGTGAAGTATTCACTTCAAATTGTCGACAGATCACTGTCTCTCTCAGCTTAGGAGGAAGGTAGACAAAGGAGAAGGAAACAGCCTAAATTTTAATGAAGGTAATATTCACAAAAAATAGGTAGAACATGATTAAAATGTATAATCAATCATGTACGTTTCAACAAAATTTCCTTTAACAGTGACATTTATAAAGTACATTAACAACTGACATATTTTAATTTCAAAGCCTAATAATGATTTATTTGAAACAAAAACTTGATTTTAAGTTAATTAGAGCTTAGCTAGTGAGAACAATTCACAATGGTAAAAATTAAAACTATTCACTCTAAATATCACTTCACAATAGTTTATTAAAACATACAAACTAGTTTCGATGACGATGTTGCCTTCATCAGTGCTTGGCTACTACATCAGTCCTTGGAGTAATTGCCAAGCACTGATGAAGGCGACATTGTCATCGAAATTAGCCTGTATGTTTTAATAAACTAGTGTGTAGTGAGATTTAAAGTGAACAGTTTTAATTTTTAATGCTGTGAAAAACCTGATTTATTTGTTAGGTATTAAGTCAAATTTATTCATTATCATTTGTTAAAACTAATACCAAAGAACTTATTTAGTTTAAATGTGTAAATAGTTACTTTGGAACTTCTGTAAATTATACAACTGTTTGAAACTTGTTTTACTGTTCAAAATAAGAGTTGTATATCAAGTGTACTGATATAATTAATTATTACTGTATCCTACCTAGTGTTGTAATAACATGAATACAGTAATTATTTTAAATTGCATGTAGGAAATATTTTTGTAATTACAGAGGTATATTGTTCTCAGGTGAAAGTAAAATATTACCACACTAGATAGCAAGTTATATGCTGGTCTAGTAATAAAGGAGGTCTGATTATTATCTCTACAAATTTGTTAGCACAAAAAACCTTTTTTTCATAAATTGCCATTTGTAGTTTTACTACAGAGAAAAAGTAAACACTTTATTAAAGGAAACTGAACTTCTGCTTGACAGGCTTGATTAAATATCGAAAACAAAAAGTCTGGCCGCAAGTAATATCAAAGTGTAATAAGGAAACAGAGTTTTAGAAAAAATGTAATTTCTGTTATCCATAAAGGGATTCTCTTATTCCAAGCAAAGGTTCACTTTTCTCTGAGGCTAGTATAGACAAGGGCTTCTTCAGGTGCAAAGCATGTCCCTAGTTTCATTATGTCCATTTGTCAGTCCTATTTTATTCCACCCTTTTTTTTACTATACCATGGGTTCTCTGTATCAAGAAAAAACTAGATGTCTTTGGGTTGGTGGATCAAAATATCATAGTTCTGATATTTGGAACTGAGACAAACACTATCATGTACGAGAATTCTTCAAAGATGGTTATGTCCAAGTTTTCATGAAGGCATCTGTAAAATAATTTTAGGTCATATGTTTTCAGAACAGATCCACTTAGACCATACAATGAAATAAGTTTTATAGTTTAAACTTTTAGGAAAAACAATTTAATAGCTTAAACATCATATGTTAGTACAAAAACTAACCGTCTAACATTTTATCTAATTGTCAAATTATTTAGTTCAAGTTTTTACTGTATATGACAAATTTGGTTAGGATTTTATGTAAAATATCTTTGTACGTTTTAACATATATTAATAAATGAGCATTTAATTTTTGTCTAAATGAGATCAGCCATTATCAATTTGGACTGTACCTTCGAATTATGTTGATAGTACTTATCATCCGAAATGGCCTTCCTCATTTAGACGAAATTACTACTATAGGTAAGTGCTTATATATTATTATAGTTTAAATATATACATGTAAACTAGTAGTTCAAGCTGAAGAGGGAATGAAAATAATAATAAAAATATTACATTTCTATTAATCATTTTACTTATTTTCTAATATTATTATTCTAATACTAGTTGCCAATGCAAATATTTATAATTTTAGTTTTAACAGGTGTACAATTTTTGAATTGTCAACATAAATTCCTAGAGGAGATAATTAGAGTATTTTTCATTCCAAGCCCTGGCTATCTTCAGAGCATTATGACATCAATCCCTTTAGCCTCTTTTTGCTCAACTTATATTATGGGAAATTCTAGTTCATTTACTGCATTTCATACAAGGTTTTGAGAGCTTTATGGCTGGTACTTCATTGGTACATGTTCTAGCCATGAGTATTGGGTAAAACAACAGTTTCTTCATTTGTGATTATAAATATATTGTCTCTCTTCATCAAACCTATAACCTCACTTCCAAGGATAAGTTCAACTAGAGGTAAAATAACAACGATTAAAATTAAAATAGTTTACTCTAAATTTTACTACACAATAGATTATTAAAACAAACTCACTCCTTTATTACAACAAACAGTCTAGTAATACTGTAGCGAAGCAATGAAGAAGGCAATATCGTCAGAACTAGTCTGTTTGTTTTAATAACTAATATTTAGTGAGATTTATAATAAACTTTTTTAATTTTTACTGTTGTGAATTGTTCTTACTTGCTAAAGTCTAATTAACTTAATAGAAGTAAAATGTTTAATCCTGTTTCACTTATTCCTCCTTTACAGTTGCATCTTTGTCTAACATTTTGTTCCAGGATCTAGCTGTTTTTGTAGACTTAAAGGAAGCCCTGGCTTTTGCAATATCTACTATTTAGTATGTTTTGGTTTCTCTATCACATCAACCTATCCATCATCTGCTTCTTCCACAAAGTTGAGAGAGAGCTTCCTCTGATGGTTTCTTTTCAATGTTTCAAAAACCTCCTATCCATAGGCTGACGAAAAATAACCACACAGATACATAGTCTTGATGTCTTCATCATGTAGCGCTCTGTATCAGGTTGTAATAGGATGTAATCTAAAAATATTACACTGTTTTATGGGATATTTATTTTCTTTCAAGTATTTGTCAGCAGAACAAATAAATTTGAAAAAAATGTTTTAATGTCCAGTACTCATCTGTACAATTTTACTGGTTAGAGTATTTTAAAAGTAGTGCACTATTTGATTTGAAAACTTGTAAAATTTTGTTTTTTATAATCGGAGGGTTAACTTTGTGCTTTGCTGATGTGTTGATGCAATCTAAAATTGTTATCTTTTCTTTGCTGGAGATTTTTTGATTTGTCTGCAGAGCTGTTAATAAGCAACAACTTATAATTTAGCCCTGTCCATTCACAGTTAAATATTGGTTCATTTCTGTTACCTTATTTTCAAAATAAAGAGATGAAATGTTTTCTTAAACCTTATCATATTTAATAGAATTCTCTCTTACCTCTCAACATTTGAGAAGAGTTTCCAACCACAAAAATTTAACTGGTAAATTCCATAACTCTTCTTATAGTGGTTCAACCATTCAATGGTTTCCATGAAATCTCTATTTGTCATTAAATTCATTTCTTAAATTGCAGAAAATCAGCAATACTTTCTATAGAATAGGATCTGAAATAAGCACACGCTTTCCTCTAAAACCAATGTACAAGGACTCACTTACTTGTTCAAATTCACATTTAAAAAATGTTTCTTTCCTTGAATCCACGTTCTATGACTCTTGAAAAATACTATTTTTTTATTTCTATTTTTCAATCCTGTATTGTAATTCGTCTGACAGCTACCTTTGTCTCACCTTTGTTCAAAATTTTGATTGGTTCAAATTTGTTTACTTTTCTCATTTTTCTTTTTAATTATTGCCATACATAGCCCTTATAACAATTGACAAATGCAATACACAACTCCTTAAATTAGGATCACACAGTTAACAAATCAATTTGTACTACATTGAGCTTCATATTGGATTTGAGTGAATGATACATGACTCAGACTAGGGCTGGATTCAGATCTATAGTGTTTATGGTCTGTTGTGCTAAACATTGGGTTTAGTTCAGTTAATGACAGCAAAATCTAGATATTTTAGGTGAATGTTTTAGTAACTTTTTTAAATTTTGACATGACATCTGATAATCTAGACTCTACTGTATTTATTTTGCCAAGCATTTCGAAGAATAATTGCTGAATAACACAAGTAGTGCAGAATTCCTCATGGTAAGGATATACAATGTTCTCCTTTAAGTTAATAAAGCAATTTGACTATTATTTCATATGAAACATTAAGAAGAATTATGATTAAATTTGATTAGGGAAGCTACATAAATCTATCTTGTCTGGGATATAGGGAAGGACCATGAGATACCTGAGCAGGACCTCATTCATGTAATGGAGCTACTTATAATTAGGTCTACCTGTTTACTCTGTGAGATGAGAAAAGATAGGTGAAATAAAAGTAAAACTAAGGAACATACGTAATAATACTTTGGTACTAGAAGATATGGGAAATGTTGACATCAATTTTGTAAGGTTCATTTACTTTAAGTAGACTTACTATTTTACCAGGTGAAAAATAATTTTGGGGGTTAGATTACAAAAATATTTGCTCTTGAATTTTTTTACTGAATTTTTACATATATTTTACATTTCTGTAAATAAACACTCACTTTCTACTCAATAGGAACATGAAAGGAATAAAGTAAATTACACTTAGGATTACAGCTGAACATGAATTTTTGTGCTCTTGGGCTAGGATAGTCCCTAAAGTAGACTTGATCTTTAATGTGGGCATAAAAACTCTGGTTAGTTAAGTAAAATGTCTTAACATTACATTTATATTAACATGTAAATATTATAAGAAGAAAACTGAGTTGAGGGATCGAGTAGAGATTCAAGGAGTTTTTAAGGATTTATTAAAATCCTGATAGCTTCAAGGGTCTTTAACGTTTTTATATATCCTGTTTTTGATGTGAAGGATATGTCAAAAATAAAATTCACATTGTATATAATGTATATTCTATACTAGGACCAATTTGGTTATAGTGGAAAAATGCTGTAGTGTATGAGGATTATAAAATTTTAAAATTGGTTAAAGGATTAGGAAGGGGGGGATGTTTGTGGGGGGTTGCTTGCAATGTTGTAAGGAAAAAGAATCTTTCAAAAATTTAAAACAAAACTGTTCTACTCTACATTTTTAATGACGCTTACGAATTAAATATATAATTCTAAGTAATAAGTATACTATTGTGTTTTTAACAAAATTAATAAAATTTACATCTTTATTTTGTAAGGTTCTACAAAAGTGTAAATATTTCCTAACCTTGTTCCAGGTGGAACAATCACGAGAATGGATCAAAGCAATACGGGAACATGTTGCTGCAATCAGAATTCTCCATGGTGGGCTGTTGTCTTCCCCAAGACCAGATGAAAGTGTGTTGTTATGGTTCATAATTGTACTTAAGTGTAACTTAAACCTTCTCTGTTCTTACACTATCCACTATTTAACAATTTTTAAAACTGTGGTTTCATGTTATTCCATTACTAATTTCTACATATTTGGTGAATTAAAACATCTCTCATATGTCAGGATAAACAATGTGACCCCATTATTGTCTTTTTTCGTTAGCAATTACTGTTTTTAAAATTTTTTTCTAATGAAACTCATCTGAGTTAACGTTCTTACAACTAAGTTGATAAATACAAATTATTTGTACAAGAGATACAAGTAGTCAAACTCTAATAAAAGGAGTCCAAACATTAAACAAGAAAGTTTCGCGAGTCAAGTATCTTTTAATTTATTAAAAATTTGGCAACGTTTCGATAACTATATTGTTATTGTCATTCAGGAGTTGAAAATTAATATAATTTTTAATAAATGATACTTGGCTCACGAAACAACCGCATTTTTATTTCACCAAAAAAATTTTCTGAGTGTAGACATCATTAAATAAGGAAGATAATACAAAAATTATAGTATAAAAAGAAGATATCTCATGGTATCTTAGACACTGCACTTAAATAGCAATGTTGCTTTTCCATACAGACTTTTTAAAATTTATGTGATCTATATTAAATATTTGGAAAATTTAAAGATATATGCTATCAACAGAATATCAAATCAATATTCATGATACAATTTATTGATAATTAGTTTCTAATGGTACGAGACAAAAACGTTTTGGAATATAAGACCCATAAAATAAATAAACAAATATAAAGAATATACAAATATATAAAGAATAAGAACAAAATATAAGAATTAAGAACTCTAACAAGAAAAAATTCATATGTTGCCCCAAGCCATAAAAAATAACTAAATTTTTATAAAATTATTTAAAAAAATCAATAATATTTTAAAAACTGTTGTTTTTCTGTTGTACATCTTGAGGTGTTTTAATATATACTTATTAACACTTGGCAAAACTCACTACTTACTAATATTTCTATTAGTACAGCAGACGCGTTTCACACTAGATCATTGCATTATTTGTAGCTTACAGCATTGAGTAAATAACTGATCTAGTGTATTTCTAATACAAAACATATCTACTGAGAAATATCAGTATTAGTTTTTTGCCAAGCGATGTTAATAAGTATATAACTAGATAACGTTTTATTTTTAAAATATTTCAATGCAAAATAAGAAAAATATTATTTGTTACAATTTTTATCTATTTTAGCACTTGAAAGTAAAAAAAATCCAGCTTTTAAAGTACAAAATTTTCAGCACTTACAAGTAAGGATGAAAGAAAATATAAATTATACAATATTAACTCAGTAGAGGTCGACCACTCCCAGGTTAAAGAAATCTTCTGCTTAGTTTTTCAGTTGATACTTCTACGAAGTACATATTCCATACAAAACAAACTAATATATGTTCGAAAGATACCAAAGAAAATTGGTAAAAAAATCTATGCAAACCAGAACTATTATAGATCGAACTAGGTACCTCTAAATTCTCAAAATCCAAGATTTATGTTTAGAAAAAGTTTAAAGTACATGTAAATATATTCATCATAATTAACTAGTTTGGAATGTATAATTTTACAATGTCAGTATAATTTAAGTGCCTAAATAAGTGTTTTCCTATATTTATATTGTTTTACAAACCTTAAAAATTACTCCAGGTCTTGCGAAAATTGTTGTCCAGTTAGTTTCCAAGTCTCTATTTCTCCGCCAGAAGAGTTCAAAGCTACTCACAGAATTATTATTTAAAAGAAATGTTACAATATAGTATTTTTTAAAAAAAAACATGAGTTAAAAAAATGCTACAAAAGAAATTACAACTACCTCAGACAAAAATTGGATGTACAATATATCAGTGTACAGTAAATAGTACTGCAGGATGTTACATACATTTACATCAATATTAAACTCAATGAAATAAATAAATTGGTACAGAAAAGATGTCAAATGATAGTTAAGAATGATAAATGGATTATTAGTTGAGGCAAAGTGTTATGTAGAGGCAAAGCAATGTCTGAGAATTGTATAGATTTACAGCGAAGGAATGCCCTTGAGAGAAAAACCATCAATTCAATTATACCTTTTGTATCATAAACATGATTAAGTACCTCATTTATGTGTGTATAAAATTTAATGCTTATTTAACAACATCATTAAAGATATGGTGTTTAGTGATCAGGTTTTCCTCCTGATTTTACATTTCTTGTAATTTGCATTTCTATTACTAGTTCTGTTTATATTCATCGTTTTCCTAGATGCAAATTTTATTTTAGATTGTGTTTGAAGCTATTTTTTAAATTAATGGTTCAATTCAGCTTATTAAGAAATTTAAATGACTTTTATATTGAATTTAAGACAAAAATTATTTTACTGATTATTCAAACAAACAAAAATTGTCGAACAGTTTGTAAATATATGATTCACCACAGTAGAAAAATCAGTATTGGTTGATATTTCAGAATTAATTACAATGGCAATGTTGGATGTTCGGTTAATCCATGAGTTTATTATTATTATTTAAAATTATAAACAAGATTATATTCCATACCTTGTATTTAAATACTCAATAATCTTTGTTAAAAAGCAAAACATTTTCACTTTTGTGTTTTTATCATTTACAGACATGAAAAGTGAATTGGAAGATAGGTCAGATACCATTAAACAATTAGCAAAAAAAGTCAACACGAATTTAAAATGTAAGTATATTTAGAGGTTATTTAATTAAATTATAGAAAATAGTTGTAAAAAAGGAGTTTTTGTTATTATTTATTCAAAACTAAAATATAAAACCTATAAATGTATCTATCTTTGTATTATATAAAACTCCTTACCACAACCTAAAATAACAATAATTAATTTTTTTCTTAAAAAAAATCAAAAAATTCGACTATAATTTTGAAAAACAAAAAGAAATGAACATAATCTACTAAAGAGAGAAGTTGATGGAAATAATTTTAGAAAAATCAATATACGAATAAAAACAATGAAATTACAACTAAAATACAATACAAAAATACACTAATGCACAAAAGTTAATAATAAACAGCCCATATGAAGACTGAAGGGGAAGCACCTGTTAAGTCACAGTTTCAAACTTTACAGTAGCGCTGATTTAGTGTCAAAAAACTTAATAAAAGTCAAACTATACAATCTTTAACAAAATTATTAATCAGGATATGAATGTCTTAAGAATCTAAAGTTGTGTATATATAATTTTGGGTTAGTGTTACTGTGTACCTAAATACACATATTTTTATAAGAAAATGTTATGCTAGAAAAGGAAAAACCTGATTACTCCTGGACTTATCAGGATCTTGTCCTGTAATAAGGTATATTATAAGTCGTATTGCATGAGAGGAAATGATTTATTATACTAAACGTTTTACAATTACACCTTTAACTTTGAAAAGGCCGGTTAGTGAAGTACTCCTTGGCCTTTGGCCTACAAAAGATTTTTAAGGCTGTAGTGGCTGCTACAAGACTGGAAAGATTTTATATGGTCATGTACCTTTGAAATAAGTTCCTGATTTAATCTATAAGGCTGATACTTGTGAACATCATGAAAATCCCTTGAAGGATCCAGCTCACTTTTCAATTTTTCTAACAGTTGATTTAATTTACCCAGTCCGATGCCATGAATTGGCATACAAGATTGTTTGCATACTTTAATTTCAGATGCAGTTTTGTCAATAAAATAATTTGTTAATGTAATTAAAATAATTTGTTAATGTGTGAAATCAAAGATTTTACAATTGCATTAGTCACTAATAGGACTGTAGCTTCAATTGTTTTGTTGCTCCACGTAATCTACTACGTTTCTGTCTCTTTCGGGATTTCTTAAGCGTAGTTTCCACTACCTGACTGTCATCACTGCTACTATATCATCCATTGTGTTAAACCACACTATGTATTACTATTTTAAAACACTAAAATACACACTGACGACCAAAAGCTATAGAACACAACACACCAGGTCTACAGAACACCACTACATGCCAGGACTTGTCAGGTTATTCCCTTAACTCAGCTGGACGTATCAGGTTCTCCCCTTTACGCCAATATTAAAAGTGATGATATCTCGCGACATCAGGTTCTTCTCCTTATAAAGTGAACTAAAAAAAGCTCCATATTATGGGCAATACTTGAGCAAATAACCTGAAAATTGAAAAAAATGAACTTATCAGGTTTCCCCCCTTTGGTCTTCATATGTATATGTACAAAATGAAGTATCTCACAGAAACATTTAAAGAACAATACATAAACATAGCCTTCATAGAGGACTAGACAATCATTACTGTGAAAGAAAATATAGGTAACTAATTATTAAAAGTGATTTACAAAATTAATGTATAGATTTTTGTAATATCACAACTAACAAAAATTTATAAGTTAATGCTAGATGTGATATTATAAAGTTTGAATTTGAAAGATTTTCCAAATCTATTGTCTATTGAAAAAAAATCCAAGACCACATATTGCCATTAATCTTATATAGGAGAAAGAAAATAGATGTTTGTCGGTTAACATATTTCTTAATCATATTTGTAAAATTTTACACTTTTATACTGTTTTAGTTCTAGAAAGGCGGATTGATCAAGAAGAAGAAGAGCTAGAACAAGGAGATCGTATACCTGCTGGGCTTCGAATCCGTAAAACACAGCATGCAACAACACTACATCTATTTGTAGAAGCAGTTACTGAGTTTAATTTAGAACAAGTAGATTATAAAGAAAAATGTGAAGAGAGAATAAAAAGAGTTATTTCAATAGGTAGGTAAGAAAATTATAAATGAATTTTTAACTTCTCAATAATCTAAATCAAATTATTGATTTATATATTTTCATTAGTTACAAGCCTTGATTCTTTTAAAGAGTCTAGAAATTGCCATTTTTTTAGTTTGAACTGTACAACTTGTAGGTGAATGGGGTGAATGTTCTTTGCCTCTTTGTCATTCTATATTACCTGAGAGTACCTGATTTTTTGTTATCTTGAACATAGTGTGCAATTTTATCAAAAATCTGTAAAGTTTTTTTTGAAGCCAAGGGATATCATGATCTTAAAATTCAGCTCTTGGATCGGAGATTTGTTGGTTCCTTGAGCTGTCCAACAAATCCAGAGGATATTTTCCAGCACCATACCTCAATCTTAAATATAGTTTTAAATTTGGTCAATCTAATAATAGGGCATGTCTGAGAACATGAAGAAAGGTAAAGAATCTTCCAAGTTTCCTCCAAGTGTAAGTTAACAATTTAACAACCTTTAGTTAACAAAAAGTCTGGTCGCAAGTAATAGCAAAAGTGTAATAAGTAATTAACAACCAGCTCGTCATGAACAGCAACAAGATTTCAATAGATAGAGAATATTAGTGAATGTAATAACTTCTTTTTTGTCACTTTGAATACATACCAGTTCTTGAGAATTTTGATGGGTGGTTTGTAAAACATTTTCATAAAGTTGTCTTTCTTCTGATCTATGTTTTGAAGCTATCATTTGGTTGATTGGTGGTTTTAATGTGATCTGTAATTTCAGTTCACAATAGAGGTTTTGAATAGTCTACTTTCAAGACTTTAGTTTTCTTAAGTATTATTCTCAGTCCTAGTTTAATGCTTTACATTTTGATAATACTGTACTTGACCAAAAACATCCCCGATTAAAAAAAATTATGTTACTAAAAAAGGGATTGTAAACACAAAAAGTTTTAAGTGTTAGTGAACATTAAAGCTTAAAATTTGAAAGAAACCAATTTAAGTGAAATTATACAAAATCAAAGTTCCTAAGAAAAGAAGAACTATATTTTACTTCATCACTATATAAATACATTATAATATAGCTACAAATAACCTGATTAGGGTTTATTTACTTATACAAAATTAAAAATTCACTATCACAAATAAATCAGGTTTGCCTTAACAACATCGGTAAACACACTTTGGTTTACATCACTCTATCAAATCGTGAATAACTAAATACTTTGTAGCTATGTCTTAATATAGGTACATAGAAATATTTCGAAATATAGCACATTTTTATGGAGAAACTTTAAGTTTATACAGAATTATGTAAAACCTCTTTATATAGAGTAATAACATTGGTGGCTCTTCCATCTGGAGGAAGAATCACTAAACTACTGGAAGAGTTTACTATAGAACATGCAACATAAAATTGTCCATGTGAGAAACAGTCATATCTCAAATCAATTCCAGCTATTAAATTTTTGCCTAACATTCAATGAATGTTGTGTTTACTTTAGTTAAACTTAATTTAGTATTTATATGCCAGAACCTTCCCAGGAGTGTGTTCAATAAATTCCCAAAGTTTCATTTCGATTGGATGAATGGTTTACATTATAAAACCAGGCAGATTATGAACTCTGTGAATTTCTTGTGGTAGATCTCTACCCAGTGTTTGTGATTTCTACCCCTTAAATTAATATTTTGCTAAAATATTTCTTAGTGCGAACCTACGTAGTATAACGATTGTTCCCTCTGGTTCGGCTCTACTTTGATCAGTCAATCATTCAGGACTTCAATTTATATATATATCCATTATTTATTTCTTAAAGTACTACATGATTAAGTTTTTGAAGCGTTTGTCTTGCAACACAGTATTTATTGATTGACCATTGATCTCCTAATTAAGAAACCACTGACTAAACCTAAAAAGTAAGTTTGTATAAAAAATAAACTGTTCATTCATTTAGTTGTGTAAGAATGAAATTATAACAATGTATATAATATAAAAATATTTTCTAAAAATTTATTTGAAAGTAATGAACACGATTAAAAAATATGTTAAAACAATTGTTTTTTTTGCAGCCAGAGCAGAGATCTCGGGTGATAAATTAGAAGAACTTCTGGAGCAGGGAAACTATGGTTCTATATTTAATGGAGATGTAAGTAAATTTAAATTCAGGTGACAGAAAAGAGATAACTTAGTGGCTTTCTAGTAGCAGGAAATGTAAATATAAACAACCTAAAAACTATGTTAAATAAATAAAAAAATTTCCCCAAATACCTCCTGATACATTATTCAGAAATATTTAACTCCGGTTACATATAGTATAAAATGGCTTTTCAAACCTGTATCTGGCAAAAAAAAACAATTAATTCAATTTTTTTCGCTGACACAGTATTAAAAGTCTCTTACTACACAGTGTGGAAAAATAACCTCCCCATTTTTGTTACTTTGTAGTGAGCAGTACAAGACACTACAAGTGAGGAGGGTAGCGGCAATCAACTTAGGAGAGGGGGGGGGAGTTCACTTGGTGTTTGGCATGTTTGTATCAGTCACCATCATGTTGTGGGCGAATGCAGAGAGAGCTTTTGCCGTTGAGGCGTTTATTTGGAACAAGTAATCAGTTTTTGCGGCCCAGCGTATGTTCAAATTGCTCCTCGTGAGTCAGTATTGGACACGAAATTCTATTTTATTGTGGGTGAAAAACTTCTGGATGACTGTTTCTTTATGAAAAAACAAGATGGAAGACTCGTAGTGCCACAGAACCTGAAAACATCATTGAGTTAGGAGCTCAATTTTGCAGTTTTATCAACGACCAGCTTGTAAACATGCAGCAGCTGTTCGAATGTCTGACTAGTGTACGTAGACTCTTATACATGAACCTCCATTTTCATCCATATAAAATTGTAGTTGCCCAACAACTGTTACCACATGATTAGTATTTGTACGGAAGCGAGTCAAATCATATTGGAAAGTCTTCCATCAGACACTATTTCTTTTTTCAGTGATGAGGCGCATTTTCATCTGTCTGGTGTTGTAAGTAAACCAAATTTCTATTATTGGAGAGAATATAACCTATAGGTAATCCATGAAAAGCTTCTTCATAGTGAACGTATTACTGCATATTCATGACTTTGAATCATAGGCGCACATTTTGAAGAGGCTATATGGTTACTGTTAACTCAAACAGGTATGCCAACATGATCGAGGTATTTTTTCAACTGGCAATACAAGAGCGAGGTCACAATAAAGTGTCGTTCCATCAGGAACGTGACATAGCTCATACTGCCCTGATAACAATGAACATTTTGAGGCAAATGTTTCCTGGTCAATTGATTGCTCAAGGAGGGAACATTGCGTGGGTATCACAATCTCCCGACTTAACCTCCTGAGACTTTTTTTTTGGGCTTACTCGAGGTGTTTGTAACATTAACCCAGGTACATGCCTGACCTGTAGCAAGCAATGCAAGGAATTCCAGCGCATACCTCAAGCAATGCTTGAAAGAGTCTTTACAAGCCTCAGAATTCGCTGGCAGCAGTGTATTGACAATCAGGGCCAACACTTGTTATCCTTTTCAAAACCAAGTAGGAAAAAATTTCTTGTGTCATAGAATAAGTTCAAAAAATAATAAATTTGTCATTCAGAAAAACGATATTTTTATTTATGTTTAAAAAAAGGGTATTGCCTAATTTAAAGAGGTATGATTAAGGAGTTTAGTGACCACACACGTAAGATTTGAGAAATTTCAAGTCCACTATCACCTCCTTCTTGAAGACGATACTCGATAGTAGGAACTTCAACAGATACGAGTAACTGACAAAATTTAGTGATACTTTTAACAAAAGAAATTAAATCTGAATAATTTTTCACCTAATTTTATATCTGTACTCTTTACAGTCAGTTTTTTAAAGAAAATATTTAATATTTTGATAGTATTAAAAATTATTTACTATTTTAAAAAGTATTAAATATAATAAATACACTAATTTTCCCCCATATTCAACTGAAACATTACCAAACAGCTAAACTGGTAAACATGGAAATAAACTCTCGAAACATTTCTTGTCTTTTGCAGATCATAACAGAAACTTTAGAAGCAAGAAGAGCTCTGGAAGATGTCCAGTTTAGACATGAACAGCTACTAAAGCTGGAGAAGTCTATTACAGAACTAAGGGACCTATTTGTAGAAATGGCTATGCTTGTTGAACAACAGGTAAACTTGTTTTAGACATAGGTTAGGTTGAAATGTCTCAAATGTTGTAATGAGAAATAGGGATGAAAAATGAGTATTTTTCCGTAAGTGTATGTAAAATATTATTTACACTCAATGTTTTAAAAAATTGTAAAAACAATTTCGGAAAGATATATTTAGAGTATAAAATTATAAAAGTATAGTGTTCTATCGTTAAAAGTATCACAATATATTTTAGAAGATTCAGCTATATTTTACAATTCTGGAAAGACATTTTGAGTTTACAATGCACTATTTGTTTACATTGTGCTTGCTTATTTTTAAAGTAGCTTTAGAGGAAAGAGCTACTTTGAATAAGTACTATATAAAGAATCAAATTATGCAATAATAATTTTAAAAAAAAATGTAGCTTTATACTGAATTTTTGGTGACAAATTTTTATTCAAGTAAGAATTTTAAAAACAGTAATTAATTTTAAATTCGTCCTTGAAAACATCAAAACTATTTTGTATAGAAAATATGCATAAAATAATGATTTATTGAAAGATTTATTAGAAAATGTGCATAAAAGGTTGGCTTATTCAACAAGATAAGTATGGCATATTCAAAAACAATATTATCTGATTTTTTTTAATAGAAAACATTAGTATATTCTTTATTTATGAATATAAAAATTTCTAAGCTGTTTTATCAATTACATCGGTAATACTAATAATTTATACTGCTTATAACATTATTACTATGATAGTTGGTCTATGATAACTAAAGTAATTTTGCATTGTTACAAAGGCTTCATAAATTATGAATCAATTTTAGACAAAATAACTATTTATTAATTTGCACACATTTATGGCTACTATTATTTACACACCTAACATTTATAAAAGAGTACAACCATATTCTCAACTAGGTCTAATAATAATTACTGAGTTTGCTAATCGTCTATTTCCACTTGACCCTGGAGTTGGGGCGCCAAGTCTCACAGACCCGGAGCAGGGAAATTGTGTTGCCACTGTTGGTAGCACTGCGCTAGAAACCCCTCCGTCCATCTAGCTGTCCACTATTAAGTGCCAGTCAAGGTAGAATTGTTTCCACTTCTCTACCTGTCTTTTTTTACGATTCGGGTCTCACAGACTTGGCGCCCCGACTCTTGTGACAGTATATTTTCTATTTCGGGTCTGTCAGACTAGGCGCCCACGTTTGTGTAACTATATTTTTAGTTTGTGTAAATAGTTTTCTCCGTATTTAAGTGTTGTAAAATAGTGTATTTAGTGTATATATTAGTTTTAAACGACACTTTATTGATATGAATATGGAAAGACAAAGAGACCGTGAACAAGAACAGATTAGGGAGTTATTAGAAGAGAATATTGACGAAAATAGTAATAGTGAATTTATTGACAGATCTGATATAGAAGAAGAGGATCATGTAGAAGTATGTGATGAAGATACAGGTTCCGAACAAGATTGGGAAGATTCTGAACACGAAATGGAAGTTGATATTCAACGCGAACAGTTACAACCGATGGGAACATCTTACATTGGAAAAGACAACACTACTATTTTGTCTAAATACTTTTTTTGTATTGTAATAATCAACGATTTAAAATACTAACCTTCAAATAACTTGAATTTCATGTTCATTATTAGTTTTATACTTTTTCCTATACAATTACTCTTATTGCATTATTGTTAAATAAACGTGTTTATTCACAATATAATTGTCCATTTTTATATTATAATGCCCTAAATCTTTTCATTAGGAACAATTAACTACAAAAATAATGGTTAAAAAGTTTAACAAAAAAAACTGTGCTTATATTAATAAAAACATTTATGGGTCTGTGAGACTGGGCGCCCCTACTCATGTTACAAGTCTGGCGCCCCGACTCCAGGGTTAAAACAAAATAAACTGTCACTGACTGACAATCTGTCACTATGACTAACACATCTTCTCTACATTATAAATACTGAACTCCTTCACACAAATAAAACCTTTTTTATATCAACTTGCAGCTTCTAGTTATTTCTATGTGTTTTACTTGTAGAAGTTCTAGGCTTTACGAGAGAGTGCGCTGTTGTGTTCACTCAAACATGAAAGGACGTATACTTGTCAAGCCATTTGCCATAAATCACAGGTGCGACCTAGCTCAAATACAGAAATATTTGATATATCATTATCAATGTATCTTATAAATACATCTGCATCTGTTGTAGTTCCATAGTAGTACATTCTCTTGGATTGTTAATTTGAAACTAAAATTTCTTTTGAAGGAATTGAGTTGACAGGATTGATTCATCTTTTCACATTGAGTAGAATTTACATTGAAGTACCTTGCGAAAATCACTAGTAGTTCATGTTTATTGTTTTTAAAAATCATTGAAACTTTGCAACTGTATGAAAGTAATCTCTTAATAAAAATGAAATATCGTTTATTTTTTTACCAGGCGAAATACCAACAACCAAATTATACTCATAATAAATTCTTTTCTATTGTCTATTGTCTATTTTAATAAGAGAACCACATAGATCCCCAATGCATGCAATGTACCAATGCAGTTTGTGTAAATTTACTTCTGTAGGATATTAAACTGTTAGATCTATGTTTAATATAGTTATTTGGATTTTTATTGAATTTTTAAATGACACTGTAGCAGCTCCAATATCTTGTCTAAACACTCCTTTGTAGGAAGAAGAATAACATGGGAGATGTGGGATAAGAACATGACTATGGAAGGTACATGACTATGGAAGGTACATGATAGTCTCCTGATACTGGGATCATGGGCTAGTTATAGGTCATGTGAGCAGAATCACATAAAGTAGGCCACTATAGGTAGATCTACGGGCATTTTTAATTGTATAAAAATGTAATGACAGTGTTATATTATATCAGTAACAAAATATACTTAATTATTTTCTTTGAGAACATTAATTTTTTATGATCTTAGGGAGATATGATAAACAGCATTGAACGGCATGTGGAGGAGGCAGGGGAACATGTGGAGACAGCCAAAGTCCAAACCAAGAAAGCTATTAAATATAAAGACAGAGCAAAAAGGGTAAGTTAAGAATTTTAGTGTGATAGATTATGTTCTGCTTTCAAAATATCAGAAAAAATATTATGTGTAATAAATATACAAAAACCTCTTAACCACAAACTTTCTTTGTTTTACCCTTATGTACATTTCAGTTACCAAGTAACCATCCTCAGAGGGGCAACATACAAAGACTGTTACTTGGTAACTGAAATGTACATAAGGGTAAAATAAAGAAAGTTTGTGGTTAAGAGGTTTTTGTGTATTTATTATTAAACCCAACCACAGTATATTCCTAATAAATATTAATATTATGTAGTAACTTTGGAACATGTTCATGCTTACAATTTTATTTCTTACACTTCCAAGTTTAAACACAATATATGCAGTGTTACAAATAGATGTAATGTCACTGGGAAACTCCAGTCAAGCATCTCTGTGTGTGTAAAATAGAGTAAAATCTGCTTAATACTATTTTCAAGAGACCATCGAGAAATAGCGTCTTAAACGGGAACATGTCTTATACGAGAATAGAAAATACTGTAATATCAAAAAAATAATACCGTATCTACTCACCATTATATGTCCTGTATACTCAACATATTTACCAAACAATTTAATCACAATTTTAAGTAAAAAAAACACATGAAATAATGAAAGATGAATGTACATAACAGAAATATGGATTTAATGGGAAACTATAATCTTCATACTGTACATTACTTATGTATAGAGTAGATATTTTTCTAGTGTTTGTATTTTGTTTAAACATCATAGTGATTTCGACTTTCTCACAACCAAAAATTAAAATTTTTTCAGAACCATCTCCATTTGCGCACACTTTTACTTAGTTTTCTACTATTGTATTTATCCATCTTGTAAACAAATGTCTTATCTGACATAAGTTTAAAAAAAAAGCCTAAACTCATAATCATTAAAAACATCACACAGGGAAAAATCCTTCAGTAACTGCAATAACACTGTTTCTTTTCATGAAGAAACATTTTCTTCATTTACTGACTTGGTTTCTCCAATGATCTGACGATATAAAAGGTCATATCTTGTTTTGAATCGGTCAATCCATCCATTGGATCTAGTAAAATTAATAAGTTGAAGCTCTTTTGCGATTTTTTGTGCTCTTTCAGTTAGCAATGTGTTATTTATAGGTAGATGTGAGCTAAGGGTGTTGAAACCATTGGTACAAAACCTTTTCCAATTCTTTGTACTTCCCAGACTTTATTTTTTCCCTTTTGTTTCACCTTGTACTGGGTTTTCTTTTAACGGTTTTCTCTTTTTTAAAATTGTTCTCAATGTGGAACTCCGAATGTTCAGATCGGATTTGATCTGCTTTTGATTTCTCAGATGTAAATTATCATCATAATACTTCAAAATTTTCAATTTATCATCAACTGATAAAATATCAATTTTGATCCTGCTTATCCCATATGACTAAAGAGCATACCACTCTATATTTGATAACAACTATACACTGTAATAATAAATGAGGGGAGAAACCTAGACAAAGAAAAATACTTGAGGGGTTTGAGGAGGTTGTATAACCTAGAAAAAGTAATCACAGAAAACATAAAAACAGAAAACATTTTTATGTTTATTCATAATTAGAGCTTAACTAGTTGGAACAATTCACCAGTATAAATACTACAAGAGTGTACTCAAAATCTCATTTAACACTAATTTATTTCCAATGTATTATATAAACTAATTTATTTAATTACACAGCCTGTTTGGTGAAGATGTCACCTTCATCCCACTAAAATGGGAGATTTTGAATACAATCTTTTAATACTGACCATTAAACACATTAGTTTATAAACTAAAAACATAACTAATAAATATAGAATAAAACTACTCAGTTTCTTTTTCTATGAATAAATTTTAATTAAAATAGAACTTTATATTGAAAAACTTATATTAAAACAAGTGATCTTAATAATAAAACAATCATTATCACATCCATTCTGTGTGAACTATCATTTCCTTGCAGTAATCATCACACATTTGGATAACCAATAATATGTAATGATGTTGTACTATTAAAATTATCATGAACAGCGTAATCAGAAAATCAACTTAATTGAAAATAGTTACAATTTCATTTATCTTTATCAATCTTTTCGGCCAAGAAGCAATGTAACATTGTGCTAAAATATGTCAATGAATGACATTAACCCATCTGGACAAGATTATAGTATTACATCATTTAATAGATTAAATGTCATATCTTCTGCCATAAAAGGTCCGAGCTTAATATTCACATGTATTCAGCTGTTATGTTTTTATAACTATCATTTTCAATGTGTTAAATCAGTTTATGTTTATTTTAATGAATTATGGAGAATGGATGCATCTTATCATCTAACATTAAGACCCATCTGTGCTCTCTGTTAGTATATAAATAATAAGGGATAGAAGTATAGAATAGTTACGAGAAGCTTATGATGATTCTATATACAGGATATCTACTTAGTAACAACCAGTTAACTTATAAGAGATTGAACTTTTGAAAATGAAATTTATAAAAAGCAGAAGTTAGATATTTGTTGAATGTAAAGCTGAAGTTGTACTAAATACATTTATTTTACAAAAGACATGAATGTTTTTAAAATTCTAACATATTTTAAAGTTTACAATTGTAAGACTTTGCCTTCTGTTACAGAAAAAGATCATCTTATTCATAATAGTGGTTGTTATTGTGCTGCTGCTATGCATATGGATTTACTTTGGATGGTTTTATAAATCTTAGTACCAAGGTGGTCATGACAAGAAGCATCACAGATTCCATGAAAGACTGCTGTTCAGTGTGATATTTTATAGCTTAGACATTGGAAAAGCACAGATGCTTTGTTTTAGTTATAAGTTTTAACCAAAAAGGAAAAAATGCACAAGACATTTATTTAGTATTTAGTAATAAATTATTCAAATAAACCTTTTCATTAATAAAAAGAAAAACAATATTGTTTCTGAAAAGTTCATTAATTGTAAAAGGAACAAAAATTCTATTACCAACAGTTTGACTTTCTGCTAAGTTTATTTTTATTTTGTATCACCATAGTTTTGGTGTATTATGAGGAAAAGCACATGATAGGCTATTATTGCCTCTAAAGGAAGTGTAAAAGATTTAGATTCATAGTAAGAATTAAGGGGCAAAAACACCCTTGTTGTCTGTGAAATAAAGAATCCTAGATCAAATTCAGCTCATAAAGAACAGTGTAATCAGCCAGTGGCAACTCATGGGGAGGTTTCACAAAACCCAAACCAGAGACCAATAGAAACAAAAAAAAATGATTATTATTGTTAATAAAGAGACAAAAAGAATAATTATATTGTTATGTGTGATTATTCATCATACATCATGATCCATCGATATAAATAATAATAATAATGTCAGAACAGCAGCGATCGCAGACATTCTCTATCGACCTGGTTGCAGGGAAACCTGCAACACCCAGTGACAACTCCTAATGGAAAAAAGCATTGGAAGGTACAAGCAGATTAAAACAGTGAGGCAGGGCCATAAGGCTCCTTAGGTTGCAGACGGGCTGCAATCTTGGAAGTATTTGGTCAAGATCGGCTCTGTCGAAGAAGCATCTCCTGTCAACTGCAAGTTTGTTAACATTCACAGTTAAAAATGAATTGAGATTGGTTTGTTAATAAATAAACCCATGATTTGAGATTTGGTGTCTGAAATAAGTAAAAATGAAATTAAAAAAATACACAATAGAATAAATGAAAAAGTAATAAGCAGTATTTATCTATTTTTCCTATAACGGCCTTTTGGAAATGATGTTTGGTGATGATATTTATTCTATTCACTTCTGTTATTTTACTACAAGCCATTAATCCCACCAAGTAATGAATGTTTAAAAAGAATGAATACCAGTAATTATGAATACAAATAACGTACAGTAATTAAATAACACATAAAACATGCATAAGAGAAAATAAAGTATTAAAAGGTTATAAAAGGTGCATCATAACAAATTATATTTTACATTAGTATGTAGACAAGGCAGAAATACTAAAATCCCATCAATGATATGGGAAATATTTTCCAACAGTGGTTTGTTAATGATGAAAACAAGAAATACTTCAAAGATGATACACCTCATACAGTGAATCACAATGCTTGATTCTGATGATTACTTGTATAACCAAATTAATAATGAATTCTTTTTTTACATCAGAAATTTATTTATCAAGGAGAGTTCTGAAAGGATTATTTTCATTTATTGAAAAATTGCACCTTAATTTGTTAAAGTTTAGTTGACAAGTTAAACATTGGTTTTAGAAATTTGTTTATTTTATTTTTTAATTTTATTTATATTTTTAAAATATTGCTGTTACTAAAATTAATATCTTCCAAAATGTTAAATACCATCTATGTTTAATAAAAATGCATTTAAACATATGCTGATTTTTGGAAAGAAAACTAAAAAAAAATTTTCACTCACCATATTAAAATGCTAAACATATCATATTTTTTTAAATTTCCAAATACTGCAGTCTTTCTGTTAAACTGTCCATTAAAATGCTGTTTGTTGTTTTGATTGTGGATGAGATTTCTTTTAAAATTTTTATCTGCTTTAAAGACATCTTTTCTTTATTGGAAACTGTGTCTCATAAAAAATGCATTTTTTAGACTAAAGTATTATTTTTAACACCAAATCCAAAACGGCCAGAACTGCTATAATTTAATAAAAATTAATTATTGTTTATTTTAAAACTTCCCAAAAATTAAAAGCTATATACAATTTTGTTTAGCTTTAAGAACAATGTTTTGAAAATTATATTCATTACACCCACATCATTTTTATAGTGTGTTAAAATAATATTTTGTTCAATTTTAAAAATTTATTTAAATGGTTGAGGAATGTTGAGGATTTGACCAATGATACTATTTATTGAACTATTGTTACTGAATAAGTAAAATCAATTTATTTCCAAGTTTCCAATAGAATAAAATATATTTTATTTTCACATTAAAATAGACATACTGTTATTTTAACGATTTTAAATAAACTAGTTTAAAGATGGCTATGTTACTATAATCAAATCTAAAAAACTTAGCTATTCTACTAAAACAATTGATGACCAGTGTTCTTTAAAATATTCAGGGCTGTTGCAAGGATGGGTGGTTGCTGCAGCAGTGGAAAAAATTAAAAACAAAATATGTAAGAGATGTAGGTAACGTATTTTTTTAAAATTAGGTATAAATAGAATTCTGAATATAACAGGGCACGAAAACACAGATAGCTTAGTCACCTGCTGCACAAGTTTGCTAACGGGTTACTGGATGCGATCTGGCTTGGAACTTGGGAATTCATTAGTTCATTGTGCGTTTAACCCTATTATGTTTACATGTACTCCATAGTGTGGTGTCATGTTTCTCACTGTGTGTTTGAATATGGAATTCAGTTTAGGGGGCTTAATGAAATCTTGCCCTGGATGCCCACAAATCACGCTATGGCCCTGAAAATATTGTTGAATGTTATTATAAATTTTTAAATATTATGATCGTAAGATTGATTTTAGAAGAAGCCTTTTCACTCCAATCTAATGCGTCTCGTCTCTTTGCAGCTTATCTGAATTTAGGATTCAAAAGAACTAAGCCACTGCCATTGATACTAATACTTTAAACTCTGTGGCATCTACTTTTCAGTATTATTCAATGCCCATTTCCATCTAAAAACATAGTATGAAATCACTTTAGAAACTAACAAATGCATTTTAGATAGGAGTTTTGTAAAAGCCTTATTGTATTATATTAAACTGAACCAGTCATCGTGAATTGGATTAGTAGCATTCCCACATGGTAAAATTAATATCACTGACTGAATCAAATGCTAGTTAATATGTTCAATTCCTTTTAAAATACTTAATGTAAAAGAGTTACTTAAGTAAAGGCTGTGAAAAATACCATTAGTTAGTAAATTAATTAAAAGTTATCACATGATATACAGTTATGTTAGTTGTAATCTTTAAGCGAAGAGTCAAGCGAAAGAAAGGAAACTTATTGTCAGGTTTATTTTCTTATTTATTAAATTACATGATATATAGGTAAAAATATAGGCTTATACATATATAATATGCTTAAGAAATATAATTGTCTTTGTATAAGTCAATAGATAGTTATTTTAGAATTCTGTTTTGAAGAACATGGATTTAACGACTAGTGAACTTGTGTGACAATTTCAAGAATGAAATAAAACTTGGATATTTCATATTAAAATTATGATTTTTAAATATCTACTTATAATATATTGAATTGATAATTATACAAAAACTGTAATTTGTAAACAAATTTTAAAATGTTAGAATGGATTGCACAAAAATAACAACTCTTATAGAATTCTTTTTATTCTAAATACCTTTTGAAGTGGTGTTAGAAAAAAAAATCCAATATACAACATGTCATTTGCTGCAAGAGTCCTAAGTGAAGTAAACTATATAAAGAAACTAACATTTTTGTCTAAAATATTCTGAATAATAGGATATTTTGCACTAAAAGCTCAGAAAAATGTAAAACAATATATATACTATGAATGCAAATTTTATTTTCTCTTTGAAAAAATATTTTATCTCTATACAATTTGTTATATTCTTACGAAACGTAAATTCCGACTTTTAGCATTACTAAATGTCAGCAGTTATTGGTATCCAAAGATTTTATTTAAACATTGTGAAATGTTTCTGTTACTAAAATGGAGCCAATTTTGTACTACTTTTGATTAGTGACCGTAAAATTTAAAATAAATTTGAATTACCTTTAAATTTAAATTGAATGATCTAGGTTAAGCTGTACGAAATTATTTTATAAAATTATTTTTGGTATATTCACAAAGTGCCTTAATTTCTATATTTCAGAACAAATGTATTGTATTTATTTTTTAAAAAGTGTATTTAAAATTCTTGTAAATATTTATAACATATGAAAATGGTTGTTTTGTTTACTAGTCGTTGCAACTTATTCGCTGTACTGTAAATAAATTTATTTATATTGTTATAGAATATTATAAAAATATATATTACAGTTATTGTTATGAAATTTGAATGTAGTACTTTATTTCCTACTTAACCAAAATTAATGTACTGTGGAATAACAAAGGCTTATCAGATAATTTAAACCACAATACCGTGTTAATAAGAAAGTTGGAACAGATTCTCACCAATGTACAGTGAACATTTTTAACTCTTGAACAAGACCGGTTTTTAACAAGAACGTGTATAATATAAAAACACAAGTTGGAGTATAATGTCAAAACTGTATAAAACACAAATGATATGTATAAGATAAGAAATAACATTATGGATGAGAGCAACAAAATATTTTCTTAAAATTCAAGAAAACTTACAACGATGGACCTTTTGATGCCTTGAATTACATTGTACTTTAGTAACAACATATAAATATGGCAGGAAGAGAAAATGTTCATTAATAAATTTACATTAGTTTATGACTATCTGCACTTTTTTTTGTAAATTTGTAAAAATTTAGAGACAGAACGTTTTTGATCGCTCCATGGCTTCATTAGTGTCTAAATTTTCCGCTTGGTGTTGTTGTTGAGTTAAGGTTTTAAAGGCAGTTTTCCAATTGTCTCAAAGAGTATATGTGATTTGTATTGGATCTATTTGTTTAATATAATTGTATCTTGTGCTTTTGTGAGTTTGTAAATTTCATACTGTTCTAGTGTGTTGAGATGTTGTCTTTTTTTTAAGTGTAAGATTTCTAGGTTATGGTTATTGTCTGTGTATGTGTGCCCTGTTTCATTTTGATTGGTGAATGCTGAGTCGATGTTACGTTTGAGTAATTTTATGTGTTCTTTGACTCTTTGTTGGAGGCTGCTTTTTTTTTCCCAAAGTAGAATTTGTTGCAGTTTGTACAGTTTAATTTGTATATGACTGGTGCTTGCTGTTTATCTTTGTTGTCGGTGTTGTGTTGTATTTTGCTTTGCAGTTTGTTATTAGTTTTAAATGCTGTTTTGTATCCTGTTTTTTGGAATTTATGGACTATTTTATTTCAGGTTCTGATTGTGTATGGTATTGTAATATTTTTGTTTTCCTTCCCTGTAGTGTTGATTTTGTTATTTTTTCATATATTGTGCTATAGTTTGTTTATTATTGTGGTTTTGTATCCATTTGTGTATGCTAAATGTTGAATGGTGTCTAATCCTTTGTCTTTGTTTCTGTGGTCATTGGCACTTCCTTGAGTTTGTGGAGCATGGAACTAAAGGCAGTGTGTTTATGTTGGATAGGGTGGTTTGGATACTATGGATATTTAGAGACTGTACACATGGAAAGTAGTTAAACATTCCACACTTATTTCTGGTAAGGTATTGTGCTTTATGGATAAGGTCAGATTGCCCCATCACAACATTGGTAGCAGCTATGTTGATGAGCTGAGCTTGTAATGAAAGTCGTTGTTCATTTGCTGTAAGCGAGTTTATTTTCTGATATGTCATATAGAAGACTAGGGGTCTGTGTTATCTAAGGGATATTTATTGCTTCTCAAAACTTGCAGCACAGATAAAGATAGATATTTATATCCCATAATTTGTCCTTCTTTAAGACGTTCTACATATAATAAGACTTAACATCAGGTTTTATGTCAAGTGAAGCTTCTTGCTCAGTATAGTTTTTACTCGGAGAAAGTCAGTAGCTTACATTGGTTGTGTGCTGTATAACTAGGAGAAAACACAAAATCTTTGGTCGTCTGAAGTGGGGTGTTTATTAGAAAAGAGTGAGAGTAAATGTAGTGACAATCGGGTTTTAGTGTGATCCTGTCCATATCGGTTCATGGACGAAATTAGTGAGAGTGAAGATAGTGACTTTGTAAGTATTGACAATATCCCCCTAACACCCGAACACTGTATCCCTACTAGAAATTCCCTGTCAGCCCCTAATACATCTGAACCTTAGCCTCCAGACATTTGCCTGTCATCAACATCACATGCAACAGCTGATGATTCATTGTACAAAGCTCCTTCTAAATCAGGCTCAGTAAAAAGGTCATAGGAAAGCCCATCAGACTTTACTTGGTAAAAAAAACTAAATGTAGTAAAAGTATCCCCTTTACAGGTTTTCTGAGTTGAGACAAAATATTTACAAACAGTTAGAGGTTAATTTAACAGAATTATATATTTTTAGTGCTTTTTGCAATGATGAGATTTTAGACGTGAATTTTTGGAGACCAACAATTATACCCAGAAACAAATAAAATAACCCAAAATTAAAATCTGCTAGTAACTGAACACCTCTTACAAGCAGTGAGTTACAAAGCTATTTGGCACTATATATATATATATATATATATATATATATATATATATATATATATATATATATAAATGATGTCGCAAGTAAATAAACCAAATAAGTGTAGGTATTGGCCTTAGAAAAATATTACTCACGACTTTTTTCAGAAACCATGCCTATTGCCAGGTTTATGGCTATATCTAGGTTTCTGTATTTTTACAATGAATTGGTGGGAGATCCTATTGACAAATTGAAGAAATTGAGACTTATAATAAGTTATTTCAAATCAAATTTTTTTAAAGTTATCAACCAGAGCCAAAATTAGTTCTTGATCACAGAGTTATGAAAATGAGGACAAAACTGTATGATATACAATTCCACCCCAAAAAATGAGCAAGATTTGGAATAACAATTCATAAAGTTTGTGGAGTGAGTTCTGGATATTGTTCTCTGTTAAAAATATATATTGAGGAGGATAAAGTACAAATCGAATTTTCAGCAACTGAATCAATAGTTTTAGATCTAATGCAACCCATCATGGGGTTGTAATATACAGTTTTTTAAGATAATTGGTATTTTCACCTCAATTATATGTCTTTACTAAGGAATAACATACATGCTATCGAAACTGCATTGAAAACTAGGTTCAATAGACCAACAGATTTCAAAGAATGTAAATTTAAAAAATGAGCCTATCGTAGGTCTTCAGAAGAAGTTTTAGCAGTTTTGTGAAAAGTTATTAAGGATGCTTCTACACTTCACGCTGACCTGAATTTTTGAGAAACTAAAATACAAAAGAGGAAATAAAGAAACCTGTTGTTATTATTGATTATAACAGCATGTTTGGAGTTAACGGTTCACTAATTTCCCAATTATGAGACAAACAATCAAAGTATTTAAATGTTTTATTTATTTATTTGTTATCGTACTATTCAATTTTCATTCTTTTTATAATAAATTAAAACTTCAACATGGAGAGAGAAAAGACAGTAAACATATTATGGAATAAACGCAGCAGAATCTAGCAACATCTGTTTTCTCAGAAAGAGTTTGCTCTGGGTGTAAGAAAATAGGAGACAATCATATTACCCTTTACGTCTGCAAGCTAAGAGTTGGTCTTCCTTTCCAATCTATATAGTATCACATAAAATGTCAAATTTATGTAAAAACGTTGTACAGTTTGCTATGTCAAAGGACTCAAGATAGAGGTGTGAAAGTTAAAAAGTTGCATTAGATATAGAAAAAGAGTTTTAAACCCCACATTCTAAAATAAAAATATAAATTTAAAAATGAGTAGAAATATATGTAAATATTTTTTATAATTATTGTATATTTGGGTACTTTTAAACGAGCAACAATAGCGAAAGCCTTCACACAAACTTCAAACTGTAAGTAACTTTTAATTTGTTTTTATTAATTATGATTACAAATAAAAATATACACATGTAGAATATATAATTCTTTATAAGTGAGAATATTTTGATAACAACATACAACTCAATTGACACGAGGAATTAAATTGAACCAGTGGAGTGCCGCAGCCGATATCTATTAGGTCTGTGGTGGGTTAAGGAGAAAAATTTCCCCTAATTAATTTCAGTTATATATATATATATATCTTGATATTTTTCGTTGTCCATTATTTTTCCGTAGCACTGACTTTATGAAGTTGATATATTACTATTGTAAGTAATTTTATCCACCACTAAGTGCAATAATTTTACCTTGTGTGATGAGGCACCTTTCGGTCAACTTGACCATTGTCGAATCATTGTTGAAGAGTGATTCGACAATGGTCAAGTGACCGAAAGGTGCCTCATCACACAAGGTAAAATTATTGCACATAGTGGTGGTTAAAAGTATTTACAATAGTAATATATCAACTTCATATATATATATATACATATATACATATATATATATATATATATATATATATATATATATATATATATATATATATATATATATATATATATTTAATTTATCCATTGTTTTTCCGTTGCACTGACTTTATGAAGTTAATATATTACTATTTTTGAGTAATTTTATCCACCATTAAGTGCAATAATTTTACCTTGAGTGATGAGGCACCTTTCGGTCTTTGACCATTGTCGAATCACTGATTGTTCTCTGCTGTGGATGCTACGTCCGTGAAGCCGGTGTTTGTTGAAGTTACGCGCACTATTTCTTGATCTGTGTGTATGAGGTTTCTGTATAGTATGTCTTCTGTATATGTTGTTTGTAAATTCATTAAGTTGTTGTGTATGTTTTTATAAATGTGGTATTTTTCTAGTGAGTTTAGTTCTATTGGGTTGTTATTTATTTCCAAAATTTTATTACTCAAAAATAGTAATATATTAACTTCATATATATATATATATATATATATATATATATATATATATATATATATATATATATATATATATATATTAATTAACAATCTAAACATGATTTTTTAGGATTCTGAGGAGGTTATGTAGCAATGAAAGGTGAAAGGAGTGATTTAAATAGAAATCCACTAGAATTACCAGGAAGTAGGTGCAGATACAAGGATAACATTAAAAAAAAAAAAACAACTTCAATGTAGGATTAAAAGCCTCCCAGTTAAATCTACCTAGAAAAACAAAATAACCTTACTAGCCATAGTAGTACTGTTAGATGTCAAACTCTTTAAAATAATTTTCAGCTGCTAAAGTGAAAACATTAGCAATTCATTGGGAGAGGATTTAATAGTTAAAGTTACATTAGCTTTAAATATTTTAAAAATTAATAATTCAGTTGTTCAGGTGTGGTGTATTAGTGTTCTATGGTGTGTTATTGTTCATAGGTAGTTGTTAAATATGTGTCAAATATAGTATTTGATTGTGAATGTGTTTTGTCGTTTAGAATGTTTTGTGGATAGTATTTGTGATATTTGTACATCTCGTAGTTTTCTTTTGTGTTGAATTTGTTGTTTTTTGTTTATGTAGTGTAGGATATTTAGATGGATGTCTATGAACAATAACACACTACAGAACACCAATACACCACAGACTCACACCAACACACCACACCTAAGCATCATTTCTCCAGTCTGTCACCAAATCTTCACTATTAAAACTGTCCTCCAGCTTGGATATGTATTATTTTATAATTATATAATACTATAATTATTTTGTATTTAAAGAAAGAACTTTAATCATTGAAACTTGATTAGGTAGCATAATTCCTCACTTTGCTTAGCTGCCTTTTCTTTTTTGTCATTTGAAATGTATATAGCCGATTCAATTATTTATATTTGTTGATTTCATCTTCATGTGAGCTACTAGTTTCCACTAAAACACTTGTAAATATTTCACAAATATGCCTATAGTAGCACTTACTTATATTTGTTGAGGACGGCTGTTTCGGAAGATTTGTCCCATTGTCAATGAGATGAGTTGACAATGGGACACATCTCCCGAAACGGCTGTCCTCAACAAATATAAGTAAGCGCTACTATAGGCAGGTTTGTGAAATATTTAAAAGTGTTTTAGTCAACGATTTAGTTTCAATCTCCATTTTTGGTTACTTTTTGGCTCATCAGTTTAATAAATTTGCCATATGTAGTTAAGACAAGTTAGAAGTGTTCTAAAATTCTGGGTTACCATGTTTGGATACATGAGTTACTAAGAAAGCATCAAGTTCTAATATTAATTCCTTACACATTATAAAGTTTCCCCAAATCTCTCTTAATGCCCTATTAAAGGTAGACCAGAATTGACTAGGAATCAGACAACCGTAACTACCCAGTTCAAATCATCTTTCCTATTATATTTTTCATCCTCGATTTGAATCAACATTCTTGATTTCATCTTTAACTTGAATTTTTTTGGCTATAGTCATTCTTCTTTTCTTTGACAAGATATAAGATTGATGATCTGCACAGTACCTAAGTGAAGGGAGATGTTAAAGAGAGTAGAATGCTCTTTTACTCATAAAAATAAATATGTTTACACTAAAAACACTTAAAAATTTGTTAGTATGTTATACTTGCCTATGGTATGATAATTACTTTTTTGATTATTGATGACAGTAATTTCGGGAGAGTGTCCCATTGCAACTCAGACCATAATTTGTAAGTGACGATGGAATCAAATAATATAAATATGTTTAATCCCAAAAATTTGAACGAAAAACTCCTTAATTTGAATTTTTTTTTTTTTAAATAGATAAATAAAGGTAGATTGACTGGTACTTTTTTTTAATAAAAAGCTATCGTACCTTTAAACTTCGTAAAAGATAAAAAAGTCTTTTTAAATTTAAGTGGTGTTTACAATAAAAAGGGTTGATTATTACAATTCTACAAATTCAAGAAGTAGAATTTCTTCATTTTATAAAATATTTGCCACCCAGGGCTACATCCCCTATAGCCCGCCTCTGAATACATCCAATGTATTGGAGAGTAGTGAATAAACCTAATAACTTTCTACTGTTTCTCAGACTAATACATATTTTGTGTTTCTATCATCATCCTACCTACTTATTACCTTTTCACATTAACTTCCAGACAATAATAACCTAAAAGCATTAAACAAATTTACAAGCCATTTGTAATTTGAGACCGGTTGTAATTTGATTTTCATAAGTGGAGATTTAAAAGTATACGTTTTCTATATTCTCCAACATCTATGTTTTTTTAAACCCTGGTTCAAATTCTTAAAATCAACTATTCAGTTTTTCCTATAAAGAAAATTAATAATTGATAATTCCATAATCAGTTTTATGATTTATGCCTGCATCTTTTTGTATCTCAATTTGCAAAAAGGAAATATAAAAATAATTACATTCAAAATCAACACAAATTCCTTCATTCATCATTTACTCAAAATGTTTATTTCATTTAAAAACATTATTTCCTCAAATGTAGGTGCAAACAAAATTGAGTTATCAAAAAAGTCAATTTTTTACTAAACTGTTGGATCTCCAACTGATATAATGAAGAATGTGTTATACCAAAAGTATAAATTCCAAAATTAGATAAGAAAATGAATGTTTAATATAATTAATGTGCAAAATTTATGTAACACTGTTATCTATTTAACTTGATGTTATCTGAGAAAATAAGACCTGGTTTTGTTTTACAGTATAATTAGAATTTATGTAGGAATATAATATAATTTTTGGTGTAGATATTTTGTTACAAACCCTAATATTTATATTACTTTGTTTCTCATAAATTTGTTAGAATACTACTTATCAATTTTGTCCTGAAATGTATGAATTTACATATAACTTACCTATAAGAAAACACGCCAAACTAGGGATTTATTAATCCTAAGCGACAGCCTTAAGTGACAATAATTTCTTTTGCTCAAAATACACTTATTTTGTTCTAATTTTGAAATTAGAGTACTTGTTCTAACAAAATCCTATTAAATTATAGGATACTAAATTTCTAAAATGTTGAATTAACATTTATATTGTTTTCTTTGTAAAAGATGTATATCACAAAAATAAAAAGTATATTTGTATGTTTTTTTTTTAATATAAGAGACTTATAATCCTATAATTTATTAGAATTTTGTTAGAACAAAAACTAATAAGGATGTTTAAATTCTAGTAAAAAATAAAATTATGTGCTATATATAGTAAACACCCAGTTATACTATTTTAACAAGACAAACATATTTACACAAAAGATATCATCTTTCTAAAATATGCTTAGGTCTAAATCATAGTTTACAGTATTGTCAAAACATGTTCTAATAAGGCACACTATTAAATATAAGGCTGGGCTATGACATCACAGTTGTCATTTGGCCTTGAGAGGCTCAGTTGTTGTTAGGCAGTGTTATAGCTTGTCTGCCTTATCACAAGGTAAAGAAACAGATAGCAGGCTATGTGAACTATTTACAATGACTAAAGACAGACTGGTAGAACTGAAAGCTGTAAGTATTATCTAAATTATTGTTATTCCTCTATAACAGATATGCATTGGGTATTTTATTCAAAATTATAATGATGAGTCTGACAATGACACTTCATAAATATTCATAAGTTAGGTTAGGCACTGACTCATTCTTAAACATGTCTATTACACATTGGTTGCTTACCACACTATGAGAATGTTTTAAAAAATCTATATTAAACACTCTATTTTAAAGGAAAAGAAATGTTAGGATATTAAGAACATTTTCTAATGAATAATAATAGTAGCAAAATTTTAAATTGCTTTAATTATAATCTACAAATTTTAATAAATTCTTTGTAATGTTTTATAACACTATAAACATATAGAAAAATTTGTTTAAAAACTGTTGTGTATTAAGCATTGAGAGAAATATTTTCACCCTTGTTTTTGTGACTAGAATATTATTAAATAAAGGTGTAAATATTTTATTAGTTTCATAATATTTATTTCTTATAATATATTACAATGTAAATGCTTGCCTATCTCAACTAAACAAATGAGCTATTTTAAGTATTTACTTATTTGTACAAGTTACAGTATTTAGTATAAACTAGTAGCTCAATTGGAAGATGGAATCAAACTATATTAAAAATTTATTACCATTACTTCATAAATGCTGATGGAAAATCTCCTTGACTGGCTTATACAAAATGCACATGATATTTTTAAAAAATAGAGAATTTTCATACATAAAAAATTTAGTACGTTGTTGTTCTAAGGTTTTAAGAATATAAGTTTCCAAAATTATTAAAAACCTTTGAGTCCTGTGATACAATATAATATCACTAAAACACTTTTAAATATTTTACAAACTTGCCTATAGTATCACTTACTTATATTTGTTGAGGACGCCCGTTTTGGGCGATGTGTCCCATTGTCAACTCAGACCATAACTCAGTTATGGAGTTACGGTCTGAGTTGACAATGTGACTGACACATCTCTCGAAACGGCTGTCCTCAACAAATATAAGTAAGTGCTACTATAGATGAGTTTTTAAAATATTTACAAGAGTTTTAGTGAAAACTAGTAGCTCACATGAAGATGGAATCAATTAATATAACAATCTATCATAAGTTCTGTATGTAATTTATATTTATTTCATTTTATTATAATTGGAAAAACCTTTAAATTTAGGACTATAATGTTTGTGACATAAATTTTTACCTGTTTTATACACAATTTTACTGTCAAAATTGTCAGAACTTTTCATAATAAACATTTTTAAGTCACTTAATGTGATTAAAATAAGGAATTAAAAAAAATTAACATACCTGTTTGTTGTACAATTATCATGGACACCCTGGGCATTTTCGACATATCTCATGAACAAAAAAAGTAAATCTTTTTTACCATAGATATTTTTACTCAGATATCCTAAAGAGGTCAGAACCATCATAGTTTTGAAATATAAATTAATGAATGACACTAAAATATATATTTTTTTGTTTTGTTGTTGACGATACTTGCTGAATGTTATAATTTAAATCACATACACAGGTTTATGAAGTTGACAAATTTATTCAAATTTGTTAATGACTTGAATAAATTCACCAAAACACTTGTAAATATTTTACAAATTTGCCTATAGTAGCACTTATTTGAATTTGTTGTCAACAACAAAGTAATTGTTACTATAGGTAAGTTTGTAAAGTATTTACAAGTGTTTTAGTGAATTTATTCAAGTCATAACGTACAGAGTTTTTTCCTAAATATTGGTAAAGTTTTAAAATAACATATTAATAAATAAAAAAATCGTCTTTAAAGTTTTGAAACATACCACCTGAAAATTATAATTCAGGGTTTCAAAAGTTTTAATATGTAAAAAGAATAGTTTATAAAACTTTGTTGTAGAGTAAATAAAGGATAATACTTTAATTGGATTTTTATTTAATTTTTGCAAACAATCTCTATTTCTTCTTGATTTGTTGGATGCAAACCCTTGAGTACTTCGTTCTCATACTAGTCCATTTGTTTTAAGTGTTTCGTAAGTTCAAGCCATTCACTCTCTTTCTAGTCATAAAGCTTCTTAAATAATTTTTAATGGCCTTTTGACTGCTGTGTAATCTACAGTAAGGTAAACAACACAGTGCAATGATCTGGGAAGTTATATTGAAAAGTTTTTGAAAAGAGGAAATCTGCTGATTATCATATACATGTCTTTTTTTAATGTCTGTCCTTAGTCTCATTTTAAAAATTTTGTTCAGAAAATAAAGCTTAACACTTAGATCCCCTTCAAGTTCTTCCAAGGTTATTCCCTTTCTTAGACATCTTAAAACTTTTTGCCCACAATAAATATTTTGGGGAAAGAAAATGAGAAAGGCTATCGATTATTTCTAGGAGTTGTCTTAAACCTTAGAATAGTTAACATTTATTAACTAGGAAATCCCTCTGTCTACAGTTCAAATTAAAAACAGATACTTCAAAGTATCATTCACTATCTGCTAATCTCTTGCCTTTGCTAAGCTCATCAATATACCTCTTTATTATGACTTTAGATTGGTCATGGACTCCCAGTGAATTTGGAAGAACTGTTGCAGAGTTCCTTATTTCTTAAAAACTGTTTATATCAGTTAACTTTTCTTATACTCTTTGAAACCAAGCTGCCTTAAACAAATAATCATTTCCATTTTGTAGGTGTTTTTGATACTAAAAATAAATCAAGAAGTTTTAAATTATAGTTTCAAGATTTTTGTCTGAACTATGATTTGAACTTAATTTAGGTTTTATGGCCACATAATTATGTTTCAGGGATCAGTTCTAGATAACCATCTCGTTTCATCAGAGTTTGTGAGGATGAGGAAAGAATTTCTTCCTCTTAATCCTTTGGTTTAAAAAGACAAAGTTTTTTTTTGTCAAACAATTGTTTTTTTAACTGCTATAAACAAGTTTATATTTTCAGGGCTAACTGACAGCATCCTTTGTTACTAAGATAACTGATGTTTCTAAATAATATAATGAATTGTATCTAGTATACAGAGTTATTCTGTGCATCACAAATATCTTTGAATATTTCTGATTTAACTTTCTTTAATAAGATTTAAATTAATAATTTTGTATCATAGGACTAAGGTAGCTATGTTGTTCTGAATCATTACTCAATAAACCTTGTACCAATGATCATATTTACCCAAAAAGTTATTACTAAAACTTTCAGTTTATGTGTTGTACATCATGAGTTAAAAAAAAATGTTCTTATTGATAACATTTGACAAAAAAACTAGTAATTACTGATATTTTTCAGCAAACGTGTTTCACACTAGATCAGTGCATAGTTATTGACAAGACTGTTGCTCAGATGTGTTATATTATTGTGAGTCCGTGGTGTGTCATTGTTCATACAGTAGTTGTTAATTGTGTGTTTTTGAAAAATAAGCAGTGTTTTTCCCCAAATTATATCAATAAGAACTTTTTTATTACTAAAAGGCTTCTTTTTCTCAATAACTTCTAAATACTCGATTACAAGAGGGTAAATCATAGTTTTCTTTGTGAGTTTTGATTAATAATTGTATTAAATACTTCTATTTTAAGTAGTGACTTTACTATAAATCAGGGTTAAATAAACAATAAATAATTTATAAATAAATATTAAATTAGTAAAAAGAGCCCAAAATAATCCACAAATAACCTAAAAATAAATGTATGGTAATTAATGGAGTGAAATGAAACTCATATAATTCAGTAATATCATACATTTTTAAGCCACCATCTGGTAAAGACGCCATCTACTAGTAAGACAATACTAGACATCTGTTCAGAGGTTTCAATACATGGTTTTACTTGAGTTTAATATGCAATTATCAGTGGTTTACAATGTCCTTGGCATTTTTGAAGTACAAAACATTATTATTGCTTAAACATTATTGCAGTATATATAAATTTTATCCCTCAAATTACTAAACAAAACAGAATGTTGAGTTCTATTTTGTACACAACACCAACAACAAGGATAAACTACAAGCACCAGGCGTATATAAACTGAACTGTGACGAATGTAACAAATTCTACATTGGACAAACAGGTCGCAGCTTTAAACAAAGAGTTGAAGAACACAAACTCAAACATTTTACAACCACATAAAAGATACAGGACACAAATACACAGACATTTACCATAACCTAGAAATCCTACACATCAACAAAAAAGGACCACATCTCAACACACTAGAACAATATGAAATTTACAGACAACAAATCACACTTATTCTTCGATACTATCGAAGACCGTCACCGCTTGACCCAACATCTCCAAGCAGAAGACACTGATGAAGATCGGCATATAGCGATCGAAAACGTTCTGTCTTAGTAAGTTTTAACAAATTTACTAAATTCAAAGTTCGGATAGTCAAAAACTATTGTTTAAGTGATTAATAAGAATCACCGAACGTAATGGACTATAAAATTCAAGGAATTATAGGCGATTCTAGTAACTGTTAAAGAACCAAATACAGTTATTACCTTCAAATGCTGTTTCCATTTGAAGCATTAAGTGGTTAGAACTGTCATGGTCAAAGCAAGTTTTATTGTTTTAATATGTTTTTAGTATTATTTATATTTAATCATTTTTACATTAGTTTATGACTATTCAAACTTTAAATTTTGTAAAAAACTTACTGAGGCAGACACTGATAAAGATCACCACGGAGCAGTTAAAAAATTTCTCTCAGTAAGTTTTTATAAATTTACAAAATTTAAAGTTCGGATAGTCATAAATTAATGTAAAAGTGATTAATTAAGTTTCACCGAATATAATGGATTACAAAATTCAAGATTATTAATATTTGTTAAGTCATGTATATTTTCATATAGATGAATACATGTTTTTATTACTTTTTACATCGACTATACATTATTCTGAATTTTTATTTTGTAAATAGTGTTTGATAATTTTATAAATAAAATAATTCTTCTCAATTGATTCCATCTTCACTTGAGCTACTATTTTTTAATAAAAAAACACTTGTACAATGTACATGCCTGTAGTAGCACTTAAGTTTATGATTTTTGAGGACGGCCTTTTCAGGAGAAGTGTCCCATTGTTAACTCAGACTGTAACTCGGTCATAAAAGCAAGTGCTACTATAGGCAAGTGTAACATAGTACAAGTGTTTTTAGTTTAAAAAATTCCTTTTGAGAAGCTGGATTTAGATTTTGTAATAGCGGATGACTTGGATTTTGATGTTTTTATCGAATCTATGAACAAATTGTTCTCAAGTTTATTTAATGATGAAGGGATTGGCAGTGAATATAAAGATGCACTAAGTGACACAATGAAAGTGAGTAGCCTTTTTCTGTCTTTCACCAGAAAATTGTTTTGAACTATTCCACACTGCTCAAATGTATTAGTTCTATAACTAGTACTAAAAGTAATCGTGATTTTCATTCATTAACTATATTTAGTTATTTTCTTAGAATACAAATTTAAGCGAGTCTTGTCCGTGACTCACAGCATTGAACAATGCACTGAAATAGTGTGAAACACATCTGCTGAAAATATCAGTAGTGGTTTTTGCCAATAAGAAGATTTAAAAAGTATCCTCAAGATGTACAACACAAAACTGCAAGTTCTATAGCTACGGTAGTAGTATTTTTTTTTTATTATATCAATAACAATGATAGTAAAATTCTAATAAGACTATTTTTAAAAATTTATCTTGTTGAGTAAGAATTTAAAAGAAAAATTGGCTTTGTGGTAGTAACATATATTTCATAATTTTATTAATTTAATTTATTTGGTGTTTCGGGATATATTACTTTTGGCATTGGAGGAATTAATAAACAAGTTATGTTAATAAACAACTTAAAAAATATGAGGATTTAGTGATGAAATTGTTTATAGACTCATTGAAACAAATATGAAATGCTTGAAATAGATTACACAGCAATGGTATTTTTCCTAAAATACATGAATTGAATGTTCAAGAACCTATAGAGAACAAATTTGGAACCAGAGTAACAGTTGGAAGTGCACAAAATTTATATGGAGGAAGAAGGGAAACTATTAAGGCAGAAAGCACCCTTCTCATAGATACAAAACTTCTGCAATAAAATAAGTGTACTGTTATTAAATACAATGAACTAAATATTATTACAGGATCTCCTAGAGTCCATAATAAGATTTTTACAGCAATTAATTAAATTTGAAATGGTTTTGTGTCAACATAAAATATATTAAAAAAAAGTTAAGTAGTAATAAAAAAAAATTAAATACAAATATATGGAAGAAATATTTTTTAATAATCTCAACAAAGCTAATTAACTAATAATAAACTTGACAAAATGACTTAACAAACTTAAGTAGTTAGTACTCATATTTAGGTAATTAAATTTTGTTGCTTTACATCAATAGGAACCTTGCTTACAATATGCTTAGCCATTAATTTTACAGTAAAATGAAACTAAAAATGGAGATTAATTCAGTTATGTATAAAGAAAGTGTTTTGATTTATAAACTTTAATCATCTAAAACGTTATTTATCACTAGAAATATCTTAGTCACTAAAAAATAAGATTTAATTGAAAAGTTAAAATTTAATCCCACACACACACACACACACACACACACACACGCACGCACGCACGCACACACGCACACACGCACACACACACACACACACACACACGGAATGAATTTCCATGTAGAACTTATTTTGTAATATTGGTTAGTGGTTGAGAAACTGATGAGCATTGCATAACTTTATCAGATTGAACATAATTCCCAGGCTTACAAAGAAGTTAACAACTAGGAAATTATGAGTCATATTATGAGCTATTCTATCCTGGTATTATCAGGAAATAAAGAAGCAAGCGGGTTTTAAATTTTCAAATTTGAATAAAGAAAGTACCATTTTCATCTAGTTGTTGGCAAATTATATAATTAAAAGTAAATAAATAAAATAGTTGCTACTTTTAAACAATTCCAAACCCATATTCAGAAAATAATTACTTAACCAGACTTACCAAACTCTCAAATTAATGATTTGTCAAGATAATAACCCCCACTTGTTAACAATATACTAAAATTTACATTTCTAGTATTTAGAAAAATTGTTTCAATCTATAAGTATTTCTTCTTGAATATGTTAGAGTTTCAAAAACATAGAGTATTAGATGATTGAAAGAATTTTAAGTATGAAGATAAAATTTCATGTTATGACAGAAAAACATGAATTAACATGTTTTCTTAACCAATTTCAAAGTTTGCTCCCCCCTCCCAATACAATGATATTTACCAAAATCTTCTATGGCTTTGTTAAGGATGATATAACTAATTTTGAAGTTAAATTTGAGACTTATGTTTTTAACTTGATGCTATTTTGTATTTACTATTTCAGTAATTAATGTATTTTACTAAATCCACTAAACTAACGATAATTTCATGAGATGGGGTTTTCACATTTCATCATTAAATTATCCAATGTTATGGAGATAGCACAAATGCCAAGAGTGACTAGATCTAGTTATAACTTGAAGCTTTGAACTATATATTCATTTTAGTGTGAAAATTGTGCTGAGAATATATGTGTTCTTTATATCAGTTAAAAGAGATTATGTGTTAAGACATTAAATCTGAAGAAGTAACAATGGTTGTGTTTGAAAATTACTTCACTAGGGCGAATGAAGTTTCTTGCTGAAACAACATTAAAATAGCATTTTCAATACCAATTACTGAAATAGTAGAAGCAAGAAAACCAATTTGTAATGCATAATTTAAAATGGCCTGTGAAAAAAATTCAGTTAATTTTGGCAAATTTAATTTCCCCCAATTTGTTAGACAATTATTTTAACCTTGGTTTACATATATTGAAATTTTGAAGTATAAGAAATATATACTTTTGATACTTGTTTTGTTTTGATACACTAAATTTGTTTTGATAATTTTTAATATGTTTTGATGCAATATTATATGTTTTGTCATGACAAAAGTTTTACATTACAATCTATTTCAATTTTTTTAACATGCTTTTAAAAACTACATTGCTTTAATTTGTGGGAATGCAGTCTCAGTTTAAAATGTAATTAATTATATGATCAATTTCATTATGAGAAGGAAGACGTGTAAAATTTAAATAAACTATTTTTACAACTTGCAATTTTGTTACTGCACATCTTGAGGTTTTTTAAAATTTACTACTATTGGTATCACTTAACAAAAAAACAATTTACTGACATCTTTCAGCAGACTCGTTTCACACTAGGTCAGTGCATTGTTCAATGCTGTGAGTCATAGACAAGACTGTTGCTCAGATGTCTTTTATTAATGTGAATCTGTGGTGTTGGTTTTCTGTGGTGTGTTATTGTTCATTGAGTAATTGTTAATTATGTGTTCAAATATAGTATTAGATTGTGACTTCGTTTTGTCGTTTAGAATGTGTTGTGGATGGTATTTGTGGTGTTTGTATATGCAAAGATGATAATTAATTTAATAAAAACATCAAAGTATCGACTATCATCATAGAATATCAATGGAATCAACATAAAATATACAAAATATAATTATGGTTACAGAGTGTCATTTTTTACTTCAACCAATTCAAGAGATTTGCTTTAAACAGAGGTTAGATTTAAATTGAAGAATTCCTTTTATATAAAAATATATTACTTGGAATTTAAGAAAAAGGTGAAAATAGCTGTTTTGTATGTTTTAGGGACAACCCAGTGTTCAAATTATAAGTAGCCTAAACAACGGAACACAACAAAACCAAGATGACAACTCAGTAAGTAATTAATATATTGTAAATTTGAGTTTAAAACAAGTTTAACTAATTTTCAAAATTTGAATTTATACACTTATTTATTTAAATAGATATTTTTTATTATTTGAAAATGTTCATAGAATATTTTAAAAGTATTGTGTGAGTATGGATTTTGTTTTGAAATTTTATTAAAATTATATTAAAAAACTGTGTTTATTATTTTTTAGGAACCTAAAATTAAAACAAAAAAGGGCACAAAAAAAGATGTCAAAAAAGAGCAAGAGAAAATGCAGGAAATGTTCAAAGAAGTAAGTTCAGCCAGATTAGATATTTATTTTAACATTCTTTGATCCAGATTTTTTGAGTATAATGTTCAAATCCTTAACTCTTGTTTTATTGTACAGTCTTGAAAGTCTTGTTAGTTCCTTTCGTCATCATGTAATTTTTTTTTTGTAAACAACTCCCATTTCACATGCCTTCTTAATTTTATCATTCCTGTCAATCATTACTATTATCCAGATGCAGTGGCTCTTCAAGTTCTCGATAACCAGTACGTGGTTAAAAGATTGAAAAGAACTAAACCATTTGAGTTAGTTTAGTGTAGTGTTGTGCTAGTTCTAATATATGTAATTGACAATGTCCAGACAAGAACTAGAAAGTTATATGAGTATTTAGGGAAAGAATATGCAAGAAAACTTGATGGTTGGTCTAATAAGACCAATTTAATGAAAAAAATAACTAAACACTTGTATATATTTACAAACTTGCCTATAGTAGCACTTATTTATATTTGTTAAGGACAGCCATTTCGGGAGATGTGTCCCATTGTCAACTCAGACCGTAACTCATGTCTTTCCTGTTCTATTTGAGCATTTTTTTTAACCACAAAAAATTATATCGTTTTTTTTTTTAATTGTCACGTATTTACTTTTGTTTTTTCTGTTCTATTTCAACACTTTTTTTAACCACAAAAGAAGATATCATTTTCTTTAATTGTCATGTCTTTCCTTTTGTTTTTCCTGTTCTGTTTATCTATTTAAGCATTATTTGTTCCCCAATAGATACTAAAATTGTAATACCATATCTGTTGAGTAGAATTATGAATTGTTCAATTGTGATGCCACCTTCAGTAAACAAATTTAAAATCTTACATCTTGTTATAATATTCTTTCAATAGAGTTTATTACTTTGATGGGCATAACATCTAAAGGCATGGATTTAATTTAGTTTAATTTATTATAACAGTCTCTGAAAATAAGCAGAGTTTCATCAACAGTCTCATACTCAGGAATATAATTTTTGGCAAAAAGATGAAAATAATTTAAAAAGAAATTAATTAAGTAATAAATAAGGAATAAAATAATTTAAAAAACTAATTATTCTCGTTTTAAGGTTAAATTTTTACCAATTTCTTACATGGAAACGTCATGTAATGAAAATTATAAATATTTGCAGCCTCCCTAAGGACATGTATATTAGTAATTGAATGTAATAAGTGTAGCATTTAAAACTAACTTTAAAACAGAGGGAATTATTGTAAATATAATGCTACTGATAACAATTCAAACCTAACAGATAGTCATGAATTGTGTTTGTTCAAGTCTCAACAAATTCGAGAATGGATAGAGGCCATTGAAGAAGAAACCAAATCTTTAAAGAGGTTTCATACATTGGCACTACATTCAGCTCGGATTGATGAAGGTAAATAAATACCTTTGTTAGTAAAATCAAGGTAACTTTTCATGAGAATTGCATGGTAAAATTATTCCTTAGATATAGTTGCAAAAAGTTGAAAAAGGTCATTAGAACCTTATAAGTGATCTATTCAATGAAAATAATCCACGATAACTTTAAAATTTAATACAGTGAAACCTGTTTAAGCCGGAAACCATTGGGGCCGGCATTTTTTTCCGCCTAAGACAGGATTCTGGCTTATACAGTATTAGTGAAAACATCACGAAACGTTTGCCGAGTCTATTTTTAGCGTTGGGTGAGGATAGGCCGTGGGGATTATTAACTATAACACTATTATTTCTACTGATCAGCTGTATGGTGCTGTACCAACACCACATAGATAATGGACAATTAATTGTCATCTTGTCAATATTTGTTCTAATACAGTATTTAATTTAATTTTTTTTTTCCGATTAAGTACTGACTGTTTATTTCCTACAGAGATAACACTTCAACATATAAAGCAAGTGTATTTAAATCACAAGAAAACTATCACATTTTAACGTCTAAATAAAGGTCATTCAACAGTAATATCGGTTATCTTGATTGCCTAATTACAGCCAGTAGCCTGTGCCCTGTGACGTCACAACTCGCAAACCTTGTTTTCTAGGTGGTGTTGGCTATGCACACTACAGAAAATGTTAAAACCTACATTACGTAATAAAAATCTTATCTTTTAATGCAGCATCCTTTTATCCTTCTCCACAAAACATTTTTAATGGAAAACTATAAAACTAAAACACTTATACACTTGTCAACAAAATTTATGAATTAATGATGCAATTTATTAAAAACTATATTTTTTCCTCTTAATGTATTTAGGCTAAATACTGTACATAGTATGTTACGTAAAAATAAAAGAAACTCAATTAGGCTTGAAAAAATCTAGCATTAACTTTTGTTTTAAAAGGTTAGTTTTACTTGCTTGTGTTTCAGTTATTGTTTTTAGTTGTAACAAATGGTGACGCATTTCCGGGTTAATAAGTACCGCGAAAGCTTCTAACTCACAAATTTTCATTAAAGTCTCACCAAATGTTTTTATTTTGTTTTCTACAACTGGCCCGTCTTCAGTTTCTTCTATTTGCGCATGTTTTTTGCCTTTTAGAATGAAGCGGTCTCTCGCCTTTCAATATCTCAATCAATATGACATCAATATGTCTGGCCGTGGATGTTTGTAAACCATTCATTGCGTTATCTTGAAGGAAACGAGTGCTGACACATAGCCTATCGTAAATTATGGATGTTTGTATACCATTGCATTATATTGTGCATATCAGCAATCCTTAACGTTGTTACAGAGTTCTCAGAAATAAACACGATCCGTTACAATTAAGCAGACCTATCTGTGAATTTTGTTGTGGTAAAAAAATATATTATAAACTGTATTTTATCTAAACGGAAGTCATTGTAACTTTATATTTTACAGTATGTATATGATCAGATTTTCCGGCTTATGCAGAACTAAGACGTAGTAAATACGTATCACTCATCCTTTTGCTTATTCCGCTTCCGCGTTAGACAGTTTCCGTCTTATGAAGGTTATTAACCAGGTAAATTAAATAGGCGACAGTCGGGACTTTTAAAGTTTCCGCGATAGACGGGATTTTGCCTAACACAGGGTCCGCCTAAGACAGGTTTCACTGTATTGGAATTGAAAACTTCGGCCTATATCTTTTGGCAAATATTCATTTTGTGATTTAGATGTTTTACAATGTTTTTAAAAAAATTCAGTCAATGGTGAAGTAAAAATTGTACGATATGATTTAACTATGAATTACATTACGTTGTACAGCAATAGAAAAATTACAGAGAGTATTATCATACTTTGATTTTCAGTATCATATTGACAGATATAATTGCAGAGTTGGACAGGAATGTAAAAGCTGAGATTTGGAAGGTAGTAGTAGTATCTATTGATGATCTTGATTAAAAAAAAATTAAGTCCATTATGGTTGTTAGACTACTGAAACTATTTGTTTAGAGGTGTATTGAGCATGTTATACATCTAAGTCTATAGCATGGGAAAGCCATAAGAAAGTTTGTGTGGTTTTTCAGTAGTAGAATCTGATAATTTAGGATGTACTTAAATGTTTTTAAAATTGGAAGGCTGCTTAAACTAAATTTCTAGTGGATCAGCAAAGAAATTTTTATTGTGGGTAGAAGCTTAAAATCATCCTTCACTATTTTGTTAAATTTTTGTTAAGTGGGGTGATAATCTGTAATTAAGCTTATTTTGTATCATTCGTGCTTTAGGGTAGTTAGAGGATTGTTCTAAGCATATTTGACTTATTGTTTTGAAAATCCACTTCTTTGGAAAGCAGTTGATATCTTTTTATTGAAATATTCTAATTCTCTATTGATGAATCAAATTAGTTTTCCCCTGATTGTCTGGCTGTGTAGAACAGTTTGCTTTATGTTACTAGGACGATTGCTATTGAAATTGAGGTATTATAAATGGTTTGTAGGTTTAAAGTGAACTCCTATTTATAAAGATGGTAATATTGGAAGACTTCAATAGAAAGATGTCAACCACATTGGTATATGCTAAACTAGTCATTCATATTTATGAAAATAAGATAAAATATATATAATAGCTAAAATATATATAATTCGAATATTAGCTATTCAAGGTCACAGAGGAAGTATTTACAGTGCAGTCACATCGGTTGATAAGAGATATGTGTGAACATTTTATTTAAAAAATTATAACCAATTGTGCAGTAACAATAAGACAGCAATAGTCATTGAAGAATATGTATATTAACGGTGTTTAGTATATCAACCAACAGTTAGTAGGCAGTAGTTTTGCATGATTTTAAAAAATGTCTTGCATTATTTATAACACTGTTATTTAGTTGTTGAGTTTATTATTTTTTTTATAGTAATAAACCTTTAGGAGCATTCAGTTTTACAACTTTTACAAATCTCACATATCTTACTTCTGTTGTAATATAAAATTAATTAGGTTCCAGATAAATTACATAACAAAATTTAAGAGTGTTTGGTTATTAAAAGCTGTTAGACCTATAACTATTTACAAAAAAAATAGAAATAGATTATTTTGTCTCTCACATAATATATGGAATTATCTTTGTGGAATTGTTTGTTGTTTGATCTCCTATATTGTGATAACCAGAAGAAATTTGAAGATATATTTCTGTCTTATCTGAAATTTCTCCAATTATTGAATTTTGAAATTATTTAGATTAAAATGTTTATCTCATGTACATGTAACCTCATTCAGTATGTTATTATTGCATTGTAAAACATACAGTAAATAAAATTTGTAACAAAATCATGTTATAGTGAACTGGCTATAGAGAGAAAATTGCTCAGAAATGTTTGATTTTAAATTTAAAGGTACCAATGTGATCTAATTTTAATTATTGTAATTCTATAAACAAAGTTAGTAGAATAAATAAATAGAAATTAGTATGTGATTTTCTCTTAGATAACTATAAAAATTTAGCTCCATCTGCTTCAACTAAAATTGAAATTCCAATGAAAAGCAAATAATAACCTTGATTAGACAAATATTTCTCATTAGATCTTAGTTCACACAAGTGTACTAGCACATATGTTACAAAGTACAAGGATCATACTGCCTCCCCATCATAGTACCGTTTAATGCCTTTAAAAATAATTTTAGATCATTCTGTACATCCTTTTAACTTGTTTGCTAGACAGCACACCCCTTTAAATTAGTGCTATAATGCTCACATTTTTAAAATACCAATGAAGTTATAAGGTTTAAGTTAATCAGGAAAAGTAAAATTCAGCCTCACAAGGTTAACTGAAATTTTTATATTGGTACACCTTTAAACACAGTCTTTTCTGTGGTGTTGTTCTATAGCATGTCGAGTCATTGAAGAAATATTTACTTGATGGGTTTACATACTTTGCTTGGTGGTATATTTTGCCCATTACTACACCTAATATATAAAGAAATACAAAAACCGATTCGTAAGTATCCACATCAGGTTAAGAATCATGCTTAATTATGATATCGTAAAGTCTGACATCCGACCTGCCTGCATATTTAGTGTCAATTCATTGTCACTTTCGATTTTCATTTAGATGCCATTTTACCACCAATAATCACCTTAGACACAATTAAGACAATAATAACAATAACAAAAAAAAACCAGAACAAAGATAGCCAATATTAAAATCCAGACAGTACTCAAGGAATGTCTACTAACTGCAGCCCAAAAGCTGACATGTGAAACAATCTCTACATTGTTATTGTGTCTCACTTGACAGCTACACTGACATTATTCAACAGTTTACCCGGAAGTGCTAAAGCACAATGATCTGATTTATAGATCAATAAGCCTCTGTACCTTAGGATACACCATGCTAGGTGATGTTGGTAGTATAGCAATGGAGCCAATCATTTACCCAAATCTCTTTTTTTTTTTATAAATTCCTTACTTATTATAAGACTATCTCAAGTCTAGTAATGCCTATTTTTCATTCTCAGAAATTTTATTTCACAAATCCAATTCTGTTTCTATAAATTTGAGTACAGTTTTCTGCCTTCCCTAATTTTACAATATTCTCTGTTAACATGTTTCGGAGTGATTCCATTTTCATAACTTAAATCGTACTGTTCGCCCAAACTTTGAGTTTGTTTATATATACTATTAGCCCCGCTCCCACCACTTCCAGACCTCGCTTTGTATTGGTGCTTTCTATTTAAAATAAAACTATTTAACAAAGATTGGAAGAGAAGAGGGATTCGAGGGAAGAAAGAATAGATCAAAATTTAGACTAGTTAAAATATAAGGAAAGAACAGGTTATGGTTACAAAAGCAGATAAAGGAAACAATACTGTTTTAATTAGTAAAGAAGACTACGAAAATAAAACTGAAGATTCTATTTTGAAAAGGAGTTGAAAGATAGGATTGAAACATATTAATGAGGTCTGAAAGTGGTGAGGGCATGGCTAATAGTATATAAAGACGAACTCAAAGTTGGGGGGAACAGTACGATTTAAAATAACTGTATAAAACCACTGTGGCGTAATGTTAAACATAAATAAATGTAACCTCTATACCACAAATGACTTTTTTCTTTTATTTAAAACCTTATGTACATTTCGATTGCATAGCAATCATCCTCAGAGGTTGATTGCTATGCAATAGAAATGTACATAAGGTTTTAAATAAAAGAAAAAAGTCATTTGTGGTATAGAGGTTACATTTATTTATGTTAGTACGATTTAAATTTTGAAAATGGAGTCACTCCGAAACGCGTGAACAGAGAAGAATATTGTAATGCTAGGGAAAGGCAGAAAGCTGAACTAAAATATATAGAAATATTCTTAACAGAAATGAAGATAAGTATATTAATAATTCCAATTCTGTTTTCTCATTTAATAGATCAGTAGGTTGATAGTTCACGCCTCTGTTTTTTCACCCACAGAAGTTATTAGCCAAATTGATCCTATAACACATAGCATTTGACAGTTCTCCAGTGTGCTTGAATTTAAGTATATAGTTTTTTTAACACAAATTTTACATTTTACCTTCCAAAAAAAAAAAAAAAACATTAGTAAATCTCACATTTGTAAATCCATCACACGCTGTTATTATTCACAAATACCAGTTGTGTTTCTCCAGTTTATTGTAATACTGTTAGGCCACATAACATTTACAATCTTTAAACTAAGGTTTTTCATTTCATTTTGGTAGTCACGGCATGATAATTCTCTTCTTTTATATTTCTTTAGCATTATACTACAGTAATTTCAACAGTAAAACAACTGTTGCTGAGATATTGTAAGGATATAAAGTATGTAATATTCATGATCATTTGTGCTTGAAATTGTGGAGAATAATGTACATATGAGTGAAATTGCTGATCATTTTTGCACTTACTAAAAATTTCAAGCCAGATGACATTATATGGGAACAGTAGTCCAAGTTACTGTTGTACAGAAAGTCTTTCTAATTTGAAAGTCACTGTTATCCTCAGTAATGTTGACCATCTGAACTAGCCCAGAGTGTATTGTGTCTACTGATAGTGGAAGAAGTATGATGGGTATGGATCAACAAGGCGCCCAGCAATGTGCTGCGAACTATCCTAACATAATGTATTCTCTGCATAGACGAAACAAAAACAGCAAATCTTTAATTGGCCAATAATATGTGACAGCTTTCTTTAAAACTTTTCAAAATTGCCAGATCCCTTAAAACTGGATTTTTAAAAGTTATAAATTATTTATATGTATAATTGGATTTATTTATAAAATTTGATTTAAAATATAAAAATATTTTATAAGAAATAAGTTTTTAAAAATTAACTTTTTTTTTTAGCAAACTTTGGTTTATAAAAGAGACAATATCATAAGTTGTATATTTTAATAGTTAAAAATTTTTAAAACATTTCAGTTGGATGATAATGAAGTTTTAAGTTAGTATAAAGGTTCCTTGTAAATGGTTCCTATGTAACTGAAAAGTGCAGAAGGTTTTAGTAATTATAAGAGTATAATATGACTTAAAATGAAATTAAAACTTGAAATTTAAGTAAAAAAATTACTTAAAAAATATATGCTGATGATGACTAGCAAGTTCAATAAAAAATGTTCTATCTTAGTAAGTTAAAAAAAATTACTTATGTTAATGACATTCATGATCATAGAAATTGTACAATCACTAAACTTTACACCTGAGTATTTAAAAATATGCTATGTAGATGTTATTTCTTTAAATGTTAAAAATTATAGAATTTTATAAAAATGCTTGTTACAGGCACCAAAGATAAATTGATGGACACAATGGTCAAGATAAAGACCATATCACTCCGAGCCAAGAGCGGACTTAAGAGTGAGTATGTTTTTTTAAAGAGATAGAATTAAGGATTTTCTTTGGTGGAAATAGATTTTGTTTAAAATATATGAGTATATTTTCTCCTATATATATATATATATATATATATATATATATATATATATATATATATATATATATATGTATATATAATAATAATAATAATATATATATATATATATATATATATATATATATATATATATATATATATATATAATAATAATAATAATAAATTAAAAATATTTCAAAAACAAGAATACTTCTATTACATATCTAACCTAGATAATTATTTTCCTGAAGATGCTGGTACTGTTTTATTGGCAAAAAGCTTTGAATAAATATGTATTAGAAGTATTTTTGTTTTTGAAATATTTTTAATTTATTAACTATATTACAAGAAAACATATCACCTTATTTAATATATTTTATATATATGTAGCTACGAGCTTGGTAGCTGTTTTTATTTTCTTGTTTTAATTAAACTTACACAAAAATATTAAAGTGTTGAAGAACTTAGCTATGTTAAATTTATGATAACAAATGTCCCTTAGTCTTTAAACCCATAAGTTATTGAACCTGATAGTGCTGCAATCCTTCAATGACAGACTTGATTCGAGCCTTGTGCAATATATATATCTCATTGTATTCATAATAAATTAGAGAAAATGACTATATAACAAGTTAAGATCCTTACCTTTGCTCCTGAGAAGGTATGTAGAATTGGAATCATTGGAACTTTCCAAATGATTTTTTCAACTTTCAACATTTTTAGATGACTATAGTTAGCCCCATAGGGTAAATGAACAAAAAATATGCATAGTTTTTAGGGATGGGTCGATTCCTAAAATTTTCGATTCCGATTCCGATTCTAAAATTTTCCGTTCGATTCTCGATTCTTTAGTCGATTCTCGATTCTCGATTCTTTCAAGTTATATTAGCTTACATTCTAGTTCTCTAATAATTGATTTAGTTAACATCTTGGTCATATGGCAAAACCTTTTAAAAGTTCTGTTTTAATGTAATAGGCTACACAAAACCTTCAACCTTGATTTATCAATAGGAATTTTTTTAAACATAAAAACATATCAGAATAAAGTAATGACTTATTTTAAAGTTAAAAATGTGAACTTTACTTATTTTATGATGTTTGAAAAAATTCTCAAGCCTATTTACATTGTCTCCCAAACAAAACAAAAATTAAAAACAAACGAACAACATAAAAAGTAAAAAATTAATACAAATAGGATAGTTTTTAATATTTAAAAGTCTGGCAGGTAATGTACATTTCTGTTCAAAAACACAAGCATTTGAACACGTTGTGGGTCAAGCTAGTTTCATCGCTAGTCACATATAGCTCCTGAAGTTGAGAAAGGTTTTTCAGAAAACACTGTCGCGAGTGGGCAGACAGGTATTTTATTGCCATTGCATTTAAATGAGGGTATTTGGCACTTTGTACTGCCAAATACTTCCCAATATCACAATCTGGACTGGCTAATGGTTCCCCCAGATAATTGTTTACTTCTTCTACTGTCAATTCCCCTGGGGTACCTTCTTCCCCAACATTCTGGATTAGTGGGGCATACCTTCTCCACATCTGGTGGGACCTTTTTTTTTCTGCAGGTGTTCGGAACAAGTGCAACTGATTCAGGCCTATTTTGTATTTATTACTCAATCCCAGTTAATTTTTAACCGACTATCACTTGTAGGTCCTGTGTCTGAGGATAAAGTTTCTTCAAGTATAGATCTTTTTTGTTGATAAATTTGGGCAAAATGAATGTTGTTTAAGTGCTTTTTCATATTTGATATATTATGTGGTTTTCCACCGTCAGTTTCTGTTAACCGTCATCGAATTGACGCGACGGCCAGTACCCTGAACCGAATACCGCCAGGCCTCTTAACGCTTTATGTTTATTAGTACTACTCAGCTGGTGTTGCTACTTTTGGAAAAATTAAGGCACAGTATTTAACAACAAGCTTCACACTACTTACAGATGTATTTACGATGGTTTTTGTTTGATAGATAAACGCTGACGGGATTAAAAACATGATGTTATTCTAAGAGCTTTTTGTCCGTAGTTACGGGCCGACACACATATGTGTTATAACGTATTGTAATGATTTTCACTACTGTTTTCAAAATTTCATAAAACCTTAAAAGTAAGTCGGAAATATTGACTAAATATTTAGTTGTAAAATAATCCTTAAAAACGGACTTTGTGAAAGTTAAGTACAAACATTGATACATTCTTACTAGGAAGTAAATTATAACGTAAATTCCTTATCAAGTAAATTATTTAGTGTTAAAACTTTTACTTAATATGAATCTTGGATAGTATTTACTGGACCTGTAGCATTACTTATCAAAGAGAGAATATATTACACTTTAGTTCTATATCCAAAATATTTATAAACTCACAAATCAATCACATGTGACACGTTTACGTGTCTTAGTGATAGGCGCAAAAACACTTTTATCACCAGTCTGTTTATTATTTGGGTAACCGGGACATGAAATTATGGTTTTGTTGTTTCTTGCTAACACAAAACACAAAAAATATCAAAACAGTGTTGCACAGATAATAAAATTTAATTAAATCAAAAACAATGTGGGGTAAATTGGTCCGACGGAGTTTATTTACGTTTCATTTACAGTAGGAAAAAACTATGTTGGGCCAGTTGGTCCGACACGTATTTTTATAAATATTCGGAATCGTGTGGAATCGGAATCGACACTTTTATGATGAAGAATCGAGTATCGACGATTCCTCGATACCACCTAGAATCAACGATTCCTGGAATCGAGAATCGGAATCGGCCCATCCCTAATAGTTTTATAAGAAACACAAAATGTAATTATAAGAATCAAACTTTAAACAATAGAAAAAAAGTTATTTGTAAAAAATCTAAAACTATATACAAGTTTATAATAGTCACTTTTCAGTTGTCATTGCCAGCAGACTTGCTTTTCCTGCCTTCCTATGTAGCCCTATAAAAATGTTTCAGTTTATGGAAGCAGTGCACACCCCACAGTTGCACTTGGGGCAACAATAGTAACTTTGACTACTGAACAATGATTCATTGTGTCATATTTACTTCCTAAATATAAACCTATATATCACTTCTATAATTTGTACTTTTTTTCTAATAATTAAATTAAAACCTGTCAAACTCAGATGTAACGACAGCTTGATCCGGTTAACAAAAACTTCGGATATGGGAGGGATTATGTAATGTGTGTTTATACTATGTAATCACAACTATTCAAATTGGAAGTGAATGTATAATTGTTTTAAGTAAATAAGTTACACATATTGGTGATTGTAATTATATTTTAATACCAATATAGAACTATACGTGCAATTTAGTTACATGCCTGTATGTACAGTTCCTTAATACTGTAATGTACATATATATGTACTTTAATTATCAGTTTTGGTAAAGATGATTGGCTGCTGTTGCTTCGTCTTGTTGTTTGACGTACTTGATCAGCTGGTTAAATGCCTGGAAAGTTTCGGTATGCATCATGGTAGGTTTCTGTATCTTCTCTAAGTTTATAGTATAATAATCTGCGGAATGAAGGCACTTACCTTATTTTCATATTACGTCCAGATATCTGATATTCCATATATGAGAGGACCGGATATGATAGGGTTTTTGTACTGAATTTTAATAGATTAGGCCTAGGTCTATTAGTAATGTTCCCAGGTGAGTATTGGTAACCCTCTCTCCCCGAAGAGCAAGTAAAATCTGAATTTCATTGTAAGGAGGAGACTACTGATATTCATAATTACCCTCCACAAAATTCTTTGGTGAATTCTCCAGCAAACTATCTGGAGAATGTTACCAAGGGAAACAAACAAATATGCCAAGAAAGATATGGATAAAGATAATAATTCACACATGATGTGAATAAACAGTCGAATACAAACTTGGGCTGGTGTGACAGTTCAAGAAATTAAAAAAATTATTGTAATCATTCTGAATACAGGTCAAAAGCAAAAATATTGAATCATATTGAGATATGTCCAGAACTGAAAGATCCTTCTTTTTTTCTGAAACAATGGCATTAAAAAAGTTCCAAAATTTCAGCTCATAAACTCTATGCTTCACTGTGATTGACCATTTATTTGGGGGGGGGGGAGGGGAGGTTAGCCAGGATATGATCTGTGGCATGAAGTTTGGTCATTTATTGATGAAATTAACTTCAAGTGCAAAAGTTTTTTCTATACCAAAACTAATTTTTATAGATGAAGATGTACATTTATTCCATATATGCCTAACAAAAGACACAACACAACAGGCTTAGAATAAAGAAATTTGGAATTGTATTACAGTGAGATTTTGTATATGCTGCACAAAGATCTGTGTAGTGGGGAAGATTTTTTTATCATATGGAAATGATCTTTTAGCCCAGAAGTTATTGATTTAATTTCTAAGTGTAATCTATTGGATAAAGAATACAATTTGTTTAGAGATAATTGGTATATGAAAATTCCACTTACCCACACCTCTCTGGTACAGCAAGGAAGAAATGAAGGTTTTTCCATAAGCCTACAACACAAAACCAACTAATAACACCTACTACTAAAGTCTACTAACACCAACTTGGAGTTGGTGAAATTGTTTACTTCAACCCATTGGCAGCCAGTTTTTCAGAGCCTAGTGTAACCTGAGAATTCCTATTATTTTGGCACTTCTAGAAACTTTTATTAAAAATGCCTATTTTTCTTCTTTATCATTATATTATCTTGAAACTTTCAGGACTTATTACTTGAAATGTATACATAATAAGTATATACATTTATTAAAATAAAACTGCTATTATAATTTTATTAATTTAATTATTTAGTTAAATGTGTGTTGACTATGACTAAAATTATTTTCAGGCTTGATAAGGGTATCAAATTAGTTGCTGAAACGTCGCTCTAAATAAAAAAAGTTTTGTCTCGGTATTCAACTGTCTTATCATTTATTCAATAGTTAACTCGAGTGCTCACATATAAATATAAATAAATATGTCTATTTCACTTTAGTGTAAACCCCGATGGAACATTGTTTACACCAAACAAAACCTCAATACTTCAAGCGATGTTAAGTAATTATATTAGTATTTTCAGAAAAGTTAACCCTCCTAATAATCACAATATTTATAGAACGCATATTGCTGCCTAACATATCATATTACCTAATAACAATAATCATCCTGGCAAATGATGTGATACAGCAGAAAAACGAGGAACTACTAGGAGCTACACTGGATGGAACAGTTCTGTCCAGGAACGTCACGACAGTATGACGGAAATGTTCCATTTAAGTATGCCAATGGGTTAAGGAAAAAGATATATTTCTTATAGGGTACAATAGCACTTGAAACAAAAGTTGATATAAATTCTCAAAATATATTTGACTATATTTTCCCTGCAAATTGCAATGTCTTTAAAAGTATAACTATTAAACAACTGTTTTTTTTATTTAATGTTTCAGATCTAGAGAAGCGCAGGGGAAGTAAGATGAGTCATGTAATGACACGGATGCTTTCAGTTCAACATAGTACCCTCCTCAAACGCTATCAAACTGCAATGACAAACTACCAGTCAGAGCTTGTTACCTACAGAGAAAGATGCGAATCTTTGATCAAGACACAACTTCATATAGGTAAGATGCTTCTAATCCCAATCACTGTATTCATTGCGAAAACCTAGATACTTTGCATGATATTTGATAGAAAATAATTTTTGAAAAACCATAAAAAATTGTATACATTTTTATCATACCATATATATAGTTGGCTTCATTGAGGCCCATTCTACCCAAACACAAAACTTTTTTACATTAAATACAAAAGGAATGAAAAACTCATTTTTGTAACACATTTAAATAATAGGTAACATTTGGAGTAGCCTGTATTTGCACTCCAGTAAAGACATTTAGTGTATTTTAAGAAATTACAATCTCTAGTCACAGCTTGTGTAAATATTTTCCTTCTCCAATAATTATTTACACAAAAATTAAGAATTGTCATGATTGGACCAACTATAAAAATCTAACAATAATTGCAAAGAGTGCTCTACATTGTGGAAAACTACAATATTTCTATTTTAACTTGCATTCTATCTTTTTCATCTCAAAACTAGCAAAAAACTAATATTCATATTTTAAAACTACGTTTTAATAAAAACAACGATAATTCTTGAGCTAAGATTTGTTAAACAATTTTTTGATAATTAAAACAATGATAAAAGGATACAAGAAACCATTACAAAAAAAAAAAAAATTAATAACTTTTTAGTTTTTATGATTGAAAATAATTTATTTGTAAATTTATGATGTTAAGACAATCAGTCAGTAGGACTATTTTATCACTTATGAAGGGTAGAAGATTATGAATATATGATTAAGATAGGGACATAACACTCCTTAGTATAGGCTATAGGGGAGGATCTTCGGTATAGTTGGGGAAAGGCATAGGGAGCATGAGGCCCTCCAAAGCTATGAATTTTATAAGAAAATTAATAACCCATACCTAATAACAATTTACTTCACTAATAGAAATCAGAAGTAGTTATGTGGCTGTTATTTTTAACGCGAAATTACTCTGCTAATTATTCATAAATATAATATAATATATAAATATAACATATTAAATATGAATTTACTCACATAAATAAGAACAGTACATACACAAATTGAATACAGTATATAAATAAGAAGTTAACAATATTTTCTATCCCTTTTTTTACAAAATTATTAGTTATTAGATTACTAAATTGGCTCAGTTAGTAAAATAAAGTAATTTCACATTAAGATTTAGCAAAATAGCTAAAACATTCCTGTTTTAAGTAACAAAATAAAATAAAATATGATTCTCAAATTTTTCTCACCCTCTTCTCATACCTCCTGACCCTCTGGGTTATCCCCCATAACATGTATCCAGCTATAACAAATATCCTCCTCTGGGGAGGATCTGACAACATCTGAGCAAGGTTATGTACATAAAGCAGAACTATACTATATTAAGTCCTTAAGAACTTACTTGAAAGTGTAATGGAATTAGACATGGATGGAAAAAGTTATGTTTTGGGTATAGGGGAAAATATATGGGACATTGTGTGGACAGGGTCTTCCTGAATTAGACCTGCTTTTAAACATAATATAAGGAGTCTGGCTATTACTCAAACAAGTAAAAGTTATCTCCTTTAAATTTAGAACTTTGAATCTTATCAAAATTTTGTTGTAAATGTCTGGCAAATTAGGTTATTGTACTTTCATAGTTATCAAAAGTGAATAGCTCTGTAAAAATTTAATCTCATATTTATTGTCATTCTGTATGTTATCTTTTGAACAGAGGAGAATGACCGAGTTACGTGACTCATTGTTGTAAATATTTAGTAACAGAAATAGTTCTCATACTTTGTAAATTGATTTCTTACTAATCATTATGTTTAAAATACAAAATTATTAGAAGATATATTTTGCATTTGAATTTCACAATTTTTAATGAAATGGTTCATGTGTAATTGGAAAAATGGAGTGACTTGTTAGATAATATTATAATTACTCAAATTTTTCATGTCAGGTTACTGAAATATCATATTGTGTACCAACTTTGGAAGAGATTAGTAATTTTGAAAAAAATGAGTATTATTTGCAGTTTAAAACATTTATATCTGTGTTTCATGTTTAAATACTTTTTTACACAAAATGATTTCACATAGATACCCCCAAAAAGTTTTTGCCTATAAGAAAATTATTCTGGATAGCAAAGCTCTAAAGTATATACCAGGTTATTTTTTTAAAAAAAGCATAAACGTTGAATAGATAATCTGAATCACTGTGAGTAATGATTGATTTTAAAATCACCTTTTTCACTTGTAAAACACAATATAAGTGTTAAAAAAAAGGAAAGAGGCAATAAATCAATATCTTGTAGGGAAATGATAATTTTATGGTAGGATTAAGGTTGTGTTATTTTTGTCATAATGTAGGTTTGATAGACTTCGTTCTCCTGCCTTTTTACCCTCTAATACAGCTGGCAAATATATTTTGAAGTTTTGCATTTTGACTAAATTTACTCCGGTCATGTAGTTAGACTTTCACAATTTTTAGGATGTTTAGTGAATTCAATTTTTATATAACCAAATTATATAAGGTTGAAATGTAAATGCGCTTTAAAAAATCACTAGTTTCTACTATGTAAACAATGATTCACCATTTTGCCCATTTGTCTGTGCAGAACTAAGAGAGATATAAACATTTTACTTATATTTGTTCATTCCATCTTCACGTGACCTACTAGTTTTCACTAAAAACAATTATAAATATGTTACAAGTTGCCTATAGTACCACTTACTAATAGTACCTGTTGAGGACGGCCGTTTTGGGAGATTGTCCATTGTCCATTGTTCCATTGTCAAAATCAGACTGTAACTGGTCTCAAGGTTTTTGTAGGTTGGGGTGGGGGTGGGATATTAGGTTGGGGATGTGGGTGTATTTTGATGATTTTTAGGAGTTATTGTGTCGAAAAGTGTATGAGAGTTATAATGTAATTGGGTGATTAGTATGTGTGTAGGTTCTATACAAACATTTCAAACTACAGCCTACACACATACTCAACACCCAATTACATTATAACTCACATACACTTTTTGACATAATAACATCTAAAACTCACCAAAATACCCATATCCTCAACCTAATATACCACCCCCTCTCAACCTACAAAAACCTTGAGATCAACAAATAAGTAAGTGCTAGTATAGGTAAGTTGTAACCTTTTTACAACCTGTTTATAAAGTGTTTTTGGTGAAAAATTTTACTATTTGGATAAGTTTTTTCCTTAAATGATTTCTAAATATGTTTGTGAATTACAATATATTTGCTACACTATCCTAGTATATTTTGTAGCAATAAGCTTCATTGAACCATATGTTTATTAAAATTCCACATTTCTATGGCAAAGTGTATTACGTAGAATGGAATACCTTACTAGATCTGTGATAAGAATGTGTTACCTCAAGTGTGATTTTTTCCCTACCCCTAACCCTAACTATTACGCATAGCAATTTTCAGGTCAAATCATTCTATAGTTAAATTGGTTAATTACTTCCAAAAAACTGCTCGCACATGCTATTGTTATTGATTTTAAAATCGAATGAAACAATTCAAGAGGAAAAGTCTTTTGAAATTGGGAAGAATACATAGGCAATATCAAGAGGCTATCCGTTTTCTTACTGAAATCTTGAAACAAAAGCAATGTTACATTTTGGGGATTTTTATTTGATTAAAAATTTGTATGTATACCACTAACCTTGCACTTGGTTTTAAGAGATCGCAAGAGTTTTCTCTTGTACCTTCACTTCTGAAAACATGTTACATATTAGGAATGTTCTATACATCAACCATGTATAGTGTAGACCATGTAACCATGCACTGTGTGCTTATAACTAACAATAGTTATGAATCAAAATATTTCAAATAATAAAAATGTTAAGTCAATTAATTAATTAAAAATAAAATATTACTTACATTTTTATCCTTTGCAGTTGATTGTAAGTCCCCCCTTACACTCACACAAGTAATTGTTCACTTTACAATTGTAAAATATCAAAATAATTTCAAAAAAATGTTTACACATATTTACAATAATGGGTTTTTAAATTTAGAATTCAAATTTGGTGTGATATCAATAAGTTCACTGTCACTATCGAGTAGCATGCAATCCAACTTATATGATCTCAAATTATCAACACATGACATAAACGTAAAGTTAAAGAAGGATAGACTAAACTAAGAGCTTGACCTAAATGGTCAGCAGATGATAAGTTGGTTATAAGAAACTATTAGGATGAGAATAAAAATCCTACTTTATTTGTCATGTCATTCCAAGGATGGATGTAAATATCTTTCTTTATTGTGACAATTTTGAGAAGGAAAAACAGTCATGAAAATATAACTCATGAGAAATGTGTTGCATGAGCTTATCTGAAGCATGGAAAGGAAAACACATCAACAAGGGTAAAGCCTAAACATGCAACGACTGGCTATCAATGACACATATGTTGTTGTTGTTGTTGTTGTCGTGTATGGCAAATGCAATTAGGGGAGGAAATTTAAATATTGCCAAATGCATGAATTACAGCCTTGGCAATGTTAATGGCGCTATTCGAGTACAAAGTATCCATACTGCAGTCATTGTCTATTTTGAAGAGGGCACGAACAATGGAAGGGCAGCTGAAAAGGTGCTTGGGGTCCAGTTGCGTGCCTGGAATCTTCATATGTTCTGGAACCATAGGGCAGGATCTTCATGTCCTTAAAATGCTTTGTCCTTAGTCTTGTTATTACTGTTGTAATTTCTCTGCTGTAATTCAATTCTGGCAGCGAGTATTTTTTCTTTGGGTTTGGGCTGCGCCTTTGTTTTGCGACTGTGTTGGCATCAAAAACCGTAGTAGATGAAGTTACAGGCTCGAGTGTTCTGGCTTCTTTGGCAAGGGAGTCTGCCACCTCATTTCCATCGATGTCAGCATTAGCCGGGATCCACTAAACGGTACATGATTTGCCCATTGCACCAATGAAGAACATAAGAGAAGTGATTTCTTGAGTGAGGCTAGTTTTCCCCTCTCTGATGGCTTCAAGGGCAGATCTGCAATCCGAGAATACAACAATACCGTCGGAGTTAGCACTTCCTATCCATGTAAGGTAGATTTCTAAGTGGTTTGACTGGAAAACAAAGTTCTTGAATGATTTCAAGGCTTGAGTGCTTCAAGTTAATAATGACACACATGGCTCGACAGTATACACTCTGCAGGAATTAAGGAATGGTGTAATTTGCACATCAGGAATGGGTTATCTTAATACATTAATGTAATGTATTTATAATTCAAGAACAGATTATTTTATCCAGTATATTTTAGTGAGGGTATAAACATGCCATGCCTGCTCTCCTTAGTTGTGTTTTAAATAGAATTGAAAAAAGTGCTAATATTTTTCCCCTTGTTTGGTTTTACTTTTATTAGCAATATGCATTAGCTTCAGTTAACAAGAATAAGATGTATTTTACTCCAATAGGTGAATTATGATATTTATAAATTTAATTAATATATATTATCAATGACAATTTATATAATGGTGAATAAAGTTAATTTCAGTTTATAATTTATTTTTCTTGATGCTGTTATAAATATTGCATTGGATCTGATACATCTGCACTCACTGTGTTATACTTTTTTGTATACTACTTTCCAATAATTTTTCTCTTGAATATATTCTCTAGAATTTGAACCTAATAACTGATACCTAATAACAATATTCTGAACAACCTAAAAACAATTGTCTAAAAGTGCTGTATTTTCCTGTAAAATCAACTATAAAAAACTAAATATTCTTTATTTTGTTGAAATTATTTTTTTAAAGTGTTTATATTCAATAAAATTATGGTTTTAAATATATAATAACAATTAATATTATTTTCTCCTGATAGTAAACTTTAAGGTTTTTTTGTAATTTCCCCACCACATTACGCTTCTTTGGTTAAAACAGATCACAAAATTTTATTCTGAATAAAAGATTAAATCTTTTTCTGAGTGACAGTTGGATACCTGAAAAGAACTATTTAAAACAACAGCATCTCTTCATTAAAAAAAGACTGTGATTAAATTTTTATCATTAGTCCTCTAACTGCTTGTTAAATAATGCTTCCCATATGTGTGCACAGTTGTTTGGAGATAAATATAAACTACACTTAATTTTTTCCTTCTCAGTGTAAAACCTTGTACTTTTTTACAGTACTTGTAAAAGCGTGTAGATTTCATCACAAACTATATATTGTTTTATTAGAAATTATAACCTGTGTCTTTAAAATTTTTGTTTTAATCAAGTTTATAATAGAGATACATTTATTGGTAATTTTTATAGCTTTGTTAATTTTTTTCTAAAAAAATTTCCAAGGAAAAGTTTATTGTGTCTGTAAAGTAGTTTAAAAATTAACAGAAAATTAACTCAACAATCATTGAGAAAACATAGATGGGAAACACAGATGGCTGGCTGAAGAAATATAACTGCGAAAATTCTTGAGTAGTTGTTTTATACTTGGGAGGTGATGAGGGATTTGAGGCTAATGGTTTATTAATGATTAAGTTTGGGTTACAGAAAGGAGACTACCATGGGGAGATGCATTTAAAATACTTTCATATGAGATATGAATCAAATAAAAACTGATCCTAAACCTTAAACGGGAAAGTGAGAGTTATTGATAATGCAGAATAGAAACAAACTATGCAAAAGGGGCTGACTGGCATTGGAACTCGCTACTCATTTCCCTCCTGGAAACCCCAGTTATAGTCATTAATCAAAAGTATTTATGTTTGCTTATACAAAAAAATTCATCTTTATAATATCATTTTCTATAACCTTAAAACAACTTTGATATTTATAAACATCTTTAAGCCCTGACAGACCACTTGGAATAGTATTCAACGGGTGGGCAGTACAATAGTAGCGTCCCACTCTGGGCGAGTAAGTTTTTTCCCAAACTGTTACTTCCCTTTATACGAGTAGCGACAGTTTCATCACTACCTAATCTAATAATCTAATGGTCCATTTATCGTTAACCAAATTCAAGAAAACTAATCCACTTCAACATGAAAAGTATAAGCATGCTTCAACATAAGAGAACATTGTTTTATAGTAATACAGAGTGTAACGCAGAGGAATGTGGGGTCTGTTCCAGTGGGAGCTAAGTATGCTAATGAAGATGAGTTGGAGGCGTTACTGGACCAAGAGAACACTCAGATTTTTGTCAGTAATGTGAGTTGAAAGTTGTTTTTTACTTAACTATAAATATTTAAAATAAAATCATAAAAAATGACTCTCGTATCATCTTTAACCCACATTCACTCCAACACATCATTCTCATTTACATCTTCCTCATTCACCTTTCACATCTCAAATGAATATTTTCATCGATTATTTACCCTAAATATAATTTTTACTTTTTATTTCACCAATATCTTTATCCATCATTTCCTGCGTGTTTTTTGTCCATCATTTAGCTTTTATACCTTTGTTATATATTATCACACCTAGATATCTTTGTTGCTTTTTTGGCCAATAAAGCTTTTTTATCTCTCATTTCACCACATGCCTTTTGTCACCTATTATTACACCCACATAACTTTGTTATCCTAATTTTACACTACTTAACTAAGTGAATACGTAATTGCTTATTTGCTGATGCGTTTCAAAACGACCGTTCCTTTTACGAAGCTAACCTTCTACTAGCGGCTTTTGGCTCTTTACAAACGGTATGACAGGGTTGGATTTATGACATTAGGTGAGGTGTCGGCGTCTTGTGTGATGTATTTGAAAAGACTATTGGCTTCTAAGTGTGTGTGGTCATTAAGTATATTTTCCCTGTCTGTTGCGTAGTGTTTGTAGATTTCATATTTTTCTAAGGTTGTTAGTTTTTTACTCTGTTTTAATGTGTGTGGAATATTTAAATTAGTGTGTATGTCGGTATGTGTGTGTTGGGTGTTGTTTAGGTGTTTTGCGTAGCTGGATTTAGGGTTTGTTTGTTTTGTTTGGGTAATGTGTTCATCGAAGCGTGTGAAGAATGACCTGCCGGTTTGACCGATGTAATAGTTGGGACAATCATTGTAAGTTAATTTGTAAATACCTGAGAGTTTGTATATGTCAGTTTCTTCTTGAAAAGGTTGTATATGTTTTCTTAGCGTGTTTGTTGTTTTGTAGGATATTTGGTAATGGAGTTTTTTGAATGTGGAGGCTATTTTGTGTGTTTTTATTGTGGTAGGTGAGGGATATGTATTTGTTATTTTTTGTGTGGCTGTTTTATGGTGTTTATGTTTTATTTTCCTGAGAATGTTGTCTATGAGTGTGTGTTGGTAGCCGTTTTGTTGGGTGATGTATTTTATGGTATTAAGTTCTTCATCGTAGTCTTTCTGTAGCATTGGTATGTTTATTAGACGGTGTAACATATGATTAAAAGCAGCGTGTTTGTGTTGTGTGGGGTGATTAGATGTATTATGTATGACCATATCTGTAGTTGTTGATTATCTGTATATTTTGAAATTATGTCTAGTGTTGTGTTTGGTGATAGAAAGATCTAGAAAGTTTATTCTATTGTTTTCTTCTAACTCGAGAGTAAATGTGAGGTTTTCGTGTATGGTATTAATGTAATTATGTAGTTGTTTGATCTGCCGTTGTATAATATTAAAATGTCATCTACTTTGTTATCTATAATTTTACCAATATATTTTTGTCATGTATTTTGCACATTTATCTTTCTCATTACCTTTTACTCTCTCATATCCTTGTCATCTACCAGTTTGTCCATATATATTTATTGTCTACAATTTTACCATTTATATTTTACCCAAGTCTTTGCCATTTATATTTTTTTCTCTCCAAACATTTCTTTTGTTCACCTCCTAGTGCATTTTTAGCTAATTTTTTTTAAAGAATACCCTAGCCTATATTAATTATCATGAGTAGTTTCTTTTTCTCTTTTCATTACTATGATTACTTTTTATTGTTACAAAGGTGTTTTGCAAGAACAAAAGGTACATGCTATTTCTAAGACTAAAAGCAGTGCTATTAGAAAAAAACTAACATTGGAATACGATGTTAAACACAGTTTGTATTTACCTGCTATACATAATTTATAAGAACAAAAAAAAAAAAAAAAAATATATAGAAAAATAAACCTGTCTTATTTAGAAGGCCTATGAAATAATTTATGATATTTGAAACCAATTTCCTAAGATGTAGTTGGTGAGGTACCTGAATTCAAAATAATTGATAGTTTTCTATATGTTCAGTAGTTTTTTATGGTCAAGTATAGATTATTTATAATAATGTGACATTTCTTATTTGAATTTTTTAGTATGATGTGTTTTATATTTGTACACTATTAAAATAAAAATTAGTACTAATTATTATTAATAATAATAGAGTACCTTAAATATGTTTTAAAATAAATTCATGTATTACACTTTAGGCAAGATCAGATAGATAATTTTGAAATGGAAAAGTTTTGTTTGCAACAAACGTAGGGAAATCAAAGATACTGATTATTAGTAGAAGTCTTCTAGACCTCCTATTATATGAGCCACATAGATGAGGTGGGGGTTCCTTGTTTTTCAATTGTATAATCTATGTTAGTTAAAGTGATAAACACTTTACCACATAGTGGTAGTTGAAGTGATATAAAAATGTTAGTTGAAGTGATAAAAAAAATGTTTACCATTTTATCACGTAATGATGATGGAGCTACTATAAATATGAATCATTTATCTGTTAATTGTGAAGAGTAGAAAGATGTTCAAATCAGTTTAATGTCCATGTCTTCTTGTCATTAAAAAAATTCAATACATTTATTTTTTTGTACCATACCAACTATAGTTTTTAATTTTTCTGTTGAATCAGTTACTATCATTAACTGAAATAATTGCTGAATTATCAGAAAATGTAGCAATCTTATTGTTTTTCATCTAAGGTAGATCACTGGTAAATAGAATGTATGGGACTGGTCTTTTATCTTATACTTCCTTGAGTAACTCCTTCTCAAATTTTGTTTAGATCAGTAGGCATCTCTTGTGTGACCACAAAGTACCTTTCCAATATATATATCTGTAATATTTCTGTGAATTGTGCAGTCAGGAGCATTTTTAGTTTAAATACCAAACCTTCATGATAATCTCTATCAAAACTATAGTTACTATTTTTTGTTTACTATAATTTTTGTAATTTTATTTTACGTTGTAATTTTTTTTATTTGCAATTCAATATGTGGGATAAATTTATGTAGTTTTTTTGGAAAACAATTCTTAAGTTCAAATTCTCTGGTTGAAAATTGCTTTATAATGTTTTTATTACAATAAAAATATTGGAAACAACCCCAATACCACAAAAATAACTAATAATTCAATTTAGCTAAGTTTACACCCTTATGTAGATTTCGATGACCATCATCATTAGAGGGTCTTAATATAATCTAAAAAACAATAAGTTACAAACTATTCTGACCTGGTTTGTAACTTATTGTACACACAGGTCACTCTAGTTTGTAACTTATTGTTTTCTAGATTGTAATAAGACCCTCTGATGATAACATGGTCATCGAAATGTACATGAGGGTTTAATCTTAGGTAACTTGTATTATCAGTTGTTATTGTGATATTGGGGTTGTTCCCAATATTTTTACTATAATATATTGTACCACTGTGCTCTTTATATAATAGATGTTTTTTATGTTTTAAATGAATTCATACTAATTTTTTCCTTTCTCTTTTTTGAGATGAGTATTATTGCTTTCACTGCTAATGTCTCGGTAAGATGTGTGGCAAAGTCTCACCCTGCATGCTGACATCACTGATCAATTAGAGCAAACGAGGTGAAACTTTAGTTCTTTTTCACAGGGAGTGACGAATAATCAGATCATGTTTAATTTAGCTGAGAAGCTAAATGACTATATTTTCAGATACCTTGTTTGTTTACTGTTTGTGCTGTTAGTTATAAGCAATGGCAGAGCGAAGAAGTAGATTGATAATTTCTCTAGTGATCTAGAATCTAGTGATGAGAGTGAATTTTCAATTTGTGCCTGAGGAAGCCATGACATTGACTTGATGACACAAAGATGATTAAATCTTCATGGAAGGCAATATTGATGATGATGAAGAAAGGGGAGATAAAAAGTATATTGCTTACTACTTTTAGTATCACTTGGTAAAAAAACCATTACTTACTGATATTTTTCATCAGATGCGTTTCACACTAGATCAGTGCATTGTTCAATCATGTGAGTCACAGAGAAGATTGTTACTAAGGTGTGTGTATTGGTGTGAGTCTGTGGTGTATTTGTGTTTTGTGGTGTGTTATTGTTCATAGAGTAGTTGGTAATTGTGTTCAAATTTACTATTTGTGTGTATTTCATTTAGAATGTATTGGGGAAGGTTTTTGTAGTGCTTGTATATTTCATAGTTTTCTGTTGTGTTTGGTTTGTTGCTTTTTTATGTAATGAAGACTCTTCTCTATGACTCACAGCATTGAACAGTGCACTGATATAGTGCGAAATGTGTCTGATGAAAAATATCATTAAGTAGTGTTTTTTTACCAAGTGATACCAAAAATAGTAATTTAAAACTGCAAATATTTTTTTCAATACGCAGTTGACACCCTTCATAGCAGGTCTTCAAAACATACCTTTTACAATTTAGAATGAGCTCCTGGTAACAAGACAATTGACAGGTTTGAAATGTTATTAGAGAATAAGATTCGGAAACAATAGTTTAACTACAAATGACTACGTCTGGTCAAGTTTTCTTTCCGCCAAATCTGATTCCTACTTTGAGAATAAATAAATGGAAGGATCTTGAGCAGAAATCTTTAAATTTCAAGTAAAACTTTGAAATGTTTAAAGGTATTATTTATCATGAAGGTACTGTGAAAGTAAATAAAATAAGTGACTACTGGCAAATGATCAAAAGCAGATTTTTAATTGTTTTATGATACATTAATTTAACAAGCAGTGATTCACTAAAACAATAAGGTGAAAACCGACTATACAAAATAATATTCTGATAGATATTTTAATTTAAAAAATGGCCCGCCAAATCTGATTCCTACTTTGAGAATAAATAAATGGAAGGATCTTGAGCAGAAATCTTGAAATTTCAAGTACAACTTTGAAATGTTTAAAGGTATTATTTATCATGAAGGTACTGTGAAAGTAAATAAAATAAGTGACTACTGGCAAATGATCAAAAGCAGATTTTTAATTGTTTTATGACACATTAATTTAACAAGCAGTGATTCACTAAAACAATAAGGTGAAAACCGACTATACAAAATAATATTCTGATAGATATTTTAATTTAAAAAATGGCTTTAATCTATTATCCTGACCAAGAATGGTCAGTTGATGATGTTATTGTAGTATGGAAGGGATGACTATATTTCCGACATTATATAAAAGGGATAAGACATTATATAAATATATATTCATTATATGGACTTGAAGGTCTGTGGTTTTGTTTTGTAGTATATTCTGCCAAGAACATTTGATATCTACGAACAAGAACTACAATAGTTTTTCCACGGCTGCCAAATTCAATGCCATTAACACATCTGCACAGGTTCTTTACTGTCATTAAATAGGATATGACTGTCAAGTATAGTTAAGAAAAGAAACTTGAGGAAGGTGAACAAATTGAGAGTGTTGGTGATGGAGCAATGGTTTCCAAGTGGCATGACAAGTGTACAGTGATAAAAATCTCAACATAGCATGAGAATAACTGGGCAGTTTCCGACAACAGATTTGTATCCACCTGCTCCAACTCTTGTTGGTTAAACCATACAGGCTGAATTTGTTCGCTAATCCTTGCAGGGGGAGAAAAAATGTCTTTTACTAGGAATGTAAACCAGGAATGAAACTAGGAATGTATTGTCAAAGCATTAATTCTGTTACACTAAGGGTGATTGTTTCAAATGTGCAAGATATAAGCAATATAAGAGAGAAAAAAGGAAATGTTGACTATTTTTATTTGCACTCAATGCTCAGGAATGGCCACCTTTTGCATTCGCTTGCTCCGACATGTGGCACACTCATTTGAAAAACACAAAGGAACATGGTTGATGGTATATAAATAGTATACATACATTTTCTTTATATATACGTAATATGCCTAAATTTACTTTGGTAGAAAGAGATATTTTCAAAGATAAAGATACTGTGTGTCTTTAGATGAGTATCACTGGTTGATGCAATGGTTTAAAAAAATTATGTGATATCATCTCCAGAGACACAAGAAAAGACGCCTTTTTGTGGGAAAATAAGCTGTTAGAATCATTTTCCATGTTATCTCAGTGATTAACTCCTGACAAAGTATGTTTATCAAAAAAGCTATTTAGCATGTTATTGATTTAAATTGTTTTTTTAAAATTTATCAGGTGTATGTTGAATTCGGCACGTCTCTAAAAATAATATTAGCCAGTGATTGTGTTAAAGTACAGTTTTCCTATATTATTAACCTTTCTACTATTGAGACTCTAAAGGAAAGAGCTTATTGTGAAAAAAATTTCATGTTTCAAAATTTTTGTAAAAATTTACTTCAATTATAAGTATGGTGACTCATTAATCAAATTTGTTTAAAAGTATACATTTCACAGTTATGGATAACAAAATCCAAAAGATAAGATTTTTGTTGCTATTTGGTTCAGTTTTTTTTAAACGCTTTTGTAATATAAATAATATTTGAGCTGGCTTGTGAGTGAAAGTTATAATTAAAGAATAAATATGCTACAACTCACAAATATAAAAACTTTATTTTCATATGCGTTTCAACGACAATTTGTCGTCATTCTCAGTGGTGCTATGCCACTTTTGTAATAGGTAACAAATTTTATAGCAATAATATAAATAGGGCTAAATTATTACTTAGTGGAAACACAATCACTGGTGAAATTTAATTGCAACTGTGTGAAGGCAATAATTCTGTCCACTGAATTAAGCAGCACAGATGTAATATTGTGGTAGATTTACATGAAGTATCAGAAAAATATGAATCAATGTGGAATGTTCAATGTAAAATCAGGTAACCACCCAATTCCTATAAGTCTACAACAGGGAAAAACTCTAAAGATGGACTAGTTTTCTAGACTGCCATAAAATGTTTTCACTACTGGTACCTGCTAAAATTGAAGCATCCACTGTCAAGGACAAAATTGTTTTTTATGCATGAAAATTGGTATTTATTTCCTAAAAAATACCATCTAAAAGTATTTATCTTTTATGAAATTTAAATTGTGAATGATATTTTCAGAGTGTAGATTCAAATGTCATAAAAATGGATGATGTAGTTAACATTCAATATCACAATTGGAAACTGAAAATTCATACAAGTAACCTAAATTTAACATATTGTAAATAATTTTCAACATTTATTTTCAGTATATCCGAGAAACAAATGAAGCTAAACTGGCGCTTCAAGCAGCTCGTTTAAGACACAATGAAATAATAAATTTGGAGAAATCTATTCAGGAGATCCGAGATCTTTTTATAGATATGTCAACACTTATTCAGGGACAGGTAATGCTTATGTGTAGTAAAACCTTTCTGCACTGTTATGTGAAAGTTTATATCTTTTACTTAATATTCTGTTTATATGTGTATATATTTCTTTTGAAAAAATGTGTATATTGTCTCATCTGTTTTTTGAAATATGAACTAGTTCTTGTTACTTCTTTTGGCCATATCAGGTTTCTATGATGATGGCGACCTTTGCCGAATTTGAGCATATCATATTATGCTAACCTACAAAACTATTTCTATGTTGTTTTTGAAGTCCTTGTTTGTGAAACGTATTGTATATGAGTGTGCATGTCTGTTTCTGATATTAGGCCTAGAGTTATTTTTTGGTTGATGTGTCAAAACTATTTATAAAATACCTCAGAAGATGATTACTTTGTGATCGAAATGTACATAAGGTTAAAATAAAAATAGTTGAATTTGTGGTAAGAGGTTGTTTTAATTATTATAAATCAAAACTATTTATTGAAATAATTATTTCTATATTAGGCAAGTAATTGTCCTTAATAAACCTTTGAGAACAGGTATTTTTAAAACCAATAAGATCTATTGATTATGGTAATTCGGTTTCTGGAAAAAAAGGCAGAGACTGGAACAACGGGCCTTGAATATCACTAACTAGTCAGTTGATAGCTCGTCTTAGTAATTCCCCATTATTACTGTGACAAAGAAGATATGGTGGTGAGCATAACTATAGCATTAAATCAATTACTAGCTAATGACTTCTCTTGTGACATAAGATTTTCTTTATCAGATGAGTGTAAATAAGCAAAGTTCAGTGCTCAACATTGTCAAAAAACATACTGAAGTATGAACTATCAAAGAAAAAAACATACAAGTGAGTTAAAAAATAATAATAATAAATACCAAACCATATTTGCCTATAAACAATAAGCCATAATTGCCATGTTAGAAGCCTTTAAGTAATGAAGAGGTTTATAAAGAATCAAAAAAATTTGAAAAGAACTTGGAGATAAAGACAGGAATACTGTAAGAAAAATTCATATCCAATTTAATCTAGAATCTCAAATCTTTTGATATATGGAAAATTTAAATTCCTTTTTAAATTCCTTCTATAAGCTCACAATTTCCTGATATATATCTTGTAGAAATTTTAAATTGTTAATAAAATAAGTTTTTATTGATCCAATCAAGTTCAATTACATTTTTATAAACTTATAGTGGATGGCAATTGATTATGATAAAGTTTTTTCAAATATTCATTCAATAATTGAACTATAAAAATTTGGAGGGTCTATCTGGGTTCAAACTATAAATCTAAATGTTCAAAGTCTAGCGAGCTTTAGCACTGGAAATAATTTCTCAAAGGCGTATATGAATATTGTCCCTCCCCCCCATCTGGTTGTTATTGAAATATCCATTGTACAACCTTAAACTGTTGCCATCGTTACCACAAAATATAAATAGTGCTGTATAAAAATGAATGAAACGTATATAAAATAAACAAAAAAAGCTAGAGATAAGCAAACAATGATACAGTTTTTCTTTATTAACCTCAGTAGGAATTTACTTTTAAAACAATTTTTATATTACTTTTTTTATCCTACACTGAGCAGTAATCAACTGAAACACTATTTTCCCCAACCTGCAATAAAACAGAAAAATCAATTTAGATTTTGTTTTAGTACTTCTTGATCTGGCTTTGTTACGTGAGTGCAAGTACTCTGTTTAAATGTTACACAATACATATACCAGATCTGTAATAACCCTTTTGCTGCTACATGTAAATACATATTAAGGATTCAACCTGGTGGGCCTATGTTGATATGAATGTGTATTTACAGACTTAATTTTTGAATGAACTAATACGACCAATTAACTTTAAAAAATATATATGTTTACTCTCTTATCTGTTATTTGAAATATGAACTAGTTCGTGTTACTTCTTTTGACCATATCAGGTTTCTGTGATGATAGTGACCTTTGCCGAAATAGAGCGTACCATATTATACTGACCTACAACTCTATTTCTATGTTGTTTTCCAAGTATGAAGTATATGTTTGTGAAACGTATTATTTATACTTGGGTTAACCAGAAAGTGCTGTATAAGAAAATGTATAGAAAATGTTTTACTGTAAGTGAATAATTACAAAACTTTATTTTCGGAATTACAATACCTTATATATTTTTTTAAATAGTCGTGGTAGGTGTCAAGGCACTTGTAGCTTATAACCAGTTATTTGATTATAGTGTTATACTTTTTAGCCACCAACATAAGAAGCCATGATGACTTTGCTTCTTTCAGGTCTTTATTGCTGTTGTACTATTTTCTGCCCAAAAATTTCTTTAATTTTGGAAGCAAGTGAAAATTGCTAAAAAGAGGGTGGGCAAGGATTTCTCAGTAAAGTCTTTGATGGTATACCTGAGTTTGTAATTTAACATGAGGATGAGCATTGCCATGGATCAAAACCACCTTTGCAGAAAACAATCTGCATAAATTGTTTTTGATAGGGCAAAGTAGCTGATTGTTCTTTCTTGAGTTTTGAGGAGGAGTTTGAGTGATGCCATTCCATAGATTGATGCTTTGTTTCCCGCATTTTGTATAAAAATTAAGTTTCATTTTTATCCACAACACATTCTAAACGGTAAAACACACTCAGAATCAAATACTATATTAGAACAAATAATTAACAACTACTCTATGAACAAAAATACACCACACACTCACACCAACACAATGTCCTGCCTGTGATTCACAGCATTGACCTAGTGTGAAACATGTATACTGAAAAATATCAGTAAGTAGTGGTTTTTTTGCCAAGTTGATTGCAAAAGTGTAATTTAACTTCAATGTTTTTTCTAGATATAACTACTTCTTAAAATAAAATTAACATTTACCAATTAACTTATTTTCAAAATTTGTAAAACTAGGTTTTTTTTATTTGGAACATGAATATTATTCAAATTTTAAGAGAAACAACTATAAAAAAGTAGAATGGAACAGGAAAAATGTCAGACAACCTTAAACATGTGAATAAGATCCATTTTTTAACAAAGCCATTATAACTCAAAATTAACAATTAATCTCAAATTACTTCGAACAGGTTGATTTCTATGATTAAATGTCATAATTTATAAAAACAATAATTATATTTAACAATATATTAGTCTACCTTTATCACAAATATACAAACAAAGTGTTGTCTGATTTATGAAAATAAAAATTACTGTCAAGTAACTACATTTGATCTTGTAATTATCTCCTTGAACTATACTAATTGTCTTTACTAACATTTTATATAATTAAATGAACGAGTTTTAAAAAAATATTTTTACTTTAAAAGAGTTTATCAAGATACTTTGTAAATTCACGTTATTTCCGTGTTAAAGGGAGAAGTCATAGACAGAATAGAAGACAATGTACAACAAGGAGTAGAATTTGTAATGGATGGCAGAGAAGATCTGGGTAGAGGCGAGCGCTATAGGTCAAAAGCAAGGAAGGTAAATATAACTAATTGGAATTGGATAAGAAAATCTTAAAACTTGTTATGTAAATTTCTTAAATAAATTTACTTTTAGATTGAATAAAAATATAGATAATATAATTATATATATGAAGTTGATATATTACTATTGTAAATACTTTTATCCACCACTAAGTGCAATAATTTTACCTTGTTGTGATGAGGCACCTTTCGGTCACTTGACCATTGTTGAATCACTGATATTTTTCTGAAAATACCAGTGATTTTCAATCATTTTCAGAAAAATGGTCAAGTGACCGAAAGGTGCCTCATCACAACAAGGTAAAATTATTGCACTTAGTGGTGGATAAAAGTATTTACAATAGTAATATATCAACTTCATAAAGTCAGTGCAACGGAAAAATAATGGACAACGTAATATATCAAAATTATATATATATATATATATATATATATATATATATATATATATATATATATATATATATACATATATATATACATACAGTAGAGAGTCTTTAAATACTGGAGCATCGCAAATCCGGGTCATAGTTTCAGCGTGAAGAGCACAGCACTCGGCACCCCTACAATGCACATCTAAACTAAGTGTTATCTTTAACTATAAATGCAAAGAAGATAAATCAATTCCGAAAAAACCCTTCATAACTAAATTTAAATCACAGCTTACAGTATATTAAATCATGCCCCAATCACGGCACCTAAGGCGAATGCTTTGGTTGTTACAACAAAGCAACGGCTTTGATTACGCCAAATATTTAATAAATAAAAACAAATTATACCTTCTGAATTTTCTTATATATTTCAATAATTGTATTTTAAACCAAAATTTAAAAATAATGTATAAACCTTAATATGAATTCGTAGAATCAGTTTATTTAGTAGTTCTATTAGAAAAAAAATATGTAAAGTAGGCCTAACATATTTGATTAGTATTTCATCAGTTGTACTGATTACTTTCATTGTTTACCAATTAAGATGTAATCTTTTAGATAGTAATTTTTTTTGTTTAACCTGATTGTGTATTTTGAAATAATGGCGAAAACCAATGTATTTTACAGAAAAAAATGTGGTTGATACTGTGTCTACTCACAGTTCTCCTTGTCTTCATTGTTCTTGCTGCTATTAAAATGACATTGGACAAGATAATATAATCTACATGCATTTAAAAAGAAAAACTACTGCTTCTAACTAAAACTAAAATTAGTAAAGCATTACCGTCAACAAGAAAGCTATTATTAGATTTAAGATTTTTAAAATATTGTTTTAAAAAAACTAGATTTTGTAATATAATGTGTTAGGGGAGTTTTTAATTCTAAGATATAATTTTTGAATCTAAGATATTTAAAAAACGTATACTCATTTTTTAAAACAAATTACATTTATAAAATGGATACATTTTTAAAAATATGTCACAATGTTAAACAATTTTATTCTAAAAATATTTACTTTTCAGCTAGGAAAAAATGAATTCCTGTTCAAAATTCATTTTCTGATACAAGATGATTTTAATAATTATCATTAATAATTTAGTTAGATATTAAATATTGTTAATAAACAACTACCTTGAACCTACATTATTTTAGAGAGGAGTAGCCTACTTATTACAAATATATATGTCAAGGATTATAGTGTATGCTTTTGTGTCCTAAAATTTCATTATAAAATTGTCTTTATTTCCAAGACAAGTGTTTAAACTAACTTAAAAATGAATACAATTTCCTCAATGTAATTCAGGTTTTGAAACTTTTAATTTCAAAAAATATAACATATTTTTATTAAAACAGGTAAGTTTTCAAAAAATTTTAATTTTACATCAACTGAAGTTGAACATGTTTTGTACAACATATACTTTAATGCAGCACTTGTTTTGGAAATATTTTTCCATCAAGTACTGGTTGATAGACATCACAAACTTTAAATTTAGATATAAATGAATACTTTGATGAAGTTGAGAAATCATAATTTTAAAAAACTTAAATTTTGTAAATTTTATAAATAAAAATTTGTATTGATTGTTTAATAAATGTATGACTGGATATCTTTAGAAAAAAATAATGTTCTTAAAATTTTCCGAATAACTGTAGGTTTACTTCCATTTTTTTAAAAAAGCTGAATTTAAATTGTCTCAGACAAAAATTTGTTTTAGAACAAAAATTATATCATTGTAACCTAATTAGTGTAATCTTGAATATATAGTTATATTTAAAATATATTGTATTATGTTATAAATGTATTTTTAATAATCTAAGTGAAAATGGTTGTACACTTATTGTTGTAGATTTTAAATAACTAATATTATGACTTGTAAGTCGAACATTGTTATAAATCAGTTTATACTAGAAGTATTAACTCTAGAAGAACTAATTGAAATTTAAGTATATGGCAGTTATTTTAACTCTTTGAAATTTGGATTGTTTATTAGTGTTTTCGGCTTTAAACCATCTCAACATATTTAAAATAATAACACACAATCTCACAAATACATTCTACGTCTCAAAACAATATAACACACTGTAGTTACAATACAATACAACAATTTGTGTTGTCTAGCAATTACTTATAATCATAAAAGCATTCCTGACTAAAAGCTTGTTATAAGGGGGAAAATGTATAAAAGCACAATTTTTTTTACATTTGATATATCTTGTAATGTTTTCACTATAACGCTATCCATGAGCTGAAAGAAAATATACAACTTTATATTGTATATATTGAATTTCTTCATGATTCATTTTAAAAATCAAACAAGAGAAACTGGACAACTTTCTGTATTACTAGACAAAGTGCCAAAAATGATTTTCATGTACATTATATTGCCCTTAAAAAGTTAATAGGCTGTTAAAAATCAGCATACATCTTCATAACAACTTGGTGCTAAAATAGTGTGAGAAATGTTTGTACTATAGTTTCATTGTTTCTTCACCAGAAGGTGCAGTTATCTCCATTTTCAAGAAATGGTGCTTAGTCTAGTAATGCATAACACCAGCTAACTGTCTGTTGAACTATTTCAAACAATATAACATTAAAACTTACAATTTCTGAATAATGATCTCACTAAATGTTAATTTTATGTTATGGTTATAAATGTAATTATTTATAACATAAATTTTAGCTTGATTACTACTTAAGAGGAAGTGAATAGAATAAAAAAAGTACTATGGATTAGGGGTAGAAAACAATTTTGGCATTCATTATTTTGTCTTATTTCATATATCATTGATAACATCAATTAACCGTAAGTTAATTTTTTTTTGTAAAGTAAGGATCATGTTTTATATAGAGATGGTTCAAACAAAACTGAACACACCAACACAGTCTGATTTCGAATGTGTTAAAAGATCTAAGAAATTGCGTATTTTAAAATTCAATGGTAATATTCTATTGTTTTCCATTTTTAATTTATTTAAATAAAATTTATTCATAATAATTAGGGATGGGCCGATTCCAGGAACTGTCGATTCTAATGGTATCAAGTAAATGTCAATACTTGATTCTCCATTGAAAAAAGTCCCAATTCCGATCCTTGTTTTTGTAACTGGTAAATATGTGTGCGGTATAATTTATGTAAAATTTAATTAATCATCGATTTTGTCTTATTTATGTATGTTGCTTTGAATGAATTAAAAATTAAAGCAAATGCAGATTTAAGATGACGAAAATATTATTATTATTTATGACGCAACAACAAAGACGATCCAAAGCATTTTTGGTCCTTTTGTTTGCCGTTGCTCATCTCTTTGATGCCTCACTCTCACTCTGGCAGGTTCGACTATCTCTCTCCCCGTCTAACCACCACCGCTTCATAGATGTCAAAATAAAATCCAAAAGGAGTTACAATTTCTCCAGTTATACAAAATGAAATGCTTATTACTGAAGTTATATTGTAATTGTTAACTGAAGTTTACATTTGTAATTTTAAATAAATTACTACTTACATCCGATATGTTTGTCATGCTTTCAGAAATTCCTATTCATAAATCAAGATTTAACGTTTTGTGTAGCCTATTACATTGAAACGGAACTTTTAAAAGGCTTCACCATATGACATAGATTCATTACTAGAGAATATCATGTAGGCCTATATAACTTAAAAGAATCGAGAATTGGAAGACAAATTTTAGGTGTCGGCCCACCCCTAATATTTACAAAAGCAAACAACGCCATATTAAGTTATAAATGCTTTAGTTATAACAAGCAGGAATTAATTGTACAGATATTATCTTATTTTCTCAAGACAATGTTTTGATCATTGTTGGAATAACTTGTCTTAAGCCTTGAATAACCTGATCTGTCTTAAGGCTCACCTTTAGGTGACTGTGAGCTGAAAGTTTTGGTTGAGTGTTTGAACAAAAGTGACAAACTTGGTAGCTTCAGGCTCGTTGGTAGGAGTTCACTCATATTTGGTAATCATTAAACTCAATAAAAAATGTTTAATAAACCTAATAAAATATGTTTGATGTGATATTGTAGCTTTTTTTATTGAATTTATTAATATGACTGAATTCCCACCATCAAAGATTGGTCTCCCTTGTTCAAACTGCCAACCAAATTTTATAGTTCACAAATACTCAAAGATGAATTTAAACTGGCTCAGAATAGCTTAACCTTCTGATGTTTAATATGAAAATGTTTCTTGTTTAGTTTGCTTAATCCGCCCTGTACTTGTACAACACACATGACGTTTATTTAGGGTTAAATAAAATAGCTAGTCATCTTGATACATTACAATTTGTTAAGTATGTGTTAATTTTGGTGTAAATATATTTGTACAAAAAGTGACAACTATTTTAATTTTAATCACATTAAAATGTGATATATCTATACTAGTTGTTTATTACGTTTTAAAGAAATATATTTATGTATTAATTAAAAAAGTTTTTGATGAAGTGGTAATGGCTACAAATTACTACTTGTTTTGTATATTTAATACATTTCTTAGTTTAAATAAACATCACAAGTGTTGCACAACTACAGGGCAGATTAAGCAGACTGGGAACAAAAAATTTTCCTGTTAAACATCAAATTAAGTTCAAGCCAGTTAATAGGCAGATACTTTCAGCATTTACCTGAAGAGGTCTAGAATTAATTGGTAAAACATAGCCATATGAAGAAATAATTTAAAATATGAAATGTTATAGTGGTTTGCTTTTGTAGACCTTTACAAATCTTTACTTAGACCTAAAATTAAGTTTACCATCTTTTGCAAAATTTATTTGAGCTAACAAAAGCCATTGTTTACTATTGTCAGTTAACTTAAATTTTTAGTACTTATCCCACTTTGTGATGTGTTGCTACCACTTTATAAAAGTTTTATTATTAACATTTGTATTGTAACAATAAATAGATGGAGTAATAAAATTGGCAAAACCTGTATTAAGAAAATCTTATCAGTGTGCTGCAGAAAAATATATAAATTATTCATTAGTTTCCAATGTTTTGTATTCTGTATATACACATGTTGCAAACAGTTTTCTACACTTTAGTAAAATTTTGATAGCAGCTCAATCATAATTCCTACCAAAGTCAAGACTGAATAATAAATAGGTTTGTAATACTTTAACATAATAGCCTCAGCAAAAAAATTTATAAACTTGCGTATGTGATTGCAAATTTTACAGTTTATAACACTTCATGTATGCATTATTTTAATATATTATTGTAGTATGTGTGGATATATTTTTTTAATGTTTTGTGATATTTGAAATGTAACGGTTTGTAATAAATTTTATAATGTGTTTTCATCATTTTATTCTTATTAAACAATAATTATATATATTCCTTTAAAACATCTTTAAGCTTTCTCACACAGTGTGTTAAAACATAAAAGAAAGAATATATTTGGTCAAAACATTTTGCTCTATGTGCGGTTGTTATTTTGAATGTTGTGAGCTTGGAAATTCTACTTATATCTGGGCTTTCCTTATTGGAGTAACTTTTTCACAAGAATCACATAAAAAGCTTTCACAATGATTTCTCTCATTCTTAATTATTAGCATGCTTTGTAACTTTGTTACACAAATTTAACACGTAAAATATAGAAGTGTTTGAAAAATAAATCAAGACACTATATTTTAATGTTGTAACAAAATTATTTTAGTTTTGTTGCCAACATTCTCTTATGTTAAAATAATCATACAAAGAGACAAGTATTTTTCCAAATGTTTCAGCTGAATGGAAATAAGTTTGGAAAAACAAATCTCCAATGGTGTTGCATATAAAACCAATTTTAATAAGAAACACCCCTACATGAGACTAAAAATTGCCATAACAATCATACGTGTAGAAAAATGTTTCAGTGCAAATAATTGTTTTCATAATACAACATAACACGAGTCTACAGCCAAATACTTTATAGAATAGTGAAGAAAATACCTCCAGAACAAACTTCCCAGTTAAATCTCATAGATTCAATAACCATGTTTGGGATTTTTTCTGCAGGTGAAAAACCAAATAAGGTTATCGCTTAACCACATAATATGTTTGGGAAGCAAAATAAGTATTTCTAATAAATCCTTTTAAATTTTCATGTTATTTAGGGTCAATTCAATGTAAGTGGCTGTAGTACAAATGAAATTACAAATTTCTAAACATTTATTTTATCAGGTACTTAGCGAAAGTTATTAAAACAAAATTTTTGAACACAAACCTTTTCCATTAAGCTTATTCATTAATCCATTGATGCTATTTTTAAAATTTTAAATAATTTTTCATATAAAACAGGGTTGTCATATAATTTTACACTTTATTTTTTTCTATACTGAATGCAAATTAACACTAGGGATGGTCGATCCAGTGACTTCAACGGATCGGTGATTTTAGTGACAGTGCCAGGTATAGATCAGTGACAAGGGATACTGAGACTGCTCTTTATGTGTCAATAACAGGCAGGCATACTACACTGATGGAATGATTCCCCATTTTGCTTTTCTTTGGAAGGCCCAATTTATTTAAAAATAAACTACGAAATTAAGAACAAACTACTGAGTGCAAATTGCATCTACTGTACATAACACTGTCACTATCTTGAAACCTGACACAAATTGACCACCCACACATGACATAAATGAGTAGAACCATTGACAGCAACAAATCAACCAATGACAGTTGTGGTAAAATATCAATAACTTTTCAGTGGCGACAGCGACATTTTACCAAATCATGACAGAGACAACCCTCTCTCTCCTTCAGTCGACACTGAACAATAATTGGCGCCCTGTGAGCCGAGCGGTGACAGCAGAGCTAGTGACAGCCGTTTCATCCAGTGACTGAGACTTTTTGCCCAATCATAATTGAGTTAACTTCCGATTGATCCATTGTGACGAACTGGCGTTTTCCATATTTTGTCACTGGTACCAACAGCGACAAAAACGAATATCAGTGAGTGACAAAAGTCACCATGACAGAAAATATCTACTATCCCTTATTATTGTATACTAAACCCAAATATAGGTCCAGTTCTCCCAAATTCCTATTCCTACAAAGCTCAAATATAGCTCTGATGGAAGTAAAAATTTCCATGTTTTTGTTATCAACAAAGTTTTTGTTTTCAGTATCTGGTAACGTTCTACTTGGCATTTGCTTTCTGGTGACTCCATTTCCTCCCCATCTGTTTAGGTGTAAGTAAAATAATTCAAAATGTGTACTAGCTGTCATTAAGACACAAAAACAATTCATTGACTTTGTATTTGTACAAACATAAATTTATTCTAGTTTTCTTGTCAACAGTTTTATTTACTATAATATCCTTAGTAATAAAGTAATTTTTCAAAGTGATTTCTTATATTTTATGACACAAATGAAATACAAAGACATGATTTGAAGGACAAATGTTTATCACAATCAGATTTATACTGTGATTTGGATGAAGATAATTATAGTTTTTGATAATAATACAAATAGACCTTAGAAATAATTGTTAAGTATGACTGGTGCCGAAGGTGAATTTGTTGAGGACCAAGATTATGACCTTCACTGAATTGTTTAGATTAAATTTCGAGATAAAAATCATTTATTATTATACATTTCTGTGAATAGCATTTTGTCTTCTTTAATTTTATTAGATTATATAAGATAAGCAGTAAAATAAGCATGGAAACAACATTTAACACAATTCAGACAAATTTTTCTTCCTTTTCAAAAAACGTATTTCGGTATAGACTATAAGTATATATTTTATTAAAACGCATTTAATCTCATTTATTTTGATAAACAGTTTATGTTTAGAAAATAATTACATAAATTATAATTTTTATTAACAGTTAAAAATACCCAGTAAATTGTGACTACAAACAATTTGGCTCAGTACATAATTAAAATGTTTGCATGTTTCCAATAGAACTTGTATGTTAGAGTAAATTATTTATTAACATGTTCGTTGGTGAGCATGCAAGTGATTACTCGGTGTTAATGGCACACAAAAGTCCCCCCTAGCTCCACTGAAAAAAAACTTGTAAAGTATGAGGGAAAATGGTTTTATAGAAAAAAAAACGTTTTGACACAAAAGAAGTATTTTTATATGTTTTCTCATTCTGGAAAACCAACACTTTTTGTGAAGGTGCTTTAATAAATTCTAAAAATATAAGTAAGGGAAAGTTTTACATATTTTAAATACCTTATTTACTACTTACAGCAATGTCTTGTGTATGAAATATGGAACACTCTATGATTGGAGTTAATTTGCATCAATATGACTTCATGGCAACATTAGTTGACAATAGATAATTTAATACAGTCGAACTTTTACTTTAAGAAATCATTAGGTCCACAAAAATAATTCGTTGAAAAAATTTCATAAAATAGACAATAGTTTATTATGCACGAAAAAACTTACCTAGTTGACGCCAGCTGATACTACGTACTAAATCTTAATGGTTAAATAAATTCCATAAAATATACAATAGTTTGTTATGCACAAAAAACTTACCTAGTTGACAGCCAGCTGATACTACGTACTGAATCTTAATGGTTAAAAAATTTCATAAAATATACAATAGTGTGTTATGCACAAAAAACTTACCTAGTTGACAGCCAGCTGATACTACGTACTGAATCTTAATGGTGTAAAATATTTCATAAAATAGACAATAGTTTATTATGCACTAAAAAACTTACCTAGTTGACAGCCAGCTAATACTACGTATTGAATCTTAATGGTTTAAAAATTTCATAAAATAGACAATAGTTTATTATGCACGAAAAAACTTACCTAGTTGGCAGCCAGCTGACACCACGTACTGAATCTTAATGGTTTAAAAAATTTATTTTTGACTGAATTTTTTGCACTTGAACAATTATATTGTTTTTTGTCAACACCATCTTCGAATTGAAAGGCAAGTGTGATCGTTTGGAATGCTGGGATTATTTCATTATTCGATGGCTTTTGGTCTGGTATGTCATCAAATCTTCTTTGTTTAGCACATCATCTTCTGTCAGGAAAACCATAATTTCGTATGCTATTGTCAACGTTGATACAATCTATTAACATCTACCCTTCAAAAACAGTTTTTTGTTTCAATTTTTCTCAGTTACAAGTCAGAACGATGTCATCTTCCTAGTGGTTAGCTATTTTGAATCAATTATGGTTAATGACTGAGGAAAATCATGTTCCTATAACAAGTCAATTTCTGAAACACTCTTAACAAAATAAAACCTTCTATTAGGTTACTTTAAACGATTCTCTTCCACTTACGAAAAGATTTTCATTAATATGCTTTTTGTCAAAATCTTGTTGCTGTTCATGACGAGCTGGTTGTTAATTACTTATTACACATTTGATATAACTTAATATGCATTTTTGGTATTGCGCTTTGACGTTATTTATTATTTCCTGCTCCATTGGCTTAAGTTTAGGCAGAAAAAACTGTTTATGCTTGACAGAAAAAATTATGAGTCGTGAATTTTTACTTAGTTCTGTTGGGGGATGAGCTAAACAGTTATAGATTAGGAGAGCAATTTTGTTTTTTTAAAGTGTTGCTTTATCTACCTTATGTATGAAGTCTTCAAAAATTGCACTGGTCAGCTTTTTGTCAAAGCTATAGTCAAATTCTAAACGCAGAGTGCCTTGGAAACATCTCTATTCCTTACTTTACCCTATAACCAAACGTTGTAATTTTTCGATTCTATCCATGTTTGCCTCTATTATGACTTGTCCCTTGTTAAGCTTTCCTCCAGAACATTAACAATTTTTCAAAGTGGTTTTGCCTGGCATACATTTAAAAAACAAACCCATCACGCCAGCACATAATGTGTTTTTTTACCTAATAGTTTTTTGAACAATTCCATGCCTGGCTTTAAATTTTTCTAACCAAGCCATAAATGCTATAAAGTCATATACTCAAACACTTTGGCAAATTCTTGGGCCTTTTCTTACATTATTGTACCAGGCAAAGGCAAATGCTTTTCACAAGCTAATTGTACTCATTGTAGCATAGGCCTGTTCAATTTTCAAACTTTTACAGTTTTGTAATATTTTTATTTTTGGTCTAAGTTACTAGAACACAAAGTCTGTCTGTCAAAAACGATGATAAACTGCTTGGAGGAATAATTTATTTTAATGAAACATCCCATTTTTTTACAGCCAATATAAATTTTATGTAAAATTTGGACCTTTTCTAACATAGTTTAGCCATTACACTTTTGCTTGTTTTCTGACATGATTTCATAAACGTTGAAATCACAGGTTGGTAACTTAAATATGAAACTGAAGTTAAGATACATTTCTTTTTCCCATTTTTGTGTAAATTTTGAAACTTTAGCTCATTCTAAGTACTGTAGGCTAATCCTAGTAGTGTAGGAATAATTAAGACCTTGTTGCCTGAAAGAATATAACACGAATTCTAAACTTCGAAGTTTACCCTTCCCAGCCAGCGTAACAAAGGGATGAATGACGAGGGCAATGCACTTTCGATATGGAGTACTGTGTTGTTATATCTTAGGATTACCACAGTTTTAATGCTAATATCTGAATACAGTAGACATTCTGGGCTAACCGAAACAAAGGGGTCTGAGGGCGTTTTGGGTAAAGTTCTTCTTAAAATTCACAACTTGAAAATAATTTCAAAGAGACAAATTGAATCTGTCCTTTGAGTTCATGATTTCAGCAATGTTAGGTTCCATATTTGACACGTTTACTCTGAAATCATATTGCATATCAAGACGATTCCTATATTTAATTTTCATGAAGCACATGTTGAGAATGCCTGTTCACATCGGTAGGTAGTTGGAAAGGTATTACCTTCATTGCCTTATCGCTAAGTAATTTGTAGTCTACATATTGCCAGCCAAAATTCTACCATGTTCTATAAACATTTTTTTGTACCATTGCTGGTGTGATCTGCAAGTACCGCTCAGCTCGGATATGGCCTCAACAAACGTATTAAAAATATTTTAATTTCAGTGACCTCTCACGTTCCCCCTAAGAGATTGACCACCTGTTAGGAACCACTGCTCTAGAGTTTCCTTTTATTCCTACATGATATATTCAGTTGCCCTTTTATTTCTTATTCTATTTGGAAACTCTTATTTATTATTCTATTTGGAAACTCTTCATTATAAAAAAATCTTCTACATTAATTTTTAATTTGCCTTTAAGTTCATAACTACAGCCCATTCATCAAACAATCCAAAGTATAAAGTCAATAACTTCTGTAATTCAAAAATTATTTTACACAATATCCAATTCTTCCTGCTGAGTGTTTATACTGCTTTACTGATTCATGTCTCAGGTCATGGAGTAAATATGTACACCTGATTAGTTATTCCTTCTACTGACTTTCTAGATAACATATGTAAAGGATGAGGAACAGAAGTGATTTTGTAATTGTATTTTGAAGTTTAATTCAATAACTCTATAACAATACTAATAATTAGTCATATATTTTGTTCTGTAAAAAATATTTTAGAAATCAACAAGATGAAATACATTTTTAAAATACTTCAGAAACTTTTCTCTCTATTCAACATTTTTACAGTAATTTTACATATTCATACAGTATTTTTAATAAGAAAAATCTAATTATATAATATTTACACATTAGAAAAAAATGTAAGAATACAAAAGCAACAAAAATTCAAAATAAACAAAATAGTAAAAAGAAATAAAATTTTAAAACTGCCTGCATATAAATATTTATTTTTATTAGCAACACTTTAGTCTCAAGTTATGATGTTTGAAAAATCCTTCCCCACACTAAAATATCTTATTTCCAACAGGTGATGACAGGATATCTAAAAAAATACAAATAAGTTGATATTTTATTCAGTTTAAGTAAGAATGTTATGGGCAACAAAATCCACAGTAATATTCGGATTTGTATAAAGCCATGGTTATGCGACTATTGCAAATACCAAAGACAAGAAAACTGTTGCTGTGATCAAAAGCCTGGCCTCTCAAAAATGTAATTTTCAAAATGCATTATAAATGTTTTAAAAAATTCGGTATAAACTAATAAAAAACCATGTTGAAGTGAATAGAAAGGTAATTCTGATTTATACGAATATTCTGACAGCCAACCATAAATTACTGATGATGTCGACTAGAAAACACGTACTCTCTACAGGTAATACAGGTTCAGTACTAGTAATAGGTAATGAAAATGTATTATTTTTGTTTGAATTAAATACAAAATTAAATATAAAAAAAGTTTAATTGCCTTAATACTTAAAGCAGTAAAATTCACCAATTGGAATTGTTTGGTAACAAATGTGATTGGAATTGTTTGGGAAGTTCAACAAATGGAAGTAATTGGTAACTGAAAAAACTATGGTTGACTATAAACTAACTTTTACCTTATTCTGCTCCATGAGAGCAGAATTTAACTAAAGAAGAAAACTATTATGTGAACCAAAAGAAAAGTGTAGAATATTTATGACACACACACACACATATTATTGTTAAATTATTTAAAGAAACTGAGCAAGAGGAAAAATATTTTACATAAGATATATGTAAAGAGCCTACCAGAACTGAGTGCATCTATCATTCTATCGAAATAAAATTTAATCATTTAATTAATCATTTTTAATATAGAGATAAACTTTATTATTCCACCTAAATAATAAATATGTGGGATTTAATTTGAAACAATATATATAATTGACCTTAGGGACTTGTTAACCCACAGCGATTTGCTGACACAAGTTATGCCTGAACAATTATTTGTTGCAGATGGAATAATGTTGAGACATATGTGTCACATATGTCATTGATAATAAATTGATAATTAGTCATTGTGTGTTTAGTTTGCTTGACCCTTGTTAATGTATTACACATTTTTTAAGAGTTTGTGACTGTTTTTACCTCTTGCAATTGTCACCATTAAAAAAAGATATTAATAACTGTCTTTGGAATGACAGGGCTAATAAAGCAAGATTATTATTTACGCCAAGCTCTTATTCTAGTCTTTATCATTCAGTTACATCTTAATTGTGTCTTGATCGCCTGAGATAGATCATATGCTACTCCATAGTGTCCAGTACACCTAGGGTGACAATGACGGTTTAGTGCCATTGTGTCCACATACTTTTCCTAATGAAACTAGTGTAAATGTTTTTAAAATTATTTTAGTCTTTTAAACAGGTTTAGTGAACAATTAGTTGTGTAAGTATAAGGGGGAACCTACAATCAACCACTAAGCTTCATACAGTGAGTAATATTAAAGTTTTAATT
>JBAIZL010000002.1:116441886-116476886 GCA_036971475.1 Prosapia bicincta | reverse complement strand
TAGATGGTTTACATTAGAATAGTGGGAAGGGTGCTAATAATATACCCGAAAGAAACAATTTATCTCAGTCAAACTTTTAAATTTTTAATGTCGTCTCCCTGTATACTAATGCACTTTGTCCACTTACATTCCAATGACTTGATCTTATCTAGAAAATTAGATTCCTACAGGTCTACAAAATACATGCCACCTTCTTCAACTTTTCATTTGAAGAGAATTTTTGTCCACCAAGGTAAATATTTAGTTTGGGAAGAAGTGTAAGTCAGATGCAGCCAAATAGATGAATAAGACAGATCCGGCAACAAGTCATATCTCAGATAATTAATTTTTAGAATGTAACATATTGACTTGATGAAAGATAACTGTCTTCCTTGCCAATCCTAACCAATTTATTTGTATCTTTTGCTGTAGTTGGTCTAGTCGGTAAATGTAGCAGTAGAATTGGTAATGAACTGGCTAGTGATCTGTAGGAATGTAATCTATAAGCAGAATTCCTTTTGCATTCCAGAAAACTGATGCCATAACATTTTCGGCAAATCGTTGCTTTTGCCTTCTTTGGTGGTGGTGAATCAACATGCTTCCATTACTTTGATTGTTGTTTGTCTTTGGGTTATAGTAATGGACCTAAGTTTCATCTTAGCTACCTTAAAGAAATTTAAAGTCATTGATCCTCTTGACAACAGTTGAGTATGAAAGAGAAGGGTCCTCCAGTGTGAAGCTGTATTGAATTTGTCTTGCTCCTAAACCTTTCTTTATGATGTACTTAACCACTGGTCGAATCTCAATTTTTCTATCCTCACAAATATACATCTGAATCACAGCTCTCAACTCAGAGCACTGACTCACCATATGTTTGCTCGTAAGGAATGACCCTGTATTGACGAAGTAATATTATTGTGGGTTTTAAGCTACCCAGGTATATTTAACTTGAAGAAACTGCATGCCTGTCTTCAAAAGCAATTAGCAATTGTTAGACTTACATTTTACAGCTTATTTTGACTTCATCTTCTTATTCCTATGTCTACACCGCTCCTGTAGACTTTTCTACCAGTATCTCACTGAAAGTTTGTTTTCACAACAAACTCTTGCTTTGATTTCTAATACATCTCTATTCTGATTTTCTCTGTATTTGTGTTTAGTGGTGTTTGTTCAATTAGCTTCCTTTTTCTAGTTGCTAGAGTCAAAGGGGTCTGATAACTTGAATTATGTCTTTTTAAAGTCAACAAATTTTAAACAGTGATCCCTTGTTATTCGCTGGAGTTATTTCTCGAATTTACCCAGAATACTGAAACCCTCTGTATATGGAAAGGGGAGGGTTACCTTCCACATCAAAAATATTAACATTAATTACAGCTATACAATATACTTATAATATAATATAGTATATTTACATACAAATTTTTATTGTACATATTATTTACATTTTCCTTCAATCCAAAAATTCTATTAAATATGCGAAATCATGCACACAGACACATATTCTCTATTGTTAAACACTATCCAATAAATTTTTATACGCCTAATTTTAGACAAATAATCTTTTAAAGATTGTTAATTTGATTTTTTTTAAACTTTTTATTTTAGTTTTTGCGCAATTTTTTTCTAGTTCTTTACACACTTCTCTATATAGCGATAATACTTCTTAAAGTTCTCGATTAAATTTTTATGTACATTCTAAAGATGGATCAATTTCAGTAACAAATGCAGCCATTTGTTTCAATAAACATACATTCACTGACAGATTTTTAGTGTCAACTTTGGTGATACATTTTTTAAGATTTCTTTGTCTCTGTTACAGTCATAGATACAAGTTCGGTAATTAGTTCTTCTAGCTCTGCTTCCATCATATCTTGGTTCCCACTTTTCAAAAGATTGTCGAGATCTTTACTGTAAATTCCATGTGCCATTGAGGATACCAGTTCGCTAGCACTATAGCACAGTTAATAGAACAGTCAAACTATCCTTTGCTGCCTTAAAACCTGAGCAGATTTCTCCTCCTTAGATAAGAAAGTTTGTTAAGGCATTTTTTTCCAAAACAGTCCAGTTTCATCCTTATAAATAAGAAATATCTATCTCTTGAGTAGTAGGCCTACTAGTAGTGTACAGTATAACGGATGTTTGGAGAGTAATCAGATATCTTTGTGATAAATAACTACAGTGCTGTACAAAATAAATAAAACGAGAGCACATTATCCTACAACCTGCACAGTAACTATACTGTCTCTCTTGTCTTTTTTAAAAAATACGATACATATTAGCGGGATGTTCTGTAACTTTGCCAACCACGAATAAGCGAAGTCGCGAATGGCGAGGGACCACTGAATTAAGTGTTGTAACAATACTTTTGATATGGTTTGTTAATTATTAACATTTTAATTTTCAATGGTTTGTTATGAAAAAAAGAAATTTACCACTTTTGTTTTATTTTAATTTTTTTTATATATTTTAAACGAATATTTATGGATTTCCTTAACAGTCAAGTTTATATTTAAAAAAAGTAATAATAAAAATATTGGCTATACTGCTGTAGTACCTATACAATTTTGATGGAACAGTAAACTTTTTTCTACATTCCAATACTAAGAAAATATTTACAATAAAGTTATTTTACCTTTTGACTTGACATGTAAAACAACAATTTTCAGCCCTCTATATAGATTTTTTAATTAACTGAAATTAGTAGATATAGACACCAAAACTTTTTATAATCATGAACTAATAGATGCCTTAATACTATTCTGCTTTCAAGGCAGTGTTTTTTAGTTCAATAGAATTTTATATTAACAAGGCTATGTTAAAAACTACGAATTGTAGTTGTTTCAAAATAGTAGGTCATTTTTTTAATTTTAGGTGTGTTAATCTGGAGAAGAACTGCTTGGGTAAAGGGTGCAGCAGTAAATTGGTAATTTGGCAACACTGCAAACAGTATCCTGTAGTCTATGAAGGGAAACAACGATTACTGTCTTATAGCATTTGTCTTACAATGAAGTCATGAAGCGGTGGACAAAGACTGTACGCCATTAAAGGAAATTGTAAAAATGATAGTGACGTGAGCAATTTGTAACCATTGCAACACTCTGTATAATAAATCTGTACCTTCAAACAATAAACACGAGTTGAAAACTTAGAAGAAATAGGCTCAACACAAGACATGTATTAGAGCTTAAAAATTATCCACTTACCAGAAAATGTGACATTGTGCAAATACTAGTGTTGAGAATTTTACACAACAATCTTCAGTACCATCTATATAAAATTCAGTCAGTGAATAATAAGCTCTAAATAATGGTGACTATGAATTCTGTAATCGAATATTGGACATAAGAAAAGACACATTAGATTATGCCTTTGCAACAAAATGAAGGAAATCTTCATATTATTTTTATTATTGTAAATGTGTAAATTGCAATTGGTTCACTCGAAATTAATAATGTTTTTTTTTAAATTACTAAGAATGTTTTTTTATAATTGTCCCAATCACTGAAACTCAGTATACAAGCAACAAAAGGTACCTCGTTCTTGTATTTACTTAAGTAACAATTAAAGTTAGCAAGAACAATTTATAAATAACTATATATATAAAGAAATAAATTCTGATGAAATATTTAGAAATTGTAAGTAACAATATATAATGTAATATTTCTTTTTTTATTATAATTTATGTATGAATTAATTCTTTAAAATGTATTTAAAAAAAAAAAAATCAATCAACGTAGGTTAGTAAATTTTCTAATTTATTTTAAGATAAATAAATTTTCTAGAGCTTTCTTTTTTAATAACAAGTTTAATGTATCATTTAAAAAACTTTCTTAACAATTATAAGTTCTATTAATAAATTACAAATGTTTTTCTTTTTTTAAAGTTTTACAAATTTACTATTAGTTTCCTCTATTATAATGAGTCTTATTACTCTAAATTGTATTTCTCTTTTGAGCAGCAACAGTTTTTATTTAATTTAGCCTAAATTGATTTTAATTTTGGTTTAGCACAAGCTCTCTTAATCTCGGGTTATCTGGTAGGTTTTAAATTTTGAATAATGAAATCTTATTTGGCACTCTAAAGTACAAGAACAAAAAAATCTGTTATTGAAAAAAATGTTATAAACTATGTTACAAATTAATTTATTTCTAAGTAAAATTGTTCCTTAATACTTTTTCTAAATGTTTTCTTTTATAGTTTAATTATATAATAAAAGTCACTGGTTTCTTTTCTTTTATAAATAGTCTGATTGCAAAATTTCAAAATGTAGTAATGGATCTAGCCTAGATACTTAAGTGTTTTAGATTGCTGATTCCACTTTTCAGCCTTTTATCAAAATATTTAATAAGATCTTTTTAAATAAATAGTTTTAATTAATTTTCTTGAAAGTATTTTATAGTGTTAATTGAATTCGAGACTAACACTCCCGCACTAAGTTTAAATTCGTTAAATTTTATGGGCCAATTCTGAAATACGTCTGTCTTGCTTGAGTAGGTGTGTGCGACTGAAACGACGCTAAGCCACGCTTTTAAAAATGGCTAAACCAACTATTTCCTTTTTTTAATCATTGTTACCGGCTTTACAGATGCTGTATTCACTGCCTTTGGTACATTTCATGTTCTTAATAACTAGATTTTCATTTCTTTGCAGGTGACTGCATTTAAATATTATATCTCACAACTAAGTTTAAATTTATCAGCTGTTCTATTCACCATGCGCGCACTTCACTGAATACGTTAGCCAGCCCGTCTTGGTTCATTTTTGCAATCTAAAACTGGTTTCACTTTCTTAACACTTAAAGGCTTTTACTTTTATTTACATTGTTTTAGTGTTCTTTTCAAACTGTTACACATTAAATTGTTTCTATTATATTGTTTTTTTTATAGTGGTTATTGTTCTAAACTTGTGATTAAATGTTACGATTTTGCCAATTTAGGTTACGTTTACATTTTTCTCTTTTTTTATAATTGGTTATTTTATGGTTTGAATTTACTTACATATTTATATTATATTATACATAGTGCCTTTCTTACTTGCTATTCCAAAATGTTACAATATATTTATAGAACATTTTATAATACAAATAAAAATATATTTTATTTACAAAATGTTAATGTTAGTTCTAAAAAATCTATGCTAAAAGATCATGAGGATGTAAATAAAGCTCTACAGCTTTATATAATGAAGTAAATACATTCTTACAGGTTTTGCAAAAGTACATTACGTGCCTCAAGATGTAATTTTCCATCTAATCTTTTATTTTAATAGAACTTACATGACAACCTTTCAAGTACCCTTGTTAGTATTGTCAGTGAACAGTGCTGCAATTAATTTCCTTCTTGATTCCAATGGTTTATGTTAAATACCATGATGGTGTATTATACTCTATACTAAAATAAGGTATCTAGGTATAGGTGTTTACACGGAAGCTGGCACTTGACCGATTTGCCTGTACTAACATAGATAAAAAATTTATCTACCGCCATGTGGGTTGTGTCAACTGTTCTCGCGTCCCTCATGAAGGCGTTCTAGTAGATGAAAACGAATTCCTGTTAAGTGATATATGTCTACATTTTCGGAGATGTTTGCAGAACGGTCTTTGTCTGATATCCACCCCCACCCCTATAGTGCCGCACTAAAGCCAAGTACCAACTTACGTGTCAACACCTATACACTAAAATACAGATTGCTGAAAACTTTTATAATATTTTTTGCAATATATAAAGTGAACACATATTCCTTACCAAAATTCTCAGTTCCTGAAATAAGATCAGGGTCCACTTCAGCTGACGATCCAGTGTCTTCAAAAACTGATGTATCTAAATGAGGAGGTTTCAGAGTCATCATCTCCCACAAGGTCATGCCTAGGGAGAAAATATCTGACTTTGTTGTGACCGGTCCATCATTAAGAACTTCTGGAGCACTCCAAGCTGCAGTTCCCATATAGTGATCAGCACTTTCTTCATCACATGGCACACCTTCGTCATTTACTTGTAAACTAACACCGAAGTCACATAGCTTCACTTGTCTGAAATTTCTATCTATAAAAAGTTTAAAATACAGTTACATTATAGCAATCAATATAATATTATAAAACTTAACAATTAAGTACACTTTGAGATAATTTTTTCAAAAATATACTTTTTCTTGTTGTTTTGGCATTAAAAATATACTTAGCATAATGTCTAAAAGACCAACTTGAAGTGTATAGAGCATAAAGAAAAACACATTGACCATATTTAATAAACTAAAAGACTCATAAAATTCATTTTTACATAGCTACATTTGTATAACTTCCATAATTATGTTTATCTCTCTCTATTCAATTTCAGTTGTTGTTGACTGACATTTATTAATCCATTTCTTAAATAGTCGAACAGTTAAGCTTTTATTGTGCTTCTTTTTCCAAATACAGTAAATGTCACTAATTTGGAATTTAGATAGTTTGTAGTACTTACTGATATTTCAATTCTACGGAATTAGATTTTTTGCTGCGTCGAAGAAAAACTAAACTACATATCTCCACAAAGAATGGTAAGATTTTTGTTTTTATAAAGAAAATACTGTTGTATACAGCAACAATTATTAGAAAAAAATCAGGCGTACGGGGAATTTCTACAATTATATTGGCAACAATACCAAGAAAAAAGTGTTCATTTTGATGAAAACGAATAGATTATCGTGCTGTTTGCAATTGTAACTTCAATATTTTAAAACATGTAAGGGATATTTTTACATATGACTTTTTCCAAGAATTCAACAGGAAGTGGTATGTTAGTTAATCTACACCGACTGTGTGGTGTTTGGTACAGAACCTAACCTCTTCTAACAGTTTTTAATCTAAGTCAGCTGGTAGCTGATGACAGACTTAGGATGTTGTAGTAGTTTCCCTTAGTGTTGGACTGGGAGTGCAAAAAACCACACTAATTTTTGGTTTTTCAGCTCTTGCCAGCTTTCTCATGTATTGAAATTATATCTCTCTACATAATTTAAATCCTTGTTATATTAGTGTCGAGATTTGTCTAAATCTAAAGTATTATTCACTTACTTAATTTTAACTACCCTTCTAAATTTTTTTCTTACAGCTATTAAACTTAATAATTTAGTTAGCATCAACCATCTTAGAACGTGTGCTTATTCTTTCATGAACACTATTACTAAAGTTTTTAGCATACATTTTACCCTGTAAGCGCGTTGCTACAGTATTTTTAGATATCAGTATGCACACTGCATTCCATTACATCAATGAATCGTAGGACTATTTCATCGAAAGTAAGTTTAAAGCACAAATAAATTAGTGACTTGAGTTTTAACTAGTGGCCTTAGCAATTTCTTCATCATATTTTAAAAATCTTGTTTATAACCTCTTTGGCAAACCTCATAAATCAAGGCAATTTACAGATTTGCCTTTTAAATTTATCTATGTTGTCTTCTGGGAAGATTAGTTTACCTTTTTTTAAACCTAAGGCCTGAATGCCACATGTAGAGTTAGTTTAGTGTGAATGCGAGTAGAATAAGATAGTAAGCTTAAGACAAATTCGTGAAGTATAATACCGATGGAGCATACAGAATATGCGTTTACTGTACGTGAATAGTACAATAAATAATGAGTTCAAGAGAAAGTACAATTCATTAGCACTTCATAAAAAATTGAATGTTATTCAGTATATATAGGACGCATTAGCTCAAAGTATATTCAAGAAATTTGGGGCATCAAAATCTACCTTTTATTTAAAAAACAGTACATTACAGAGCTATATTTAACAGCAGTGTACCATATTTTATTTACGTGTATATAGGTCGCACACCTGTGTAAGCCACACCCTAGTTTAAAACAGTAAATTGGGAATAAAAGTTTTTCTATTCTAATGAAAAATAATAGAAATTGCATCCAGACTGACTGTAAAAGTATACAGTCTAATGAATTATTGGTGGATAGTATTGGTCATTGGAAAGGAAACATGCCAATTAGCTTACATTGTACACCCATAAATTAATACTATAGATTTATATTCATATATCTGTGACAAATTTCGCTTTCTCTTTCTGTTACCCTCCTACCTTCCTCTCTGTACAAAGGCTATGAAACCTTTCTACATCAATAGCTGAGTTGAGTTTGTCGATGAAACATTATGGGGTGAAATAGAGCAGGTTATAGTACAAAGGACCACTGCAAGTGCTGGGTTACACAGAAGAAAATAGGAATCATGAGGCAGGGAGAAAATTTGATATTGATGAAAAAATGTAGAGTTAGAGCCAAACCTAGACAGTCTTCAAAAACACCACAGAATCGACAATTTTTTTGCACAATATCTGAAAGTAAGAAACATTCTTATGAAGTATTTTCGTAATATATGGACAAATGGATTTGCTGTTTCTGTTGAAATGTTGCAATTTGAAGGTAGCATAAGATAGCAGGAATTATGAACATTCGTTGTTGACTTTAAAGGAAGCTATTGCTGGGCAAGAAGATTTATGGCATAATAAGATTTGGTTGGGCCATGATGGCACAGTAACTTCCTGAAACATATTAGGATAAACTTTCCGAGTTTCAAAGACATATTAAGCAATTAAGAAAGATACAATGATATTGTATGAGGGTGATTGGTAATGGCCTACCAAACTCCATTTTTCGACAAACCAATAAAACAGTAAATGGTCCAGGTGAAAAAACAGTGTTAGTTAGAGAAAAGATGAGCAGAAAAGCAGTGATGTACCATAATGTTGGGCACCATCGCTGATGGACATAAACTACCACCTTAAGTTGTGTTTAACCATAAAACAATTCCTATAGAAAAACTGCCTCTAGGAATTTCAGTAAGAGCACGGGAGAAGGGATGGATGACAGACAAAATACATATGGACTGCTTAGATTCAGTATGTTTTCGAAGTTCTGGTGCACTCTTACACTAGCAGTCTATGGGTATTATTGTCAGTTTTCAAATCCATATAACCGAAAAAGTGAAAGTGGATTTGAGAATAAATAATATGACAATTGTTATATACAGTAAACTCGCGATTATCCGTGGAATAGGGTGGCCCGGCAACGCCGGATAACGAATTCCTCGGATAATCCGCTATGAACAAAGAATACGCAAAACGATCAATAAATAATCGATTATTATACCATAAGTTACACAAATAATGACCCCGGTTAATGGAGTTCACAAATAATCTTCAGAGGACAAAATAAATACAGAAAATAATTAAAAATGTGGATGTATTTGACGGATTATAACATGTACATTTATATGTCTAACTATTTACAAAACGTACATAAGTATATGTCAAAAGTAAGTATGTATGTACATATGTAATTTCCTTTACACATTATACTTTCACTTTTTAACAAAAAAATCTGTCACTTTCGTCTGTTTTTTTTTGTGAGCATTGATTTAGCTTTAATGTGCGATCTAAGTTTCTTGAGAACCATTTTGTCGCACAGTGTCTACTTGTGTCACTGTGTCACAAAGCCATAAAGATCGATAATGTATATGACAGAGCCATGGATAATGCATATGTCACGTCCTAGACTATTTATTGCCGAGATTAGCTGATATTTGTTTACAATCTTATGATACACATTAGGTTTTCGGGCGTCCAAGCATTTTGTCATTGTCTCTTATATACAGTAGTGTGTTCGCCCCTTTTATTTCGCTGGCCCGCATCAGGTTGCTTTCTTTTCAATGTAAAAATTAGTACGTACATATTTACATATCTATTCCCTTCATCTTAACTTCTATTAAGCCTTATATATATTTACGTCGTAATTCACCGTTTGGAAATTTAAACACATAAATCTGACTGGAATAAAAATTGGATATTTGTAAAACAATGGATAATCCGCAAACCGGTTAATCCGTCCACGGATAATTGGGACTTTACTGTAGTTGTGTACAAATGTTACAACCCCTTTCATAGTGACTTGTAAATCAATTTATTTCATCTTAAATTTACACAACATTTATGTAAATTGAAGAAAAACCATTTTCATTCCTTATAAAATTCATTCCTAAAAATTATAGCTCCCTATTATATACACATACTTTGAGAAGAAACATAAGTTATAAATGTTCAAAGACAAAAGTTTTAAGGCAAATTTTCAGCTGTAGAAGAAATATGAGTCAAATAGAAAGATTTTCAATGAAGAATTACATAAATTATTTATAATGCTACTATTGCTTATTAAATAGTAAAAACATACCATTTATAAGTACATTATAGGACTTAATATCTCCATGCATCACATGTGCCACTGTGTGTAAATAATGTAACCCTTGGGCCATTCCTTTTGCAACCTTGAGGATTTCTTGTGGTAAAAACCTTTTCATTGATCCACTTTCATGCCTTTCTTCAATTAAATTCCCCAAACATTCTGAACACGATTCTAAGGCTAATACCTACAAAAGTTTACATGACATTATTTTACATCTATTCATGACTATTACAGAACCATGCTGAAATTTAAGTTTTAAAGTTGAATTAAAAACTAGAATCAAACTGTATAAAGTTTAATATCTAATACATGAAAATACTATTTTCCTTCTAATTTTGTTATTCATGACGACCAGAAAACAACTTATAGATTGAACCTAACAAATGAACGACTTCTCAAATTAATAATTTAAATAAATTTACTACAAAGTTACTGATAATGTTTTTGTTCACACTTAGGAATTTTCATCAGTCTAGGTTGGCAGGTTTAAAGCATTGTTGAGCTATGTTGTATATCTTTTAAATTAGGATTTCTATAATATCAAAATGTATGTGTGATTTCTACTGATTAGTTTATGTAATGTATGGGGGTTTTGGTTTATTTGTAAATTTCATATAATCTAATGTATAGAAGTATTGTCTTTTTTTGTGTATGCACACAACTTCTAGGTTATGATTGATATCCACATAATGGTGGTCCGTTTTTAATGTGTGGTTAATAAAAAATAAATTGTTATATTTAATAGGGTGTATTTGTTCTTTAAACCTTTGTTGAAAGCTGCAACCTGCTTGTTAAAGTTTGGTTTATATATACCTGGAGTTATTGTCTGCCTACAACACACTACAAGTTTTTTGTTTGTTAGTTTTAAATGATATCCTTAACAGTTTTTTAAAATTTTGAGCAATATCATTTCATATTTTGTTTAATAATGTTAGTGTGATGTACATGCTCATCACAAATAGTAGCACACCATAGTATCATAAAATATGGTATTAGCGATAATCCATCTATACTATTATGAGGTTTAACAAAAATTTTAAAATGTATCTTTAAATTTAACTGGAGTCATCTGTATAAATTATGAATTATAAAAGGAGCAATCTACTTGGCTTATATGTTTTGTTCTCCTGGTGGTATATTAAAGAAAAATCTAAATAATAAGATAATATTTATGTAAGATGTATTTCCATAGTTCTTAGACTCATGATAATCCATGGACCTGGATAGTTGTTGGAGTGTAAACTATTATTAAAATTTGACCCACATGGATTGTAAACAATACTGTAGTTGAATTGTTGAGAATATTATAAAACAATGCTAAAAAGTCTATTGAGTGAGTAACTTTAGCCAAGTTCATTTTAAAATGATTATGGGAAAAACTATCTTTTTCCTCTCGTGTTTTATTTACAGTATTTCATCATGTAGAAATTATTTACGAATAAATAATATACAGTATATGGAAATTGGAATAATACATCAGGCACTTTTACAAAATTTATTAGATCATTTATAAATTGAATATAAGTATTTAGTTTTAATCTACATTCTTGTAACAATTTAAAAGACAGTAAAACTTGTTCAATATTTTCTGAATTGGACAAGTTTCTGCAATATAGAAATGATATTTCTAGAAATCATAAATACCGTAATAATTTTAGTTTGTACAGTATAGGAGTATTACATACCTTTTTATGAGAGAAGGTTTTGATTCTGGAAATAAAAAGGTACAATATTTACTTTCTACAGATGAAATGACTACACTACACTTTCATAAAAACCAAAGCATAAATAAATTATAAGCTATTATATTTACATGAAAGTTATCCTAGTACATATTATTCTGATTTCTTCCAAAAGGTTAACAAAGAAACTTGTTTCTACTTTTTAGTTACCATATCCGATTGGATACAGTCGTTTACAGAGTGCAATAGTTAAAAAAAAAGAAGAATTAAAATCAGCAGCTAACTGCATGGCATCTTTTGTGGTTTGTAGGGCCTCTTTATGACCTCAATTCCTCTGGATTTCCATCTTCTTCTCCCTCAGTTCTGATGGCTTAAAGATCTGTATGGTACAGACTGTACCTAATTCAAAAGTTATATGTGGCAAGATGGTTATTGTCACAATTAGTCATCAGAACATGGGATGTTTTCTGTCTCAACAAAGATTGGACATTGCCTTTTATTTTCACTTACTTCTCTAACTCAGTCTGTATCATTACTTTCATCAAAGCTTGCTTTAACAAAACACTTTGTTACTGTTTCATTCTTAATTTGAATGACACCTAACCCACTCCAAATCATAGCATCTAGAATTGACACTGATCTTTCCAAATGATAAGATCTATTAGCTTCTTTTATATTTAAAATTAAATATTGAATTAAATAGGAAAATTAGGTACGATTTAAATATGAAAATAATACCCAAATTAATAGCTGCAATATGCACATAGCATTAGTCGGAACCAGGCCAGTTTCACATTTGTGTGGGTAGCAGGTGTCACTGTCCAGAAAAAAAATAACCACTCATTTTCCTTGTTTTACTTTTAGAACTGAACCTGTTTTACCATTTTTCCATTATAGCAGCAGTCGTTCAAGCCTTCTTATTGTTTTGTCAAATCACTGGTAAATTTTCAATTTTTAAAAGTTTGAAACACGTTGGTTTTAAAGCCATTCCAATAAAAACAGCCTCATCATATTTCCCTCTAAATTCTTACACAATAATACTGTAAGTCAGTCTTTTGTTTGACGTTTTACCCTCAGCACAATTTTCCTCATTAGCCACGTATGATCATCTTGATAATGCCCCCAAAAAAAACCCCGTTTCGTCTCGGTAATAGATGTTTTTATTATATCAAATAAAATGTCAAAACGTTATAAATGTTCACAGTCTGCAATCAAATCTTTCAGTTTTGTTTTCCATTCATTTACAACAAATTCTTAAACAGCTTAAATCACTACAGATTTGATTCCAGACAATGTTGGGTCTCTTTTAGAAACTGTAGACACTTTAAACTGGTCGTTGCCATGAGACTTGGCTACTGCAAGAGCTTCATTTTGGATATTGGACCTGAAATTTTTGATCTTGTATAGGTGAACCATTCCACACTACAGAATTGAATTCTTTATTACCAGTTAACTTTGATTCTCTCTTCATTTGTCCATTTCTAAGTAACAACTCATTCATTGTTTTATCTTTATGCTCAAGGGTGTCATAAATTTGCGTTTTACCACATTTGAACCCCACCGTTATTTCATGTACCAACTATTTATCTTTTTCTTTCACTTCAGTTATTCTCACTTTTTTATTTACTGACAACGATACATATGATTTAGCCATTTTATGAGTAGACACGTGAACAGCTATGACATGTAAACAGACAGATGTGCTTTCCTTGTAAAGACAGAACTTCTGTATAAACATCCGGACCATGTTTCTAGGAACTGAGGACAATTCAACGATTTATTTAATCATGTACTCACTTTCACTCTTTCTCTTCTTTTTTGTCAAAAATTACTACGAAGAGGTAGGTTTTTTAAACTCTATATTATACTAAAACACTTGTAAATATTTCTACAACTTGCCTATAGTACCACTTACTTATATTTATTGAGGACGGCCATTTCGGGAGCTGTGTCCCATTGCCAACTCAAACTGTAACTGGTTTTCGTAGGTTAGGGTGGGTTGGGATATTATGGTTAGGGTGTGGGTGTAATTTGGTGAGTACTAGGAGTTATGATGTCAAAAAGTGTGTGTGAGTTATAATGTAGTTGGGTGTTGAGTATGAGTGTAGGTTGAAATGTTTGTATATTTCGTATTGTTCGGTTGTGTATCGTTGGTTATTTTTGTATTGTTTATGAAAAGTTTGTGGATGAGATGTTCGGCGGAGCTTGATTGGGAGTTATTGTTTGTTGGTGCGTTTATATGATATGCGTTTATATAAAAATGCACTATCAAACAATAACTACCAATCAAACTTTGTTGAACATCTCAAATCCACATAGACATAACATCCAACCTACAAATTCTTCATAAACAATACAAAAATCCACGATCACAACTGAACAAATACGAAATATACTAATACTAATACGAAATATACAAACATTTCAAACTACACCATATACACATTTTCAACAACCAACAACATTATAACTCACACACACTGTTTGACATTATAAACCCTAATACTCACCAAATTACACCCCCACCCTAACCTACGAAAACCTTCAGATAAGTTATGGTGTGAGTTGACAATGGGACACATCTCCCGAAACGGCCATCCTCAACAGATATAAGTGCTACTATAGGCAAGTTGTAAAAATATTTACAAGTGTTTTAGCGAAAACTAGTAGCTCACGGGAAGATGGATTCAACTAATATCCGTCTAATAAACGTTGTTATTGAAAAATTCAACGAATTTTTCTTTTCGTTTCCACATTGAGTAATATTCGGATTCTACAAAATAAACAACAATAATGTTTATTATAGCTGTCTCAGGACCTGCAAAATTTTTCATTATACAAGAATCTGCCTTATTCATGTTCCATGTTAAACAAGTTTTACTGTATAATACAGTATTAATAAATTGTCTTTTGGTTTTCTATTGTTTTTATATTTCTGAAATCAAAAGCAAATAAGTGTTAATGCTGACAATATGGAAAGATGAGTTATTGTCAACTTTTAGGATTTACCAAACATATCAGTCTCAAATGTCAGACCTATCAATATTGTACAGTATTTTTTTTTTTTTTTTTTGTAAGGAATTGAAAAAACTTGTAGAAATAAACTTACACTAATTTTCTACTACCAGGGTAGAAAATACTATTTCCCAAAATATTAATTTTTGTCATATCTAATAAAACATACAGTAAAGTAATTAATCTCAATTATCTAAAAGAATTATTCTAAAAAATCTATAATATATAGCAGAACAACTTATTAATCATTATTACAGTTACATTAACATTAAATAGTTAATACTGTAATTACCAAGAATGAAGACATTTAAAAAAAATTAATTTTACTCATAAATATTAAACAATAAATAATTCAACTAAGCTATAGAAACCTCTCTTCCGTCTTCTGTTTTGGTGTAGCCTCGAAAGCCCACAATATTAGGGTGATTTAAGGATTTTAAAATTTTAGATTCATCAAACATTCTCTTGCTGATATCTCCTCCTTTGTGAGCTTTGTTCACTTTCTTCAAAGCCCAAGGAGATCTTAATTTGTGGTCAAGAGGTGATCTATCTAAATGATATACACATACACCTAAAAAATACAACATACAAATAATAGGAATGATAAATAAAATACATTTAACTCTAATTATCTGCAGGTGTAAAATTATGTACAATACTGTACATTAAAATTAACACTGAATGGGTTGTTATCATATGGTCGTGGTTAAACCAAGATTCAAGAATGTGGTTGGTTGAGCTATTATAATTCCCTTGTTTTTTATTGGTTAGTCTTATTTATTTTTTTAAAATTACTAACTATATTAGTTTTGGTAATTGTAAGATGAAATAAAACATCATAAAACCTTCAAGTTATTATATTGATAATTCTTACATATTCTTAGCTGAATAAATTTGGTACTTACGTATTATATGGAGGCCACTATTGTAGAGGGATTTTTCTTACTGGGATCCAAAATTGACTACATAAAATTGTCCTGAGGCCATATGCATGAATTTATTTTTACACAAAGGTTATTTTTATCAAATTAAAGTTGGGTAACAAATTCAGTGCAGAGTAGTAAGAGTAAAACGTCCGGGTATCAATGGCGTGCCGTACTACGTATATGTATAGTTAAACATACCTATAAAGTCTCCAGTTAGGATAGATTTGGTTGTAATTTTTATACAAGGGTGATTTAATTAGATGTCTGCTTCTCATGAGTAATACTTTTGCCAGCTGACGTCACATGATCTCTCTTCCAGCCTTACATGTGTACAATTGTTTGGTTATTATTACAACCAAATCTATCCTGATTGGATACTTTCTAGGTATATTTCAATATAAGTATATAAAATTAACCTTCCACGCAATAACAAAAATAAGAATTATAATTATAGCTTCAGGATATGTTTTTGATTCATTTACATTGCATTGGGAGTGGGCAATGTGCGTGTTTACCACATTTAAATAACATATGTAAAATAGTCGGTTCCATATAATATGCAAGTATCATACATTTTATACTGGTGAGGGACTTTTTTAATTTCTGAATCAATTACACAGCATTGTATTTAAATCTATTAAATATGTGTATTTTATAAGAAAACATTTAAATAAAGAAAAATAAAAATAAAATATAAGTATTAATTTGAATTCATACAGATATAAGCAATAAAAAATTATAATTTAGTTTTTAAAGCAATATTTACATAAAATACAAATCAGTAAAAATAATCATCTTTTAAATTATTGAAAATAGAGTCTTTATTCAAAACAATTTTTATATATGGTTTTAAGGTGCTATGAACACAGCCAGTGATTTGGTCTTGTAACAGATCTTCCTCAGTTGCTTATCTCTTAATTAACCAATACCTTATCTCTTCCCAATAACTTTCTGACATCTACAGTCCAAGTAAAAAGGTTTAATTGAAACTGAAATAGAACAAAAAGTAAACAAATCGTGTCGTTATGTGTAGTGGAACTCCAATTATAAGAATCAATTTCAGACTTTCAAGAAAAAAATAGAACAAAATTTTCAAAAATTAAGAAAAACATTTATCACAGAAACCTACGGCGATGTCTAAAATAATGACTGTCAACAAGTACCAGTGGGCTTTTCTCCGTAAAGCTACTGTGTCCACAGCCCAAACAATATTTGGATGCTGAGTCATCATCTCAGTGGAAGATCTGTATAGTTAACTGTTGGCCATCACCAGGTGACCGTCCCGACTTTAATATTCGTTAACATTAGCCAGTATCTTATATTGGCATCGGACCATTGCTTCGTTTGTGGCGTGTTTTATTGTTCACCATGGATTCTAAAAAAAAAACAAGTTGAACTTATCGTTGGCGAATAAACTAATTTTAGATTAATCAGATAAAGGAGTTACAGTTAAATGGTTGAGATATAAGTATTGGACAATCAACTGATTTCAGACATTAAAAAGAGCAGACCTACACATTTAAACTTTGTATCAGTGCTTGAAAATAAAGATGAATGGTGTTAAAGGAAATAAATGAAGGCAGCAAAAAACAAAGAATTAAAAGATGCCATTTTCAAGTGGTTTTTGTAACAACATTCTATGAGAAACCAATTTTGCTTCTTATTCTTTGTGAATAAGCTAAAATCTTAGCTAAGAAATTATCAACATTTTTGTTTATTCGAATGGAGTCTGGTCTCAATTGATATGGATAACTGGAGTGCTATTGTAACCAGTCATACAAATAATAAAAGTGATCCTTACCTAAACAAAGATTTACAACAGGGAGTTTATTTGATAAAAAACTTGAGGAATACACTGTCAAGTTTGGTAGTAGAATGTGGAGAAAAGGTGAAAGCTCAAGAGTATGCTAATGGCTAATAAAAGATTGTTTGGATTACAAGTAATGCATTATTAAATGTTTTTTTCTAACAATCTTGGGATTTGGAGCCTGCAAGCAAATGAAAGGGTATGGGTGTTGAAGTCCGTGTGCATGTGAATTAATTGCCAGAAAATGTGGTATATGCTCAGTCATATTATTTATTTCAGTGTTTTGACTTAGTTTTATTGTTGGAAAAAAGTCATAGTTGAAAAATGAAAGAAAATTGAGTTATGATAATTACCCAAAAACTACTGATTTATAAAATATAAAAACGTGTGGTTCTTTAAGGAAGCAGATTTATGTGGAATAAGGCAAGGAGAAATAACAGTAAAAGACATTCTAAAGCAAAAAACAACCATTTTTTAAAACCAACATTTTAAAGCAACCTTTACACGTATGTCAGTCATGATGAACGTGAATCGACATTAGCAGATTGGTTAACTTAATTAATTACAGCTTCCATGAAATCATTAAGTGATTTTATAAAAAAAAATACTAATATACACTTACATGATAAAATATAAAATAAGAGGGGGTACCAAAAAAACTATTTTTTTTAAAAAGCTATTTTCAATTTTTTTACAACCTTGTTCCTTTAAAATAGTCACCATTAAAACTAATACATTTGTCTCACTGGTAATTCCACTGTTCAAAACATTTTTTGTAGTCATCTTAAGGAATAGCTGACACCTCCTCCCTCGTTTTTATCTTGACCTCTTCAATATTGTCAAACTGGTGTCCTTTCATCCTCTTTTCATCCGCGGAAACAAGAAAAAGTTGCACGGAGCTAAATCAGCCAAATAAGGTGCGTGAGGCAGTCTAAACATGCCATTTTGAGCCAAAAACTATGTAAGAGAGGTGGCTGTTTATGCACGTGTATTGTCCTGGTGGAAAAACCAGTCTCCTGTCTGCCACAAATCGAACACTGTTGGACAATCTACTTAAAACTTAAAAATAAAAGGTTTGAATGGTTCTGACCTGGGGGAACAAACTCTGAATAGACTATGCCCTTGCCATCAAAAAAGCAAATCAGCACGGTTTTGATTTGACATTTTTATGGACGATGACATCTTTCACTGAATTGACAAATGCTTTATTTCTGGGTCACAGCCATTGGACCTCAACTAATCACCAGTATAGACCTATGACAGAAAATCTGGATCAAATTAAACTGTTGTTTTAAAGCATGACATATTTCAACTCGATGCACTTTTTTTATTATTAGTCAGAGCCTGAGGAACAACCATGGCAGCAACCTTTTTTATTCCCAAATCTTCCTTTAAAATTCGCTGAACAGAGCTTCAAGATAACAGCACTCAACAGTTGATTAATAGTCAACACTAACAGTATTTCCACTTTTGGAAACATTCCAGAAGTTTTCTTTTCTGGCGTGTGTTAAGGCCCTCTTTGTATTTGCTGATATCTTCAACTGAGTCAAACCCCTCCTCATAAATTTTTTTCTGTATCCCTAGAGATTTTCTACATCACCTAGTAAAATTTTAATTGCAACATCATTTATATTGGGATAACCGATAAATACTCCATATCAGCGAATAAACTTAATTAATCAACCCATACACTTGAAAACAATAAACTTACAATGAAAAAAATATGAAAAAGGAATATTTCCTTCTTTTCATTTTTATTTCTATGACATAATACCTAAATCTGATATTGGCAATACTTGACAAAATGCCCCTACCACATTTTTTTTCATTTTCACAAAAGGTTATTTAAGAATACAATGTAAATAAGAACTAAGTCATTATTTCAAGAACTAGGTGAAAAATATTAACTTTCTGATAGTGTTTCAAAACAATTATTTCATTGACGAAGCCTAACCTGCTAGATTAAACTACAGTTTTAAAACGCGTCAGCAAGTAAGTTAATAGTTTCTACTAGTTCTTCAAGTGATTCCTTTTAATTAAATGAGTGAAATCAAGATGATTAGAACTACCTTAAAAAACAAATATTTTCAAGCATCGCATACGAGTGTATTAATTGAAGTTTTTAAAAATTTAGATATTACCGTATAAACTAAAATGTTTCTATATAAAACACAGGGTCATTATTATTAATTATAACATAGGGTTTGGCAATTGGTTGAAATCAGCTAAAACGATATACTTATGTACAGTATTGTATAAACTCAGTTTCTCAATTAAACAGCACTATATTATACATTACTATATAACTATTAACCGTCCAGTAGATAGATTCAGTCATTTAAAAAAATAAATTTTCAAGTAAAGTAGGACAGCTGCATTGAACAAATCTCCTGTGCCTTGCAATGAATGTTGAGGTGGGCTGTTACTATCTAACCTTGATAAGTTTGATGTTTTCTTTTTAAAACCAAATCTATCTAGACCAGATACTTTATAGCTAAATAATGTAGTCCTCTGTTTTATTAAGAAACTTCGAGTTAATACGCATTGAGTGTAAAGCTGTGTGTTATGCCAAACTCAACCATTAATTAAGTACATTAGTCAACTTATTATGTTTTTATAATCAAACCCATCATACCTGAGCTTTTTTATATACGTTGAAAAATATGTATATCTTGTTAAGGGTAAAACAATGTTGTTGGTATTTATTTACCGTGCCCATTTGTACGATATTAGCAAAAAACATTATACCGGCTGACGCAGAAAGACATCAGGGATACAAAAAAAATAAAAACTCTCTCTGTGAAACAAAATACTATTTAATCGAATTAAAGTTGGGTAAAAAATTCAGTGCGGAGTATTCAGAAGTACAACATTGTATGATGCTCCATACTAAGTATACACGTACTTAAATAATCCTATAAAATCTCCAGCTAAGATAGATTTGGTTGTAATTTTATACATTACTACATTTAAATATTAAAATATACTTATGAAGTGTCCAGTCTGGATAGATTTGGTTGTAATTTTATAAAACATTACCAATTAGACATTTACTTCCACGGAGTAATACATTTTTGCCAGGTGAAGTCACGTGATCTCAATTCTAGCCTCACATGTGTAATTTGGTTAAACTTATAACCAATTCTATCCTGACTGGATACTTTATAGGTATATAAAATTAACCTTCCGTGGCAATTATAACAATAATTAACAACATAGCTTCAGGACATGTTTCTGATTCATTTTATATGCATTGTATTGGGGATGTGCACACCTGAACTATTAGCAGCATATATGGGGGAGTTACAATTTATCATAATTGTCAATTTTTGGGACGTGAGCGAGAGTTTTGTATCCCTGATGACTTTCTTCGTTGCCCGGTATAATTTTTTTGCTAAAATCATACACTTGAGCGCATTAAATAAATACCTGTTGTTTTGTAAAGAAGCATTTACCTTGTAGTTTTGTGTTTGTTTAGGTGGTCTTTTAATTTTTAAAAGTTTTAACCAATTTTTATGGTCTGCACACAATTGTTTCTTGTTTAAAATAAATTTATAAGTGATATATGTAGAATCGAAAAAGTTTTAAAAAGCTAACTTGGCTAACGTGGTGTGATATATAACCATGTAGATAAATTACATTTTAAGTAAAATTAATCTATAATTTACCTGTTCCCCAACCAACTTTTTTAAGCAGGGGTGTAGGAGGAACTACAAATGGTGATCCAGATATGTCAACATTTTCCTCGTATTCACCATCAGGTTCATTAACCATCATCATGAATGCAGGGTAATTATCCTATTAGGTAGTAAAATAAACCCAATTAAAAGTAACCCTGGTTTATAGCAGTAAAATTCAGATTTATGCTACTTAATAATTCTCTCAAGATTCAAACATTCAATTTAAACAATTAAGTTTAAAAACATTATAACAACTGTCAATCATTATACAATAAAACCTTATAAATTGAGCATAAGAATCTTTTTAATTAAATATCAATACCAAAATTTCAAACAAGTGCAACTTAAATCATAATTGTATTTACACTATTTACAATACACAAGTACACTTTTTTGGCGGCAAATAGTTATAAGTAAATAACAGATGATAACAGTATAACAAATCTACCCATTATAGATTTGTTGGTCATAGACCACAACCACAGATGAGAAAACTACAACTTTTTAATGATACCTCTAGATTTAGATTCAATTTTTATGCATCATATATCATATAATATAGCCAATATATTTTTAGGAAGAATTACACCTTTTACGTTAAATTTTACATGAGTGATTACGTTTAAACTTACAAAAAAGTAAACACAAAATTTTGGTACATAAAATATTCTTATTATATAAATCAAAAACTTTTGAAAGTTGTTTTCACAGTATAAATTCTGATCTATATACTTTAACAGTAAATTTAATACTGTTAAGAAATATAATAAATAGATTGAGTATATTTTGTATTTTAATATTTTTTAAACGTAAGTCATATAATGAATGGGTAGCGTTATAATAGGAATTCTATAGGTAGGTCTACGATTAAGTAGAAAACAACTCAATGTTTGTTTTTTTTTTTAATAGAGATGGGAAAAAATATAGCTTTTGTGAACAAGAACTTTAAAAACAAAGTTGTTGTCAACATAAAACGGCTGCCTAAAAAGTATGTTAAACATTTTTATACGCTCAAATTAATAATAACTTAAAGTAGGTAGTTGCTTGAAGTAATCATCTTGAATTCACTGATTAAACTATACTTAAAAAGTACTTAACTAAGTGAATACGTAATTGCTTACTTGCTGACGCGTTTCAAAACATTCGTTTCTCTTCCGAAGTTAACCCTCTACTCTGCAAATTGAGGGTTAGCTTCGAAAATGGAACGAATGTTTTGAAACGCGTCAGGAAGTAAGCAATTACGTATTCACTTAGTTAAGTACTTTTTAAATATAGTTTAAAGTAGGTAGTTAAGCATCATCAAGACACTCTGTAACATTTCTCTGAAGAAACATTTATTTTTTATTACTTTTTTAATTTCATTTAGGAGAAGTAAGAAATAAGGAATTAAATAGTTTTTAAAACAGAAATTGTAAGAAATTAAAAACTCCCTTCATTAACAATAAAAATTTCACTAATTGATTTTGCTATCCATAATGATCGGCGAAATTCTAATTTTCTGAACACAGTCGTGCGGTCCTACAATTCTGAGACACAATTGCCCTTTAAAGGGGATGACACGAGCCTGGAACCGAGAATATATATATATATATATATATATATATATATATATATATATATATTTATATTTATTTATTTATTGATATTTTACGCTATTCATTGTTTTTCCGTTGCACTGACTTTATGAAGTTAATATATTACTATTGTAAGTAATTTTATCCACCATTAAGTGCAATGATTTTACCTTGTGTGATGAAGCGCCTTTCGGTCACTTGACCATTGTCGAAGACAATCACTCGAGTGATTCGACAATGGTCAAGTGACCGAAAGGCGCTTTATCACACAAGGTAAAATCATTGCACTTAATGGTGGATAAAATTATTTACAATAGTAATATATTAACTTCATATATATGTGTGTGTGTATATATAATATGTTTTCTTGTATAATAATAAAAAAAACTACTGAGGTTATTCAAATACGAGAGTTATTTATTAATATTGATTCAAAATCTTTCGTTGATAAACAATAAACAGTACCAACATCATCAGCAATGAATAATACAACTTATTTGAACCCACTTGGGGGTGTGTGTTTGTGTGTGTGTGTGTGTGTGTGTGTGTGTGTGTGTGTGTGTGTGTGTGTGTGTGTGTGTGTGTGTGTGTGTGTGTGTGTGTAGCCTATATATATATATATATATATATTTATTTATTTATTTATTTATCTTGAAAAATCGTTAATAAAATACGTTTTTATTCATCCAATCAAGTTCAAATAGATTTTGTTTAATTTATAGTGAATGACAAATGATGTTAATAGGCCTACAGTTTTTTCAAATATTTATGCAATAATTAAATTATAAAATTTGTAGGGGCCAGCCGAATTCGAACTGAGAATCTTAATGTTCGAAATCCAGCGCGTCTTGGCACTGCGCCAACTTTCCAATTGCGAGAAATATTTCTCAAACAATCCCCCCCCCATCTGGTTATCGTCGAAACCACCATTGTACCACCTTAAACTGTTGCCATGGTTACCACTCAATATCATAAATAGGGCTCTAGGGTAACTAGAATAAAATTTTTCTTTGTTAAACTCAGTAGGAATTTACTTAATTTTTTTTATATTACTTGTTTTTACGCTGTGGCTATAAGGATTTCATTAACAGTTCCGCCAGCGTGAGAAGAAAGAATTTTTTCAAAATTGAAATTAGATAAAACATTTGTGACTAGTTCTTTAGGTCAATCAGAATTGAATAACATAGGAATTTTGTCTATCGAATTTGATAAGTTTCAAGATACAAATATTTCCTTTTAAGTGTGTAGCAAAGAAAAATCTATTTTCCTATACTAGTGCGCTGAATATGACTAGAGATTGAAACTTGTTATGTTTCTAATGTACAACAGAAGGTCATACACATTTATCCAATCAGATACATTACCAAATAAAGTGAATTAACTATTTTGATTATTTAGTGTAATTATATAACTATTTAGAGAACATTTTCAATATTGTATTTTAAATCCTTTTTTAGTTTTGGTTCGAATTCTCTCTTTCTGTATAATAGTTAGAAACACTAATTAATACTTCTATTTTGAAACTTGCTATCAATGGGTTTTTCATCTTGAGAATTTTTAAAATCAACACTTTGTAGTTATCAATTTAATTTTGCAAGTATTATTTACTGATATTTGTCCGCAGAGACACGTTTCGCCCTTCAATATACTGACTTAGGCTGTTGGGACATACTCATCTGCTGAGGGATTAGTTCTATCTCAGGTGTAAGTTGCTAGTGTTGACCTACGACCTTCACTAGATCCCAGATCAGGGGATTCATGTACTTACCCAAATCTCAATCACAATCTTTTACTTAATCTTCAAAGACGATATTAGTCTATGAAAAATATCGTCTATGAATGGTTGTGGTTAGTTTAAAGCTGGAAATACAATATATAAAATCAAGAGCACAGTGGTACAATATATTACAATAAAAATATTGGATACAACCCCAATTCCAAAAAGTAATCAAAAGTAACAGATAATACAATATATACATTTGTTGATTCCATCTTCACGTGAGCTACTAGTTTTCACTAAACACTTGTGAATATTTACAAACTTGCCTATGTTAGCACTTACTTATATTTGTTGAGGACGGCCGTTTCGGGATATATGTCCAATTGTCAACTCAGCCGGTCTGAGCTGACAATGGGACACATCTCTCGAAACGGACGTTCTCAACAAATATAAGTAAGTGCTACTATAGGCAAGTTTGTAAATATTTACAGAGATAATACAAGTTACTTAAAACAGCAAATACAAATAAATAAAAACTAGGCCTATATACAAATAAAGAAATAACAGTTTACATTTCTACGTAGATACTTATAAAGTGAAATAACACTTTAATAAATATATATATTTTTAACTGAAAATACATCGGAAAATATAAACCAATAATATTTTGTTATTAGTAATTTCCCTCGGTTTACAAGCTTGTGAACTTGTAGTCTCAGAGAGCCACCCAATCGTTCGATGTTTACATACAAAACTAAAAATTAATGTTTCCTTTGTTAGGCTACGTAGCTTTAAATGTAGTATTTCGATAGTATACTGTATCCGATATTGAGAAACTACTTTAGAATGTAAAACTCGTCTCTGGAAATGGAAACTTTCCCTTGCGTCTATTTGTGTCCGGTCACCCCCTAGCGGCACTTTCACTAACCAATCTTACGTGCTTCGTCTTGCCAACCCTTCAGTGTTGGCTGAAGTGGCGCTCTAGATTGAAGTGGCATTTAAATGGACGTCCACATGTATTTTAAAGTATTAGCAAGGTGAGTGAATTAATACATTAGACAACAAATAGTTAAGTGTTTTATTGTAAAGAAAATGTATGTAAACAATTATTTAAAAATGAACTATATGTAAAGGTCATTTTTGGAAAATGTTTTGACTGTAAAAAATGTTTACAATAGTTGACTTTGCAGGCATTTTAAAATTAAGCCATATCTTCACATAATACCAGGAAACCTATCTATGATCGGGTCATACTCCGATTGAGTCCGAAATTTTAAACACTATGTATCGAGTATGACGTGAATTATCATTTGGCAAAAGAAGCTAACCCTTTTAATCCTAGAGAATGGCACGTATAGCAGCCTGTGCATAAAAAAAGAGGTTCTTAAGTCAATACTAACATAATCAAAAATTTGCCTCAGTGCCCTGTGGATTGTCATGGCAAATGCTGTTTTAACTGGGAATTAATGTATTTGCATAGTACATCTTAAGTTGACTTATTGCTTAAGCCTAGTGTAATTCTAGAATCATGAACTTTAAAAAATTTCGAAAACTTGATAGTGATTTTTCAGAAAAATGTCACTTATTCCATTGGACTACTGAGGCTAACCCCTAATATACAAATTTCGGTAAAAATCCTTGAAGTAGCTTTAGATGTTTAAAGATTTTCGGAAAATTGATAATGATTTATCAGAAAATTTATATATATATATATATAATTTTCGAAAACTTTATGATAAAGATTTTTCAGAAAATTAGCACTTTGGATTGCAAAGGTTTAAATCCCCCTATAAGGCCACCAATAATAGTGAATATATATAGACTTATATATATATATATATATATATATATATATATATATCGCAATATGTTTTCTTGTGTATTAATAAAGAACGAAAGTCAATATACAAATACAAGAATATTTCAAATATAATTCTTGTATTTGTATATTGACTTTCGTTCTTTATATATATATATATATATATATATATATATATATATATATTAGGCCTATATATTACAAATATTCGAAAATTTGATGATGACGAATTTTCACTTAGCCCATTGGATATCTGAGGTTAAAAACCCCCTATATACCAATTTTAGTGAAAATCTTTCGCGTAGTTTCCGACAAGAAATTTACAAATAGTCTACATATATACATAAGTTTTCAAAAACTGATGATGGCGATTTCTTAGCAAATCTTAACTTAACCCATCCCATTGGATTTCTGAGGTCGAAAACCTCCTAAATACCAATTTTGGTGAAAATCCTGAGAGTAGTTTTCAAGAAAAGATTTACACGTATATATATATATATATACAGACACACACAGACACACACACACACAATTATTAGTCGTTTAAGAATATTAGGTATATCTATTATTTCGTCCCAAGTCAAAATTTTATAAACTTTCACAAAACTTGTCACGGTTTTCCCAAATCAATAACGACCATTGTGTTTATTATTCCCTGATCATGCAAAACAAAATTCGTAAAATCTATTTTTCTTCTTTTGTCTGTTTGGAAAAACATCACCTGAGAGTTGGTTAAGTGTGCAAGCCTTAATGACAAAGCCCTGGATACACAAATTGCGTCGAGAAACAAAATAATAATGTTAATAAAAAATAGGCCATCAAGAGAGACTAAACACCATAGCCGGGTTGCGTATACGAATTACCTGGATAATACAGAGTTTAAACTCGATTTTTCATACATAGCTAACCCCGCGTGATATAATAGAATGAAGGGCGACTAACATGGTAGAGCTAATTTTGTCCTGTTACTGCGAACCCGTGCTGCATAAATTATTCCAATGACACGGGCGTGATTTGGTTTACAATAGCACTCTACTCTTTTAAATATCCTCATTGGTTTCAATTTTTGTAAATGTAATTTTAAGGCATCACCCATTGTAGGTATGATCGCCCCCAAAGATTGAAAAGGATTTTGAATATAGATAAGATTGAAGTAGAGATAAACCCCATGCTAGAGGATATGTGGAAACGGCGTCATTCATGCAAGAAGTCTTCCCTGCAAGTTCTTCTTCTCCGAGCAAGTAGGATTAAGAAAGGTAGATTGAATTAGGTAGAACTAAGGAAAGGATGTTATAATCTTCAGATAGTAGGATTAAAGAAAAACTTTGACATAGCGTGAGCAAAGTAACTTACTTTAAAATGGACGTAAATTTTCTCTCAATCGAGGTGAATTGTGTCTGAAGTAAAAGCTGGACTGTAAAATAACTGCATCGGATCTTATTTCCACTAGCTCAACATATGCGTACTGTAAATGTATGCAGTGCAACCTCGCAAACTCGAACCTCAATAACTAGAACTCTTCGATAAGATAAATTTTTTATCAGGCCCCTTAAACCTGTTATAATGCTTGTGTTAATTTTATTTCTGCAGTTCGAAGTAAAACCTTTAATAAACCAAAGATTTCACTTTTTCGAACGGTATATTAAACCTCTGAAACTCGAACTTTTGCCTTTGTGAACCTCTGTAATTTGAAATTGTACTCGATTAACCTCTAAAATTCCAAGTTGAAGACGAGTGCACTTAAATAAGTCGAAGTACTGTAACAGTGACAACTATACAGAAACCTACGTACGATTCCCAACATGTTCGATTTATTATTTTCTTAATCACTTTTACATTAGTTTATGACTCTCAGAACTTTAGTTTATTTTGTAAATTTGTATAAACTTATTGAGACAGAACGTTTTCGATCGCTCCGTGACGATCTTCATCAGTGTCTAAATTTTCCGCTTGGAGTTGTTTTTCTGTTGCTATAGTTAAATACTAGGCCTATAGCCTAATATTTAAATTGTTCCAACATTTTTACAGAACATTTAAAATTAATGCAGTTATTGCATTTTACATTAATATAATACTATAAAATTGATTATAAAATTGCAAAGTCCTGTTGGCGAACATACTCAAGTTTAATAAATAATAGATAAAAAGCAACAACCATCTAACACAAAAAATAAAATATATGAAAATATCACACAAATCAACATTAGCTTCATTTGACATAAACCTATACACCAACATACCAATCAATGAAACAATGAACATACTAAAACATGTTAATAGAATACAAAATACCACATAACATAACCAAAGAAATAATAACACTAAAAGAAACTATCACATCCCAGAGTTACTTCACATACAAAAACAAATACTACACTCAAAACATAGGCCTGCCTCTATATAAAGCATATCATCAGAAATATTTATACATAGTCTCGAAAATAATATATTGGCACAGATACGTAGATGACATCTCAACCTAATACTAAGGCAACAAAAGACAGATAAATACCTTCCACAAATACGTAAAACAAAATACACAATAATATAAACCTCACACTGGAAACAGAATAACAGAAGGCAAGCAACATCCTACATCTCACATTCAAAAAACAAAACAACAAACACACAATTAAAATATACAGAAAGCTCACCACCACATACAGAGTTATACACAACACATCCAACCACCTCATACAACACTAAAACACCGCCTTTCACTCCACGATACACAGACTAATCAACATACCCATTAATAACGAAAACAGAATAAACGAGCTGAACCCAATAAAATACATAGCCCATAGAAACGGATACAACACACACCCTGATAGACAACATGATACCGGTATGTAAAAAAAACAACACACGCATAACATTGATACCACAAACTTAAATAGAAAGTAGCATTTAAAACACAAAAAAATAAAAATTGCACAATACAAAAACACGCCAGAACAAACACGACCGGGCAGGAGTATACAATATCACATCCAACAACTGCCCCAGTCATTACTTTATCATACGATACAAGGAACAAATAAAAGACATAAAAACACACAACCAAATCAAACTTCGCCATGCATATACAGAACACATTAAACACATACACCAATACAGACACTAATCTAAAAATCCTCCACTACATCAAAAAATAAAAAAAACTAAATACAACAGAAAACTACGAGACATACAAACACCACAAAAACCATCCACAACACATTCTAAACGACAAAACGCACTCACAATCAAATACTATATTTGAACACATAATTAACAACTACTCTATGAACAATAATACTCCACAGAACACCAATACACCTCAGACACACACTAACACAATACACCTGAACAAAAGTCTTTTCCGTAACTCAAACCATTGAACAATGGCCTGACCTAGTACGAAACGCGTCTGTTGGAAAATATGAGTAAGTAGTGGCATTTTTTCAAGTAATACCAAAAGTTGAAAAAAAAATTAGCCTCCTCATTTCTTAAACTCAAATACAAAACCGTCTTTAAAACATCTAACAAAAAAAAAAAAAAAACACCTATGCAACACAAAAACACTCCAGAACAAACACGACAGGGTACGCGTACACAGAATAACATGTAACGACTGTCCCAGCTTCTGCATAGGTCAAACATGGAGAAACTTTACCACACGATACAAGGAACACATAAAAGACATAAAAAACACACAACCCAAATACAATTTCGTCATTCACATACACAGAATTCACTACACACATACACCAACATGGACACTAATCTTCACATGAAGATCTTCAATTCATCAAAAAAGCAACAAACTAAACACGACATGAAACTACGACATATAGAAACACCACAAAAACCACCCACAAAACATTCTAAATGACAAAACACGCTCATAATAAAGTACTATAATTGAACACCTAATTAACAACTACTCTATGAATAATGACTCACCACAGAACACCAATACTCCACAGACTCACAATAATACAATATAGTTGAGCAACGGTCTTATCTTTGATTCACGGTATTGAACAATGCACTGATCTAGTGCGAAACGCGTCTGGTAAAAAATATCAATAAATAGTGGTTTTTTTGCCAAGTGAGATGAATAAAAATATATAAATAATAATATATAAATAAATAATAAATACAATAATATGTTCTTGAATTTTGTAGTCCATTACGTTCGGTGAATCTTATTAATCACTTTAACAATAGTTTATGACGTCATATCAAACAAAGTTCGGATAGTCATAAACTATTGTTTAAGTGATTAATAATATGTTATCGTATAGTATGTATGTACTTTACTTCATACATGCACAGTAGAGTCTCGATAATTCCAGATACATGGGACCGAAACCCCTCGAATTACCGAAAACTCGGATTACACGGAAATACGTTCCTGTGTATTAGAAGAAATAGGAGTTTTAATGAACCCTAATTCTGTAATTAGGAATGCACAAAATACGTTTATAGGACTTTTCTGCTTACAGTACTTACATAAATTAATGTTGCTTTGGAATACATTGTTCATTACGGTTGCTAGATTTTTTTTGGAAAAAGCTAAAATTGTCTTCTGCGTCTGCTTATCAGATAGTTTTTATGCCACGGTGTCGCGTAGACGTCTTAGCTGAAGCACATCTGTTGGCGTGGTGTCGGTGATTCAATATAGGACATTGCAGTTTCCAAGGAGGCCGTTCCTTCACGTGACTAATTTTCCCTTACTGTACTGTCTTGGTCAAACCTTAATCTTTATTTCATTATCACTGCCTTCAGTAGTTTCTTGTACCATTTCAACAGTCGTAACATGTGTTATTGTTACTTACTTAAGTTCGTCCTTAGTCATCCATTGACGTATGTCCGTATCATCAACATTTCACAACATTTCTTGATAAGAAATGTTAAATCTGTATCTTCTTCTAGATCAATGACAATGTGAACAGCTATTATAACTCAGGACTTTATTCCACAACTTACTTGATATTTCTTCTTTTATTTCGTTTCATGATTCGGCTTTACAGTTCACAACTTACTTAAGTATTTTTTTAGAAAGCCTACAATGCTTTCTTCCCTTTCACTCGCTTCCAAGAGAGATTGTAAAAGGTAACGTCTGTGTTTTTTTCCATACATTCCAGAACACCGTGATCAATCGACTGAATTAGGCTCGTCACATTTGCAGGTAGAAATAGAGCATGGATATCATCAGAGCACAGTTAACCTTCATCGGGATGCGACGGTGCATTGTATAATAATAAATAATTTGAATTTCCTAATAGATAAAATAGTCTGAAATAGAAATAGGCACGAATTTAACGGAACCTTGGATTTTCGAGACTCTACTGTACTTGGAATAACTTTCATTTTAACTAATGACAAGTACAAAGTACAGGCAGCCAAGTGACAAAATTGGATACAGTACAAATTAAAAAACTTGGAATTTGGCTGTAACTCTATTTTTTCACCAGCACCTTCATCCTTGGAGTTAGCTACCTTAAGTAACTAGCTACCTAGATACTTACCTTTTTAATCCACAAGAATGCAGTCATAAAGAATTCGCTTACGAGTAAAATCTCAGGAAAGGAGTTGCTTTGCTTTTCAGTTATCTAACGTCCTTCCTTTGGCGCCATTTACATATTTTGATATTTACATATTTTGCACACTAAATACTTTTAAGAAAAGCTTCGAGAGTAGAAGTGTAGTAAAACCCTGGTTTTCGTAATATATCTATGAAAACGAAAAGAAAAATAGACTAGATATACCAAAACAATACAAAAATACAAGTAAAACAAAAACGAATACATTTTTAAACACTCCTGGCGCTAGAACGCCGATGCATTGGCCTGCATGGAGTGCGGAATGTTAGGTATGCATTTTAGTAAACGTAGTAATCATGTCATAGTTATGAAAATGATTCTGACAGCGATATTCTGAAGTCAGTAAAATGAGCTAAAATGCGATACAGAAACGATGTAAAAGATAGTGGACATTATTTTTTTATTAATGAATTCATCTAATTTGTTTGTGGATTTTCTTCTTTCAAATAAAATAATACTGTGTATGAATATTAACTAAAAAATTCAAAAGTTTACTTCAGTAGTTTTAGTTAGATGCACTAAAAGCAATGTTATATAACCCTGTAAACGAGATACAGTGAGCTATTGCTCTTAGTAATAGTAGGCTTGAAGGGTTAGAGTGTAGTAGCAGAAGTTTAGGATGGAAAGAAATATTAATAATTTAAAAACACAACAAACATTAAAAGTAATTATAAAACAGAAAAGTTATTTTTTATGATGGAAATTTTTACATGATTTTGAATGGTGGTGATTTTTATGATTAAAATATTTTTATTATCACAAGTTATTAATGATGGTAATTTGTTTATGGGGGCAATTTTTGTATATGGGAAATTTTGTATGTGGAAATTGTTTATGATGGTAACAATTATGACAACACTTTTTTAGTCAAATTTTTTATAATGGTAGTTTTTTATGAGACAATTTTATCATGATGGTAATTTCTTATGAAAATAATTTTTTTTATTGTGGTAGTTTCATTATATTGGAAATTTTTATGATGGATTTTGTTTATGAAGTTAATTATTTTATGATGGAAATTCAGAAATATATTTCAACAAAAGTAATTCTATACTTTATGGTATAATATAAAACGTTATTTTAATGTAAAGTAGAATAAATTTCTTAACTATATCTGAAACAGCCTCGAACTGATATCAAAGGGCTTTATTAAAAATATTGCCAACGGTAAATAAATCTAAATAATTGTAGTTACTTGACTGCTAAACTGTTCCTAATATGAAAAGAACTGTTGCTTCAATGGTCATGTGTTGATGAAATATTTTGTTGATAATTAGAACAAAACTTCAAGCTAATAAACAATAAATTCCAACAAATTAATAAATTTGTTGAATGTTAACAATTAACAAGTTTTTAATTACTCAAAACACCCTCAAATAATTAAAAAAATCAAATTCCAGTCCATTTTTTAATTTATAGTTTACAAAGCTACAATTTAAAAAAATATAATATGACTCATAAATAACTTAATTTAAAGCTATACAACAATCTTCATTGTTGGCATTATCAAAAACTAATTGTATACTCCTGTTCACTATTAAAACCAAAGCATCTAACTAGGCCTATAGTTGGAATAATTGAGTATAGTTCTACAGTTGAAACTATAATATGAAATATATTATCACCTGTATGATGTGACCTGTCTTATGATTAGCCTTATCGCTAGTAGCCGGCCGCAGCTGTTTTTTAAATTTTTTCTTTTAGCTCACACTCTTCTGATATATATCTTGTACGAATTTTCAATCGTTAATAAAATAGCGATTTTATTTATCCAAGCAATCTAGGTTGTATATAAACTGAGTTTCTTAATATTCGAACTCTTTCCTTTTTGGCAATAAGCCAACTTTCCATAGATAGAAATGAACTTCTCAAAGATCTATATGAAAATCCTCATTTGTATAATTTTTAATTGTTGCCATGGTTACCACACAATATCATAAATAATGCTCTAGAATTAAAAATGAATGAAAATAATAAAATAAACAAACAAACTGGATCATCATTATCAAAAATAACCATCAAGATGTTTATAACAATCAATAACTAATTCGTGTTTGGTATGGTTCTCCTTGTATATTTATGTACTTTTAAAGTATTCCATAAAAATTAAAAAATTATGATTAGAGTAAAAAGGTTAAAGAAGGGAGTCTGCGAGCGATTAGGCACGTCCAGGCCAACACAGGTACCAGAGCGGTCAGAAGACAGATTCCATCACACAGATTATAATGAAATTGAAAAAAAAACATTTTTTAAAAATATATTCAATAAATATATAACACGATAACTATCATCTGAAGTTCTCTTTACTCTCTCTCTCTCCCTCCATGTTTTCGATACTTTCAGTGGACTATCGGCTAAATCCGTGAAGCCAGAGGTGAAGTTGGAAGCGATATATATATATATATATATATATATATATATATATATAGAGAGAGAGAGAGAGAGAGAGAGAGAGACACACACACACACACACACACGTATATAAATGTGTGTTAAAATGGTTGAGGTTCAAGATGGAAACAATGTTTTAAAAAATTAATTAGATACATTTACGTTTATAAATCCAAAATTTACGATACAAACAAATCAATCATCCGATTCAAATGTTACTTATCTATGATGACATTAGAAAATATCCAAAAACAAATTAAAACCCGTCGGAAGTAGATTACCTCTGTCAGCCAGATTATCTCTGACCTGAAATAATACTGACCCAAAGTAACACAAATTCTTCGTTTATTAAAATATTGGGTCAATGTGATTTGCGCAAATTTAGAGAAGGAAAGTAAATAAATACAAGTTATAAATCAGATTAAAATTGTTTCCACTTTTCGGCTTTTGTCTAAAAACTGTATTTAAAAATATAACGATAAGACCACTTATACAGTAATGACTGCGATATAGGGAGCATAGAGGTTAAAACCCGCTAGAGAGTAGGTCGTCCTTAGTTAAACAATTGTGTCCTATAGGCAAAGGTTATTTTGTTCT
>JBAIZL010000002.1:115479386-115739386 GCA_036971475.1 Prosapia bicincta | reverse complement strand
GCTTATCTAAAGTAGGCCTTCTCTCAATCGAGGTAATAAAAAAAATATTTTCCATTTCCTTCCATTTTAGGAATAAGTATAAGACAGCATATGTAAAATTAATTGATATTAGGAAAAACCCATATTCACCTATAGTAATAGCAAAATGCGAGTGTACATGAACGCTATGTAGGCTCACTCTAACACAAACCGTCCTCTGTCACTCTCTCACACAAAGGCAGAGGATTATAACGGGCCGTATTCGTTCCGGCGCTCTGTTTATTAGTTTCCTTGATCAAATTCTAATTTTTTAAATTTGATAATACAGTGCTGAAGGTTTAGCATAAACTCATTCTGTTCATCATTACGAGAAAATTAATACCAAACAATGAACAATTTATTGTCACTGTTATAGGATAACATGAAATAAAAATGTGTTAACTGTATTGGCATTAGTGTTTAATTTTAATTATTAAATTATATATATATATATATATATATATATATAAATTTAATATATTACTATTGTAAGTAATTTTATCCACCATTAAGTGCAATGATTTTAGCTTGTGTGATGAGGCACCTTTCGGTCACTTGACCATTGTCGAATCACTCAGTGATTGCACTTAATGGTGGATAAAATTACTTACAATAGTAATATATTAAATTCATAAAGTCAGTGCAACGGAAAAACAATGGATAACGTTATATATATATATATATATATATATATATATATATATATATATATATATATATATACCATAATATTTACTGTGTGTGTATTAATAAAGAATTAAGACCAAATAAAAGAATAATTTATTGAATGTACAATTTAAAGCTTTTTGTTGGCAACAGTACCAACAACTTCAGGAATACTCGAGATGATCACTATCGTGACAGTGGGTCGTTTGGTATCATTTTTCTTGTAATTTTTAGTAGAATCGATATATAATAACTATTTTTAGTTAAAATTACAACTTAAACATTTCAAGTTTGGTTAGAGGATACCATTAAATGACCAAAGAAACGGAAATAAGGAAATATCTGCGCTCGTAAGGGTGTGTGCGTGCGAGAAAAATTGATTTGACGTCCAGGGGCTTTCGCATTTTGGTATTGTTATAATATAAGGAACGGGAAAAAATATGACATCCCGTGGGAAGGTCGCCAACCGTAAGTAGGCCTGTAGAATTACTTAACGGGGTGAAAAGCGTATCTACCAGGAATTTGTAAATTTGCTCCTCTTTTAGCTTCTATACGGTTCGTAAATTTATTAAGCATTGATTTTTGTTTTGTATGTATTATGTTTTTATTTTTTTTGTTAAATTACTTGGTCATATTATTATTAATTTAATTTAGTTTCTGTTTGATTTAAATAACTATTTATATAACCTATTCGTGTTTTGAACTTTAAATCGATTATAAACGTGTTTGAATAAAAGATAATTTCTGGTGGATATATTCATTTTAATAGATATCTCGACTAACAAACCAAACATAAAACCCATTGTTTTATCCATTTGGTTTAAAAAAAGCTTTTTCCAGCTTTTTATTTTTATCGTTTCTTGTTTTTTCGAGATTTTTCTCACACAAACATAAAGTATAAAAAAAAGTGCAATATATAAGCAAGCCTGCCGCCCACGTTGGATTTCACGGTAGTGTTTAGGTGTTGTATTTATAGGGAAACGTTCAGCTTCTCGCGGGGGTGCACGACGCATGCGCACAGCCAGCTCCGGAGTCCAGGGGTAGGTGCTTGCTGCTTCGGCAGTCAGTACGTTGCAAGTGGCAGGCAGAGAAGTGTACTGTTGTCTGTTGGAAGCGTGTTTGTGTTTGTGTGGCTGTTGCCAGTATTTGTGAAACCGTAAACACACAACCGCCATCATTTACTGCTGGCTAAGCTCATCGTCCCCTACGGCAAGACCTTCCTATGTCATGCCTGGGGGCGGAAAAAAGGGTGAGAAAGATGTGCTTACACTGTGATTAAATCATTTTCAGTACAATCAAAACTTTAAAAAAATAGTTTACGTTTATGATAAACTAATACAAAATTTATTAAGTTTTTTTAAAAAAATATGATAAAAATTAAATAAAAACTGTATAAACTACAACTAAATATTTAGTCTAACTATTAAAGATAAAACAAATATTTTCAAGCTGTGGGCCTATTTAAACCTCAATAAAAAGGCCTGTATATTTTTCCTAATAAAAAAATAAAACATTGAACATTAAAAATCAAGATATATTACAAAATAACTATACTATATTTTGCTCACTTCCAAAACAATAAATAAAAACTGCATATTTATGGAATTTTGTCCATGTTGTGAAAATAACAAGATTTACAATTTAACGTAGAGCTATTTCATATTTATAAACTCCAAGAAAATGTATTTATAACATGTTTTCAAAAAAAATGTTTAATAAGCTTTTAACACAAAAGCTTTAATACACACGAATAATATACAAATAAAATAAAAAATTTTCTAATATATGATGTAATTATTGCATTTGTTATCAGAATTTAACGAAACCATATGTGTTTGTAGTAAGGAAGGTAAGAAGGGACTGTTCTAGCATTGCACAACTTACTCTTTGTCACTATAGGCAGTTTTCTAACCTTATCAGGTAATGTTATTAATTAGCCAAATAAAAGATACTATACGGGGAACCAATATCTACTTAGAAATATTTATAATATTTTCATTCAGATAACCCCATTGACAGTTTGCGTCAGTACCCCAGGCTTTACAAAATGGCGGCCTCAACACTATAGGATGATCGTCTACCGTGTTACGTAGGTCGGAAATTATTTTAGTTTCTTTTCGTTTTGTAATTATAAAATATAAATATGTATATACAGGTACATATACCAGAATGACAATATTAGATGGCAAAATAAAAACCAAATTTACTTCCGATTTTCCTTTTTCCTTCCTGTGTATGGTGTTGAACAATGAATTTTTTTTGTTACTATGTATAAGCTTTTTTTCGTCGCTTGCATTAAGTTGTCTCTTTTCGCTTTCGTTTCGCATTATCAGTTTGTGAAGCAAGGTTCGATACCGTTCATCTAGTTTGTCTATTTATTTTATTCTTTTCATTCATTTTTAATCCTTGAACACTATTTATGATATTGTGTGGTAACCATGGCAACAATTAAAGCTTGCAAATTAGAGTTTTCCACGATACCCAGATGGAGGAAAAAAATTCATTTCCATTTTTGAGAAACACATTGATAGTTATGGAAAAGTTGGTTTAGTGCCAAAGCTCTAGACCTCAAACATGAACATAATCGGTTCGAATTCGACCTAGATCTTCCTACATTTTTTAAAATTTAATTATTGAATAAATATTTGAAAAAAACTGTTAACATCAATTGTCATCTACTAAAGGTTTAAAAATTTTTTTGAACTTGATTGGATGAATAAAAATGTATTTTGGTAATGATTGAAAATTTGTACAAGATATCAGGAGAGTGTGGGGTAATAGAAGGAATTGAAAAAAGGGGTTATTTAATATAATTGTTGTGACACAAGATATCTAAGACACTTAAACCTTGATCACCCCCTAACTGTCAACTTAAAGTTTTATTCTAAAGGCGTGTGTATTTACTATTAATGTAGGCTACTAAATATACTTTGACTAAATTTTAAATACTGTAGTGTTGGATCATTTATTTACATCTAAATTGGTTATAAATAATTTTCTACCCAAAACTTACAAATAATTTCTTAAAAACCAACAATGCATGTTAACGAAATTTATCTCTAAATTTTTAATAAATTCTGATCCCTTAAGCGGGTTGACAATTTGAAAAAAATGTGTAACTTTCGTAGAATGCTGTTTCGCCGGTAAGAATTTTAAAGCGTTCATGTGAAAGTGTACATTTCTCTGTGAGCCCTGAGGTCGTTATATTGTAGTTACCTTCTCTCCGCCCCCAAGTGCTATCAGATCTCGTGGAACAAAGAGGATAACGGGCTGTTATATGGCAATCAGAGCAGACGCAGTCCCCTGAGTACTGCATTAACATCCTTAGTAAATAACTTGTAATACAAAAGAGCAGTAGCGCTGCCGAAAATCCTTTCTGAGGGAGTGTAGGCATTCTGAGAAGAACAAAAGCTAAATTATACCCCAAAGCAAAATTTAAAAATTATATTTCATTATAATGCCTAAAATAAAATACAAATTGAAATATTAGTCACTTAAATTTGTTTTAGATTAAATATATCACAATTGTAAAAGTCATCAATGGAGATTAAATTTAATCAACGTACAAAATAGTTTTTATTCAGAAATTCAGGTTAAAAGCTCATAAACGTAGGTTCTTAAAATCAGTCTTTTAATTGTATACATAAATAAATAACTGCACCCTAGCTCGCCAAATAATATATTTTATTGTCATGCGCGTTTCGATGACTTGTGACATCATCATTAGTAACACAACTGCGATTTAGTTGTCATCGAAACGCATATGACAATAAAATATAACGTTTTGTAAATTCATGTGCAGTTATTTATTTATAACTTTAACTCATAGGCAAGCTCAATTATAACTTTTACTTTAAATTTTGATTTTTACAAATTACAATTCTGCAAAGACATAATGAGCCTATGAGAGTTCTTTGAAAGCTCGTTGAAAACGTCATTCTTGTTTATCGCTCATGGATAATCTTCTCATTGTAGCTATTCTGTACATAGCTAGTCCATTAAGGCGTTAGTTTTAAGCTTTATATCTCAAATATGCTGTCGCAGGCAATCGAAGTATCAGTTATGAGTATTTTCAGGGCATTTGTATATTACAAATAAATAAAACCTCTATACCACAAATATCTTTTTTTTAAATATAAAACCTTATGTACATTTCGATTGCATAGCAATCATCCTCAAAGGCAATTTACAATAGAATAAAGGTATTTTATTGTAAACAATATTGTAAACAAGGTATTTTATTGTAAATACTCTGAGGATGACTGCTATGCTATCGAAATGTACATAAGGTTTTAAATAAAAGAAAAAAGTTATTTCAGGTATAGACTTTCTATTTATTTATGATAAACATTACGCCACAGTTGTTCTATACAGTTGGTATTTGTATACATATATTTATTAAAAGAGCTCAAGGGTTGTTGCCAACTCGTGTCAGAGCAATGTTGAGTCATATTTGAACTTATTTGAGACTAGAGTTAGGAAATTGTTACAAAATGTTATAAAATTGAGACTTTTTTAACCCGATAAAATATTACAAATAAGCATAAAAGTTTTACTCGTAAACATTTTTATACGAAATTTTTTATTATTAAAACTCTTACAATAAACCCCTAAAACGCCCCTCTTTGCGTCTTTACGAACTAAACGTTTAAACCTTTTTACTATTTGCGTTGTGTGTCCTCGGGAATTCGAAGCTTGTCATTATATATGTAATCAGCTGAAGGCCTAGTGCGTACTCCTTTACCTAATATTGAGTCGTATACTTGTTGGTGTTTTATGAGATTATTTATCTCTGTTTGTTTCAGTCACAGGGTAGGACTAAATGAAAATATTCAAAAGATTGGAAGTTTCTTTTATGTCCACCATCTTATTTTTTTAATGCTCTGAATTCATTTAATTAAAAGACAAAACCGGCTACATAATTTCAGATATAGTGGATACGTTTAAACGAACATCTGACGCTAAGAAAGACGTTTCGTAGTTTGCATTCCAGAAGGTGACATCTGGTAGATGATGGACAATGGGTTCTGTAAAGGTTTCTTTAACATAAGTGAAACAATACGAGGATGTCAGAATGTAAGAATTTCTGGCGAAGTGTGAATCAAAGATTTGAATTGCATACCCTTGTATTACAGGAGAGGTCTTGTTAAACTACCTCTAATTCTCTTGGCAACCTTTTACGTCTGTCTTATCGAAGTCGCTTAAAGTCGAATATCATTAATATATTTCATTCATATTTTGGAAATTCTATCGGAAAATGTTTATCTTGCACTCAAATATTTCACAATATAGGTTATCTTTGGTTCCAAGTACGATTAGGCTAAGAACAAATAACCCATTTCCTTAACAATGTTCAATAAAAAATGTAAGATAACCAACGTAAAAACAGCTGTTCTACAACGTAACATACAACATAGAATCAGCTGTTGTATTAAATCATGTTATAATTTAATTCACTTTGAGGTTACTCGTAGCGTGGCCTGACGTTGTTACACCATCGCGAAATTAAATGTTTATGTCCATCCAATAGGTTATTGTAGGCGTTCACTTCGAAAATTCTCTGGAACTAGGCTAATATCATGAGATGGGCTCAAGGAACTACTCCTGAAATTTTCCAAACCTGGGTGATGGGATCATAGCGATCATTTTACTCCTCGCGATCATAGTGATTTGACTACCCGTTATAACCTCTTGCAGGAAGTTAAGGAAGTCGCACAATGATCGGTAATGGTACTAAGATAAAGTTGTGGTTACCGACAGTAGAATAACTTATCTGCTAGAGAAACCTTAGATAGAGACCTTGTCTTCTCAAGGTAGGTACTTAAGACAGATACCTTAGTTTAAAGGTCAGAGTTCTACAAAGGTCACCATTGGAGCATTATGCTATCCTTATGATCAGAAAAATGGTACCAAGTGTGGTTACCGACAGTAGAATAACTTATCTGCTAGAGAAACCTTAGAGAGAGACCTTGTCTTCTCAAGGTAGGTACTTAAGACAGATACCTTAGTTTAAAGGTCAGAGTTCTACAAAGGTCACCATTGGAGCATTATGCTATCCTTATGATCAGAAAAATGGTACCAAGTGTGGTTACCGACAGTAGAATAACTTATCTGCTAGAGAAACCTTAGATAGAGACCTTGTCTTCTCAAGGTAGGTACTTAAGACAGATACCTTAGTTTAAAGGTCAGAGTTCTACAAAGGTCACCATTGGAGCATTATGCTATCCTTATGATCAGAAAAATGGTACCAAGTGTGGTTACCGACAGTAGAATAACTTATCTGCTAGAGAAACCTTAGAGAGAGACATTGTCTTCTCAAGGTAGGTACTTAAGACAGATACCTTAGTTTAAAGGTCAGAGTTCTACAAAGGTCACCATTGAGCATTATGCTATCCTTATGATCAGAAAAATGGTACCAAGTGTGGTTACCGACAGTAGAATAACTTATCTGCTAGAGAAACCTTAGAGAGAGACATTGTCTTCTCAAGGTAGGTACTTAAGACAGATACCTTAGTTTAAAAATCAGAGTTCTACAAGGGACACCATTGAGTCTTGTGTTATCCCTATGATCAGACCCATCAGTCTCTATTGTTTACAGTTTGTTGTCCACTGGTACTTTGTGCTTCTGGTCGCTGTAACTGATACGCAGAACAACTGACTTTCTAGAAGATTCAGTCCTCTAAGTCAAGTTACAATGCTTACCACATTCTTCATGCTAATAAACCTTTGTTCTTCACCAAACAGTACAGTATATAGCAGAATTTTATTAGAAGTACGACCCCTTCTTCAAGGCTGCCAGTAAAGCTGTCAACGTCTCTCCAATAGTCCAGTCTTTAATGTCTCCATATCTGGATTCAGCTCCATTGGTTAGGGTTTAACCTTGGCTCTTTTTGTTATACGAACTGACATTCATAGGGTAATCAAACATATTGCTAAATTAATAGTAGTTCTTCCGCGTCCTTCGCCATCGGCAGTATTTAGGCAACTACCAGATACATCGCTGAATAAACCGATCTGTTATCTTTCAGTGCTCTTACCCGTATAAGAGTTACCGCGTTGAAGAAGTACAATTTTTTACAACATATTTGCAACAGTATTTTTAACAGTGTAATTTTTTACAACAGCATTTACAAACATATTAAACCCACAAACCCAATACAAATCACACATACTCTTTGGTATTATCGAAAACCTGCTTTTAAAACCGTCACCGCTTAACCCAACAACTCCAAGCAAAAGACACTGATGAAGGTCGCCACATAGCGATCGAAAATGTTGTGTCAGAAAGTTTTTACAAATTTACAAAATTTAAATTTCGGATAGTCATAAACTAATGTTAAAGTGATTAAATATATATATATTTTTTAAATTGTAAATGTTTGTTTTTCGTTACAATAGTTTACCGCGTTTTTTTAAGGAAAACATTTTCATTTTAATATATGAGTTATATCACTTAAATTGCAAACTTTATAATACCAACAACGATCTGTAAAAACCCGAGCTTATCGAGACGTTCTAGAGCTATTCGACTTTACCGACTTTAATTAAACTGTAGCGAACCCATTGTGATTAGCGGGAAGTTAATCTGGGTTAAGCAACGCCCACCCACTCGCGTGTATCCTTGCCTCGCATGTTACCCGGTTAACTGCTTCTACACTACCCTACACTAGTTTCTCTGATACGACGCCTAACTTATTGCTTTGTGTACGGCCCTGTGTTCGATTACATTGCGGAATGCTAACGTTTACATAAAACGTTCATAGCATACACGTTGTAACTTTCGAAAATATATATTGTACGCTTATAAAAGAAAAAACACTACTTGACATGCATGACTAGGTTTATCTCTTGTTTTCCATTAATGTATATCTTCCACCCTTCTGCCCTCCAACATATACAAGATTCTTTATTTTCGTCTTTTCCTCATTACTTTCAATGCATTCTTCACCAAACAAAACTCCCCTTGACATGCATGACTAGGTTTATCTCTTGTTTTCCATTAATGTAATATCTTCCACCATCTCTGCCCTCCAACATATACAAGATTCTTTATTTTCGTCTTTTCCTCATTACTTTCAATGCATTCTTCACCAAACAAAACTCCCCTTGACATGCATGACTAGGTTTATCTCTTGTTTTCCATTAATGTATATCTTCCACCCTTCTGCCCTCCAACATATACAAGATTCTTTATTTTCGTCTTTTCCTCATTACTTTCAATGCATTCTTCACCAAACAAAACTCCCCTTGACATGCATGACTAGGTTTATCTCTTGTTTTCCATTAATGTATATCTTCCACCCTTCTGCCCTCCAACATATACAAGATTCTTTATTTTCGTCTTTTCCTCATTACTTTCAATGCATTCTTCACCAAACAAAACTCCCCTTGACATGCATGACTAGGTTTATCTCTTGTTTTCCATTAATGTATATCTTCCACCCTTCTGCCCTCCAACATATACAAGATTCTTTATTTTCGTCTTTTCCTCATTACTTTCAATGCATTCTTCACCAAACAAAACTCCCCTTGACATGCATGACTAGGTTTATCTCTTGTTTTCCATTAATGTATATCTTCCACCCTTCTGCCCTCCAACATATACAAGATTCTTTATTTTCGTCTTTTCCTCATTACTTTCAATGCATTCTTCACCAAACAAAACTCCCCTTGACATGCATGACTAGGTTTATCTCTTGTTTTCCATTAATGTATATCTTCCACCATTCTGCCCTCCAACATATACAAGATTCTTTATTTTCGTCTTTTCCTCATTACTTTCAATGTATTCTTCACCAAACAAAACTCCCCTTGACATGCATGACTAGGTTTATCTCTTGTTTTCCATTAATGTATATCTTCCACCCTTCTGCCCTCCAACATATACAAGATTCTTTATTTTCGTCTTTTCCTCATTACTTTCAATGTATTCTTCACCAAACAAAACTCCCCTTGACATGCATGACTAGGTTTATCTCTTGTTTTCCATTAATGTATATCTTCCACCATTCTGCCCTCCAACATATACAAGATTCTTTATTTTCGTCTTTTCCTCATTACTTTCAATGTATTCTTCACCAAACAAAACTCCCCTTGACATGCATGACTAGGTTTATCTCTTGTTTTCCATTAATGTATATCTTCCACCCTTCTGCCCTCCAACATATACAAGATTCTTTATTTTCGTCTTTTCCTCATTACTTTCAATGCATTTTTCACCAAACAAAACTCCCCTTGACATGCATGACTAGGTTTATCTCTTGTTTTCCATTAATGTATATCTTCCACCCTTCTGCCCTCCAACATATACAAGATTCTTTATTTTCGTCTTTTCCTCATTACTTTCAATGCATTCTTCACCAAACAAAACTCCCCTTGACATGCATGACTAGGTTTATCTCTTGTTTTCCATTAATGTATATCTTCCACCATTCTGCCCTCCAACATATACAAGATTCTTTATTTTCGTCTTTTCCTCATTACTTTCAATGTATTCTTCACCAAACAAAACTCCCCTTGACATGCATGACTAGGTTTATCTCTTGTTTTCCATTAATGTATATCTTCCACCCTTCTGCCCTCCAACATATACAAGATTCTTTATTTTCGTCTTTTCCTCATTACTTTCAATGCATTCTTCACCAAACAAAACTCCCCTTGACATGCATGACTAGGTTTATCTCTTGTTTTCCATTAATGTATATCTTCCACCATTCTGCCCTCCAACATATACAAGATTCTTTATTTTCGTCTTTTCCTCATTACTTTCAATGTATTCTTCACCAAACAAAACTCCCCTTGACATGCATGACTAGGTTTATCTCTTGTTTTCCATTAATGTATATCTTCCACCCTTCTGCCCTCCAACATATACAAGATTCTTTATTTTCGTCTTTTCCTCATTACTTTCAATGCATTCTTCACCAAACAAAACTCCCCTTGACATGCATGACTAGGTTTATCTCTTGTTTTCCATTAATGTATATCTTCCACCATTCTGCCCTCCAACATATACAAGATTCTTTATTTTCGTCTTTTCCTCATTACTTTCAATGTATTCTTCACCAAACAAAACTCCCCTTGACATGCATGACTAGGTTTATCTCTTGTTTTCCATTAATGTATATCTTCCACCCTTCTGCCCTCCAAAATATACAAGATTCTTTATTTTCGTCTTTTCCTCATTACTTTCAATGCATTCTTCACCAAACAAAACTTCCCTTGACATGCATGACTAGGTTTATCTCTTGTTTTCCATTAATGTATATCTTCCACCCTTCTGCCCTCCAACATATACAAGATTCTTTATTTTCGTCTTTTCCTCATTACTTTCAATGCATTCTTCACCAAACAAAACTCCCCTTGACATGCATGACTAGGTTTATCTCTTGTTTTCCATTAATGTATATCTTCCACCATTCTGCCCTCCAACATATACAAGATCCTTTATTTTCGTCTTTTCCTCATTACTTTCAATGTATTCTTCACTAAACAATACTCCCCTTGACATGCATGACTAGGTTTATCTCTTGTTTTACATTAATGTATATCTTCCACCCTTCTGCCCTCCAACATATACAAGATTCTTTATTTTCGTCTTTTCCTCATTACTTTCAATGCATTCTTCACCAAACAAAACTCCCCTTGACATGCATGACTAGGTTTATCTCTTGTTTTCCATTAATGTATATCTTCCACCATTCTGCCCTCCAACATATACAAGATTCTTTATTTTCGTCTTTTCCTCATTACTTTCAATGTATTCTTCACCAAACAAAACTCCCCTTGACATGCATGACTAGGTTTATCTCTTGTTTTCCATTAATGTATATCTTCCACCATTCTGCCCTCCAACATATACAAGATTCTTTATTTTCGTCTTTTCCTCATTACTTTCAATGTATTCTTCACCAAACAAAACTCCCCTTGACATGCATGACTAGGTTTATCTCTTGTTTTCCATTAATGTATATCTTCCACCCTTCTGCCCTCCAACATATACAAGATTCTTTATTTTCGTCTTTTCCTCATTACTTTCAATGCATTCTTCACCAAACAAAACTCCCCTTGACATGCATGACTAGGTTTATCTCTTGTTTTCCATTAATGTATATCTTCCACCCTTCTGCCCTCCAACATATACAAGATTCTTTATTTTCGTCTTTTCCTCATTACTTTCAATGCATTCTTCACCAAACAAAACTCCCCTTGACATGCATGACTAGGTTTATCTCTTGTTTTCCATTAATGTATATCTTCCACCATTCTGCCCTCCAACATATACAAGATTCTTTATTTTCGTCTTTTCCTCATTACTTTCAATGTATTCTTCACCAAACAAAACTCCCCTTGACATGCATGACTAGGTTTATCTCTTGTTTTCCATTAATGTATATCTTCCACCCTTCTGCCCTCCAACATATACAAGATTCTTTATTTTCGTCTTTTTCTCATTACTTTCAATGCATTCTTCATCAAACGAAACTCTTCTTGACATGCATGACTAGGTTTATCTCTTGTTTTCCATTAATGTAATATCTTCCACCATCTCTGCCCTCCAACATATACAAGGTTTTTATTATTGTCTTTTTCTCATTACTTTCAATGCATTCTTCATCAAACGAAACTCTTCTTGACATGCATGACTAGGTTTATCTCTTGTTTTCCATTAATGTAATATCTTCCACCATCTCTACCCTCCAACATATATAAGATTTTTTATTTTCGTCTTTTTCTCATTACTTTCAATGCATTCTTCACCAAACGAAACTCCCCTTGACATGCATGACTAGGTTTATCTCTTGTTTTTCATTAATGTAATATCTTCCACCATCTCTGCCGTCCAACATATACAAGGTTTTTTATTTTCGTCTTTTTCTCATCACTTTCAATGTATTATTCACCAAACATACTTATTTTAAAGTGTATTTACACTTGCATCCGTATTAAGTACCCATACAAAAGCAGACGGTGATAGTGGAGCTAATGTGGATCCTTTATCCTGACGTCAAAACAATGTTGCCATAATTTTGGATGAAGTTTTGTTTTGCCCGGCCAATGAGAGAATTCGGCATTTGCCGCCTATGAGGTGCTGCTAACTCTAATCTATCACACAGCCGCGTAGTAGGTTGTTTATATGTGGGTGGCAGGTAGCTAAGTGATTGATAAAACTTGACTAAGCCCTGCAGGTGCGCCACACCCACGCCAGGCAATGACCCGTAGATTGATGGATTACAGCCTCTCTAGTCGTTCAAACACAGTTTCAATTCCATCATCGTCTCGTCTTGCTAACCTAATTTGGTTTTCAATCTAAAGGTTTGTCTCTTAACTACCGTTTTCAAGAAACTGTCATGCATTTTAGATTTTTGTTTACACATATCCTCACTGTGTAATATCTCATTTAATCTTTCTTGTTCACTTAACACGGTTATTTTTTACAATTTGTTTTATAGACGTTGAAACAATTTTTTTTTGTTCATTATTCTTGACTAATTTGGGAGAAAATTCTAAAGAAAACCTTTCCCGTCTAGAAATAACAAAACAGAATTTTTTAAAATTATATTGTAGTATCTTTTTATTTTAATTGGTCACAATTTTCTACTGTTCATGCCTAGGTCACTTTGTATATAGTAGAAAATATACGTCCAACACAATTACTGCCGTGAAATTATGAGCAGGTCTGCGTTGGTAGTTTTAGAAGATGAAGACTATCGGAAACCAGTAAGCTACATTTCAATTGCCTGGAAGTAATTACAATTTTATATATTTGTTTAAATGTATTTACTAATTAGAAAGTATGTTAACATTAAAAGTAATAGAGACCAAACGATATAAACTAGAATTCAAAAGGCTGGAATTATGTTTATGAAGATAAAGTAGTTTTTCATTAAACGTATACAAATATATACTTAATTATACACATATGTACCTAAATATACACATAAATACCTAAATATACACATATATACCTAAATTTACACATATACTCTTAAATGTGCAGATATACATAAATACCCATATAAAACAGTTGTTGTACCAAATAACCAATAACCTAAAACAGCTGTTTTATGAAATCATATGTTATCACTTATGTTAAGCCAAATTGAACGAAATAGCTATATTTCTTTGTCCTTTTTGTGAAACATTTCCTCCCATATAAAACAAAAATTAATTCATTAAACTTAATTAATATTTGATAAAACTGTATTAACATCAAGTCTCATCCCATACAAGTATAACAAAATGTATTTGAACTTACATTTTGTTATACTTGTAGTGGATGACACTTTGATTGGATGAATAAAAAGTAATTTATTAGGTATTAAAAATTTGAACAAGTCATAGGTTATATAGGGAGAGTGTGAACTTATAGAAGGAATTTAAAAACAATATTTAAAATGAACATGTATTGCACTTTATATAAAAAATTAAAATGTTCAAAAGCATATGAGTTTTAATTTAATGTTAAGTAAACTTCTGAAACAGAAGCCACATGTGTGAAAAAAAGCTTCAAGAATCAACATGATGTCAGTATCATATTTGCCAACTAAAGGTGTCTTTGCAATCATTCAGCATTCTGCAATCAACAAATACCATGTTTGAAATATCACAATTAGATACTATACGTACTGTATATATTACATTAAATTTGGCCTAATGTATAAAAAGAGCTTAATTGAAAATTCAAGGTTAAAGAAATTAAAATAGCAAAAAAATTGGTCTGACCAAAAACACTTGTACGTATGTTAGTATGCTACACTTGTCCCATTGTGAGCTCAGACCGTCTCTGTTGACAATGGGACACAACTCCTGAGATGGCCGTCCTCAACAATCATAAAAGTAAGTGCTACTATAGGCAAGTGTAACATATTTACAAGTGCTTTAAGTTAAAGATAGTAGCTCACGTGAAGGTTGAATCAATTAATATAAAGGTTTGATTCCCTTTCGATTAAAATGGATATCAAACTGCAGGCGTTAAAATGCTAAGTGTTATCTGTGTTTTTCTATGCAAATATACGCTAGAAGTTGGGAGTAAATACTGTGAGTATTGCAGTATTTTGAGATGTGGTGGTATAGAAATATACTCATGCAGAGGGTGTCGTATGTGAAGATATTGAACAGGGCGTAAAAGGTCTTGAAATTAAAAACTGTGTAAAGATTAGAAAATCGCAGTACCTTCGTGTCATAAGAAATGCGAAATATGAAATCCTGAAGCTAATAGCTCGAGGAAATATCTTAAAAAAGGAGTCTCGGAAGGAGAATAAGATCTTGGTTAAGGGATCTAAGGAAATGGTCCTGAAGGATCTTTGCAAATATTTTTAGATGGCCTACCTCCTGGGCTAAACATTATTATCTGTATAGTAAATTTAATTTGTCTATAATAATCTTGTTTTGCTATTTTTTTTGTTTATCTATTGTACTATACCATCTGTCTCGTTTACAAAGATGTTTCTCTCTCTCTCTCTCTCTCTCTCTCTCTCTCTCTCTCTCTCAAATCACTTATACCTCGTTATATCGTAATCACTCCGTAAATATAATTGTTTCATTTTTACATTACATTAAAACCACATATTTCCTGAATAACATATTTAGAAATAAATATTTGCAATTTATTAAAACTCGTGAACAGTAATATCCAAACACAAAATGTTGAGGAAAATAAGCGTTTTCCTCAACCTTTTCAATAACGAACTATCTAAACAAATACCTACAAATAGAACTGGCGTATATTTCATTTGTCAAACAGGTTCTTATCAATAAACAAAACTTCTCGGAAATACATTCGGTGTTTACTTATATCGTCCTAGAGCACTTGTTTATTTTCCAGGTCTGAAGCTGTGTTTATCCGGTTACGTAGAAGCTGGGTGTTTGCGTGAACACTTCGCCATGATTGGGAGTTAATTCTGAGCAACGTTGCTTACTTCCACGTCTTATTGTACCGGAAGGTTAAATACTGACGGCCTGACCTATGCCATCTAAATACTGTCCATGTTTAAAGATCTATTATTTTCTCATAAGAGACTACGCGTATGAGTTCCAAACAAGAAGAATTTTCAAAGCTTTAATCCCGTTTTTCTTTCTTCTTAAGATCATCTTAAACCTTTTTTTATAAATACTTTTATAGCTGGGGAAACTCGCTGTTGCCCTATTTCTCCGTAAAATTGTCTTCATACTGTGAGAATATCTTATATTAAACTAGAACATGTGTGTTATTCTCAAAAAAAAAAAACTCTACAGATTTTCACAGTGAAAATATAATTTTAGTGGTTTTCAGGGCCTGGGAATCATTTGACATAGGTCCCGTGTTCGAAAATGTAATTAAAACAAAAGCTAGTTACGGTTTCTTAGTGGCGGCAGCTGTTAAATTGCAGAGGCGCCCTATATTCATAAACCAAAAATTAGCGTATGTATGTTTGTAAGTCCTTGAAATCGGCTCTAAGGAAAAGAGTGATGGTGTTGATATTAATTTTGCATAATCTATGTTTTAGTATTTAAAAGAAACAATAATTCCAGATTTACTGAGTACACCGTATGTTAATAATATTAAACAGACAAATATTAAATATGGAGTCAATATCGAGTAAACAACAAGGGAAATTTGAATTAGGATCCGCTTGGTGATAGCAGTATTTACACGCGCTACGTTCTACATATCTTTCTATACTTAAAAGGCAAAATTAGCTGAAAGTTCTTTTAATACAAGAAAATCTCCATCATTCTAGAAACGTTTCGAGGAAGAAGTATTAAATAATAATACGCCATCAACAAATTTATTTAATGAAGACTTTTGAATGATGTCATATTAATTACTGATACGAAATATGAAGTCAGCATCATATTTAGCTTTTAAAATATTTACATCCCAATATAATACATACAGAAATATGTTGATTATTATTATAGATTGATACACCTATTTTACTAAAATTATTTATTGATATTTTTTCAATTGTTGATACAACCAGCAATACTGGGTACTAAATTTAATGAAACTAATATAAGAGTGGTTAATAAATAAATTTCAATGGAAGTCTTCCTATCCTGAAGTTTCACAAAGGGGAACTACTTCTTACAAGGCCGGATCCAGAGGGGGAGATCAGGTAATTAGAACATCAAAAAATATTTTAAAACGATTATAAATATTTAAATGATTTTTATGTGTAAATAAAACATTGCAAAAATAAAATGGTTTGAACTATAACGTCGGTAAAACTCTCAATACTGGTTTTATTTAAACATATTTCACCATGTTTTATCTTGATTTAAAATCCGCCATCCTTCCCCAATTACTTATTACGACCCTGGAAACTCCAACGTCCAGAAATAAATTAGCAGTTTCGTATTCAAAGCTTAAATACTTCAAAGAAGCCTCTTTGTCCACGCAATATGAACGATAAACTGACCCTTCCATGTTCTACGCAGGCGTATAGATCCAGTACACCTCTCTATGTCAGGCTTCACCCACTCACCTTATGGGCCTTACAATATATTTTGCACCCGATACGTTACTAGGGTCGCTAAAAGTGGAGCATAAAAGAGGAATCGTGGGCGTCATGGTACCTCTAAAACGTAGAAAGATATTGTTGATGTAAAAAATTTTATAACGACGCCTTACAAAAACGTATTGAATGGACGTTAACATACAATTTCGCGTCAGTATAATTTCCGTCAGATTAAACTATAAATTCCATCAAATTGCGCTATGAGTCACCTAAATGTGAGTTAAATAACATATGATTTCATATATCTGCTGATTTTATGTTATACGTTATGTTGTGAAACCACTGTTTTAACACGTAGATCATGTTACATTGTTTATTGAACATTGTTAAGGGAAAATGTTATTATTAAATATTTTTTGATAAGTTAAGAAATATACTAATTTATTGAGATTTTTATAAATTTAAATACAAATAGTCTAATTCATTGTAAAGATAATAAGAGGTTATGTATTTTTAATTCAATGAAAACATTCGTAGACGGGGGTAATAAAAATGTTTAGGTAATTTCTCATTATGCATTATTAAATGTTTTTCACAATTAGATTCTCTGTAGACGTGGCTATAAAAGTTTTCACTTCTGTCTGCACTCCTACGAGTGCCACAATCTATTTTTTTTTTTTTTTTTTTTATTGTACTCAAGACAAAATAATTGTGAATGTGTAGCAAAAACGAAGTCCTCCTTATAAGGTAATCAATATAATAACCTCTTCCCATCAATAAATTTAAAACCCGGTCAATGCCGGTAAGAGTCCAATTTTTTAATTTTCTTTAGGCAAACATTGCACAAGAAAAACCTCTACAGTGGCAGTCTAAAATTTATTTAACAGTAAATTCTGCCTTAAAATTTTTGTCCGTTTTACGCCTGTTTGTTACAAACGTAAAATGTAGTTAGATGGGTCATCTTATTAGGGGGCAGTAATGCTTTGTAAGTAGGAAAGCCTAAACGTGAAGCATTGAAAGCATGTTACTTGTACTAGTAGGCCTACAACATTTACTAAAACTTTCTGGATTGTTTTATGTCAAGGACATTTATTTAGCACAGATTGAGTCTGAATGCGTTTCTGACTTCTGAAATTCGAATTCAATTCAATTGATGATTCCTTCTCTAACCCAAAAAATACTACTACATTCCCAATTCTTTCGTACTGTAGGATAGATTCTGCCTTTACAAATTATTCACGACATTCAAAACATAAACAACCGAGTTGTTTTTTAACGGCAATGCCATTTTGCTCATATTGGTTTTGGTTTCTGTGCAAAGGCACAGGTTTCAACAGCAAAAACATAACTGTAAATACGGCATTTACTCTAGTTTAAGAGAATTTATCTAATTCCACAGATACCTGCCCTCGTCTTCAATATACCAGACTCGATACCATAGTCCATATACCAGAGTCAGTTAAATTTATGTTACGGATAACAGAATAGATTAAACAACTCCTTTACCTAATATTCTATTTAGTTATTAAATTATCAATTGTTTAAAGTTTTTTTATAAAAGCTATTTACTAACGCTGTTCGTATTATCGGAGTCTGTGAAAATATTGTTAATCTTAAGAGAAAGTTTAAACAGAGTTGAAAAAAATAGTGGTATATCTGAAAATAGCGTAAACACTTAGTATTCTCTCTCAACAGTCTTGAATAATGAGATTAAATAGTTGATAGCATTAGCACAAGGGGCGCTCAAAGCTGTCACTAACATGTCCTTTCTTCTGTCTTTTGTGTTTCTGCAATGGTTTTTCACGGAGACACAACCATAAGAGATAACTAACTTTTGGTTTCTTGTCGCTTCCCTGTTCTCTGGATTGGTTCTTCACGGGGTCCACAATATTATAGGGAATGTACCCGCAGGGGGGTGCGGACTAGCCGCACCTACGAGGGATTTGGCGTCCCTCGCGGTACCCTAGCCTAACACTACACCACTCACAAAGCGAACACAAACACACACACACAAACACGCACGCATGCACATATACACATACACTAACATCTTCACTTAGGGAATTTGACTGGTCAGAATCGTTGCGCGTTGGGAGTGCTGAAAGGTCCAGAGCTTGACAAACTCTGGTCTGGGACGCTGATGTGAGCTTGCTCTGCCGAAGACGTATGCGCGGTTGCTGGTCCGCTAGCCACTTCGGTCCTTGGTCAGGGAGTGTCCGCGGTGCACAGGTGTCGGAGCCTGTGCACAGTATTACGAGTTCTCGACTGATGCCCATCCAGTCGAGCTAAGGAGGAAACTATGGGCCCCAGAGTTCCGGGGGTTGGAAATGATCGAAAGTGATCCATGGGTGTACCCGTTCTCATAGTCTCGCCCGTAACGCCTGACACGATGGTTAGCTTAAAACTATTTATGGAAAACCAACAAAAGTCCAACCAACCAACCAACCAGAGTAATGTGAAGAGGCGTCGTGAGGTTTCTCCGAAGATGCCTAGTGAAGTTAATGACACGAGGAGAGAAATGGATATAGCATCAACCAAACTACCGCCTAAATTTCTAATTGTCTCTAGCGCAGAAGAAGGAAAAGATCTTTCTAAGGTATCGCCTTTTCTGATCCATAAGGCCATAACTGGATGTGCAGCAGGACCTGTCGTTTCCATAAAAAAATTACGGAATGGAACACTGCTGTTAGAAACAAGTAGTTCGAAGCAGTCACAATATTTGCTGAAAATGACCTCCTTCTTTGATCAGGTCAAGGTTTCGGTGGCCCCCCACAAAACCTTGAACTCATCAAAGGGAGTAATATCATGCAGGGATCTTTTGTATGTCCGTGAGGACGAAATAAAAGCTGAACTGGAATCGGAAGGTGTAACAGATATCGTACGAATTATGAAGATGGAAAACGGTCAGAGAGTTCCAACAACATCATTAATCCTGACGTTCGGGAAACCATCTATCCCGGAATATTTATATGCTGGCTATCAACGGCTTCCTGTTAGGCCCTACGTTCCCAATCCACGGCGGTGCTTTAAATGCCAACGTTTTGGACATGTCAGCTCTTCTTGCTCCAAGCCAGAGGTATGCGGACAGTGCGCATCTGAAGGCCATGTAGAAAAGGTTTGCACAAGTCCTCCGAAATGCCCAAACTGTGCTGGTGATCACCCTGCTCGCTCCTTTAACTGCCCAAAGTTCAAGGAGGAGAAAGCGATCCTCAGCATAATGGCAAAGGATAAAACATCTTTCCACGAAGCAAAAAAGAAGTTCAAGTCAACTCAACCTAGACTTGAAACAAAATCTTATGCTTCAGCTACCACCACTGAAAAGTCGTGTTCCAACTGTGTTGAGCTACATAAAAAAATTGAACTTCTCACTGAGCAAGTTAATCAGTTATTAGCATTAGTGACTAAAAACATGGTTTCCAACTCAAAGACTAATGTAGAATGTACGGAAAAACCTCCATTGCCAGTTACCACTGCGAAAATTATAAGAAGTAAGACACTATTAGAGACAAATATGAAAAACGTTAAAACTCCTAATACGAATAATAAAAATAAGAACAAAGCTGCACCTGTGAAAGTAGGTGCAAAACCACAAGCGACTCAAAAGAGGACCATTTCAAACTCCTCTTCTGAGTCAAAAAACTCTTCAGATTCCACCACTACAATAGTGGTGATGGAATCTGATGACTCTCTGCCTGGAACGTCCAACATTCCAGGCCAGCGAATTTGCAATGACAGCAGTGAGAGCCAGGTGAATCCATTTCACTAAAATACGATGTCCACACCTAAACAATCCGTGATTCAGTGGAACATCAACGGTGTTAAAAGTCACATTGAGGATCTCAAATTAATTGTAAGGGATGTGTCCCCTATGTACATTTGTATTCAGGAGACACATCTCCATGAATCGCACAATTTCCATCTAAGGGAGTATTCAGTTTACAGATCGGACTTCGTTGCAGAAAATCGAGCTAGAGGTGGCGTAGCCATTCTAGCCCGTGACTGTGTCGACGCCGTTTCTCTGAACTTAATAACTCCCTTACAAGCAGTAGCAATTCAAACAGCTGTTCCATACAAACTCACTCTCAGTTGTGTCTACCTCCCACCTAGTGACAACCTGCAACAGAGAGATCTTGTAGACCTTATAAATCAGTTACCGACTCCGTTTTTATTAGTGGGCGATTTCAATGCCCACCATGTCTCATGGGGTTCCCCAAAATGCAACCCGCGAGGTAATCTAATCGAAAGCATCAGATCGGAACTGGATTTATACCTGCTAAATGACGGTTCTCCGACACATTTAGCAGCGTCAACAGGTGGATGGACAGCTGTAGACTTGTCATTATGCAGTCCTGTCTTGGCTACAAGGCTAAAATGGTCAGCATTGCCTGATCTTTACAGTAGCGATCACATTCCTATTGAGATCTCTTTGTGTGACTCCTCACCCTGTTGTGTTCGACATCCCCGTTGGATCCTGAAAAAAGCCAACTGGGAACAATTTTCACAAAATCTAGAATCACTGGACGTGGATTACTTGGCTCCCATTGATGACATTGTCAATTTATTTACAAAAACAGTTTTGAATGCCGCCGGAAAGGCAATTCCGAAAACCTCATCCAAACCACGACGACCACCTGTTCCGTGGTGGAATGATGAGTGCACTGTGATCCTTCGTCAACGGAGAAAAGCTTTGAACCATTTCAAGAGACATCCAACGAGTGAAAACCTGGAAAAATATAAAATATTCCGTGCGAAAGCACGGAGAATATTTAGGCAAAGTAAACGAGAATCATGGTCGCAGTACATTGGCTCAATTACAAGAACTACAGCTCCATCCACAGTATGGAAGAAATTACGATCAGTCTGTGGCATTTCCGTTCCGATGCCATTAATTTCATTAAGGCATCCGGATGGAGTTATGACCACGGACTGTGAGGAAATTGCCAATGTGCTAGCGTTATCGTTCTCAAAACATTCTTCATCTTCTGCATACAATGACGCTTTCCAGGTGTTCAAACATAAACAGGAAGCCTTACTTTTCACCGTTGGATTGTCTGGAGATTCTTGCTTAAATATCCATTTTTCTATCGACGAACTGGAGTCAGCTCTCTCGTCAACGAAGGATTCAGCTCCAGGCCCGGATGATATTGTATACTCCATGATTAAAAATCTACCACCGTCGGTAAAACTAGTTCTCCTTCGGATATACAACCGTATATTCGAGGAGCACGGTTTTCCCGTTGCATGGTTAGAAGCGACAATAATTCCTCTTCTAAAACAAGGAAAGGACAAAACTAATCCCAGTAGTTACAGACCCATCTCTCTGACCAGCTGCTTATGCAAACTACTGGAGAAGATGGTCAACCGTCGCCTTGTCTGGTATCTAGAAACAAACAAACTTCTTTCCAACGTTCAGTGTGGTTCCAGACAAGGACGTTCATCAGTTGACCAATTGGTTTTGTTGGAGTCAGCTATACAGAATGCCTTCATCTTACGACAAACACTGGTAGCTGTTTTCTTTGACCTTGAGAAGGCATATGACATGGCATGGAGAAGAGGAATTTTGAACGTATTGAAATCATGGGGTATACAAGGTAACATTCTTGCTTTTATAAAAAATTATTTGAATAACAGGACTTTCCGTGTACGTCTAGGAGGCATATATTCTGATCGTTGCGAACTAGAGAATGGTGTACCACAGGGTGGCGTTTTGAGTGTGACGCTGTTTGCTGTTGCCATTAACAGCGTCACTTCAAACGTACAGTCACCGGTCCACTGTTCCCTGTTTGTAGACGATTTTTGTATATATATGGCTGCTAGAAGTATGGCAACAGCGGAAAGATCCTTACAATTAGTAATTAATAAATTGCAGGAATGGACCAAATCTACGGGCTTCAAGTTTTCGGCTTCGAAAACCCAGTGTATAGCATTTAGTCGTCGCAGGCAACATCAGGAACCTATTCTTTATCTTGATGGTACGCGGCTTCAAACCGCGGATAATGTGAGATTTTTGGGTCTTTTATTGGATAAAAGACTTTCATGGAATCCGCATGTTCGTGATTTGAGGGTGAGATGCAGCAAGATATTGGATATGTTGAGAGTTCTAAGTGGTACAAATTGGGGAGCAGACAGAACCTGTATGCTCCGTTTCTATCGCGCCGTTGTAAGATCGCGCATAGATTACGGCTGTATAGCCTATTCATCTGCTCGACCTACGGTTCTGAAACTCCTGGATTCAATACATCACGCTGGTCTTAGACTTTCTACTGGTGCTTTTAGATCAAGCCCAATCTCCAGCCTTCTAGTTGAAGCTGGAGAACCATCTCTCTCTATGCGACGTCAAATGCTACAAATTTCTTATTACACTGGTCTTCGAAGTAAACCTAAACATCCGGCATTCAAAGCAGTTTTTGATAACCACCTCGAGGATCGTTACAATATGCGTCAACGTTCAACTGCTCCCTTCGGAATAAGAACGTTGCGCATTTTTAATAATCTAAATTTAGAACATCCACCTATATTCGAACGAACATCATGCTACATCCCTCCATGGACAATACAAAAGCCAAAATGCGACTTCTCATTGTCCATGTACCTAAAACACAATACTCCTGACGTTATTTATCGTCAGGAGTTTTTGCAGATTCAACAAACTCACCAACACACTGTGACTATATTCACAGACGGTTCAAAACTGGACAATGGGATAGGTTGTGCATTTTATATGGAAGGACAAACTTTCACTTACGGATTGCCCTCAGCCTGTAGTGTTTTTACTGCAGAACTTTATGCAATTTTCCAAGCTTTAAGATCAATTCCGTCTGCAAAATCTAAATATCTTGTGTGTTGTGATTCCAAAAGTGCTCTCCAGGCTATTCAGGAAATGTACACTAAGAACCCTTTGGTAGGAGACATCTTGTGCTCTATACACAGGCTCCAATTACGAGGTGTCGAGGTGTCATTTCTCTGGGTGCCTGGTCACTGTGGAATATTCGGAAACACTAAAGCAGATGAAGGTGCAAAATTAGCTACAGGTATGTTGCCATCGACACAACGTGTGATGGCATCAGATTTTGTATGCAAAGTTAAATCTACACTATTCTCTGTTTGGAATGAAGAATGGCAAAATGTAAATAGAAACAAGCTGAGGGACATCAAAAATACCGTCCGACCATGGAGGACATCTGTTCGTTCGAATCGTAGGGAGGAAGTGGTGGTTACTCGACTTCGCATCGGCCACTCTTTGTTAACGCATGGATGGTTGATGCGACATGAGGATCCACCACTATGTCCGTTTTGTAGAAATAATATTACAATCAAGCATATCCTGCTTGATTGTAATGATCTGACAAATTTATATATACGTTACGATCTTCGAGGTAGTTTAAAGGTGGTTTTAAGGGACGATGTCACGGCTATCGACCGTGTCCTCGCTTTCTTACGCCACCTTAATATATTTAATAATATTTAAATTTTGTATAATTTTAGGTTCTTTAGTTTTAGATTATTACAATTAGTTTTAAACATTTATTTTATTTTATTCTGTTTTATTTTGATTAGTTTTATTTATGAAGTATTATTTTAAAATCTCAACTTTTGTTAGGCGATGATAACCTCAATAGGTTTTTCGCCTGGGGAAAAAAAAAAAAAAAAAAAAAAAAAAAAAAAAAAAAAAATTATAGGGAATGTATGGGTTCGTCTCAATGTTTATTGAACTAATGCATATTCTCTGGCTGGAGGAACCCCACGAGAGTGTGACATGAAACTAAACGTGACTGCACAAAATTATAAAGTTAAAATAATACAGCTTGAATTACTATGAAAGTCTTGCCAACGAGGCGTAGAAATATGTCTTTAGAAATTACACTCACTAGAAATTCAGGTTCCACTATAACACTTAACGATAACTAATTATTAAACTTGTTTTTACATAGACATAAATATAGTGGAACTAATCTTTGGTTTCTTGCTATAGCTTAGTATCGTAAACAGGTTTTACACAGACATTAAAACAATGGAACAAATTTTTGGTTTCTTGCTATAGCTTAGTTTCGTAAACAGGTTTTACACGAACATAATTATATCAGAACTAACTTTTAGTTTGTTGCTATACCTTAATTCCTTAAACTGGTTTTACATGGACATAATTATATCAGAACTAACCTTTAGTTTGTTGCTATAGCTTAGTTCCATAAATAGGTTTTACACAAACATAAAAATAGTAGAACTAACGTTAGGTTTCTTCCTATGGTATAGTTTCGTAAATTGGTTTTACACGGACTTAAATATATCAGAACTAAATTTTAGTTTCATGCTATAGCTTAGGTTCGTAAATAGGTTTTACACAAACATAAAAATAGTAGAACTAACGTTAGGTTTCTTCCTATGGTATAGTTCCGTAAACTTATATTACACGGACTTAAATATATCAGAACTAACTTTTAGTTTCATGCTATAGCTTAGGTTCGTAAATAGGTTTTACACGGACATAAATATATCAGAACTAAGTTTTAGTTTCATGCTATAGCTTAGGTTCATAAATAGGTTTTACACGGACATAAATATATCAGAACTAACTTTTTAGTTTCATGCTATAGCTTAGGTTCGTAAATATGTTCTATACAAAGATAAAAATAGTGGAACTAACGTTAGCTTTCTTCCTATAGTATAGTTCCTTAAACTTGTTTTACACGGACATAAATATATCAGAACTAACTTTTAGTTTCAGGCTATAGATTAGGTTCGTAAATAGGTTCTATACAAACAAAAAAATAGTGGAACTAACGTTAGTTTTCTTCCTATGGTATAGTTCCGTAAACTTATTTCACACGGACATAAATATATTAGAACTAAGTTTTAGTTCGATGCTATAGCTTAGTTCCATAAACTGGTTATACACGGACATAAATATATCAGAACTAAGTTTTAGTTTCATGCTATAGCTTAGGTTCGTAAATAGGTTTTACACGGACATAAATATATCAGAACTAACTTTTAGTTTCATGCTATAGCTTAGGTTCGTAAATAGGTTTTACACGGACATAAATATATCAGAACTAACTTTTAGTTTCATGCTATAGCTTAGGTTCGTAAATAGGTTTTACACGGACATAAATATATCAGAACTAACTTTTAGTTTGATGCTATAGCTTAGTTCTACAAACTGGTTTTAGACGGACATAAATATATCAGAACTAACTTTTAGTTTCATGCTATAGCTTAGGTTCGTAAATAGGTTTTACACGGACATAAATATATCAGAACTAACTTTTAGTTTCATGCTATAGCTTAGGTTCGTAAATAGGTTTTACACGGACATAAATATATCAGAACTAACTTTTAGTTTCATGCTATAGCTTAGGTTCGTAAATAGGTTTTACACGGACATAAATATATCAGAACTAACTTTTAGTTTCATGCTATAGCTTAGGTTCGTAAATAGGTTTTACACGGACATAAATATATCAGAACTAACTTTTAGTTCGATGCTATAGCTTAGTTCTATAAACTGGTTTTAGACGGACATAATTATATCAGAACTAACTTTTAGTTTCATGCTATAGCTTAGGTTCATCGTAAATAGGTTTTACACGGACATAAATATGTCAGAACTAACATTTAGTTTCATGCTGTAGCTTAGGTTCGTAAATAGGTTTTACACGGAGATAAATATATCAGAACTAACTTTTAGTTTCATGCTATAGATTAGGTTCGTAAATAGGTTCTATACAAACATAAAAATAGTGGAACAAACGTTAGTTTTCTTCCTATGGTATAGTGCCGTAAACTTATTTTACACGGACTTAAATATATTAGAACTAAGTTTTAGTTCGATGCTATAGCTTAGGTTCGTAAATAGGTTTTACACAAACTTGAAAATAGTGGAACTAAAGTTAGCTTTCTTCCTATAGTATAGTTCCGTAAACTTGGTTTACACGGACATGAATATATATCAGAACTAACTTTTAGTTCCATGCTATAGCTTAGTTCCATAAACTGGTTATACGCAGACATTAAGATAGGGAGACTAACTCTTGCTTTTTTGTTACAGCTTAGTATCCAGCAGTAGTTCTTCACGGAATTAACTTTCGTTTCTTTGTTACAGCTGTTTCTTACAATGATTGTCCACGAACATCACGATAATAGAGATAACTCACTTTTGGTTTCTTGTTCCCGCAGTGTAAAGCATAGGCCTTCTCCCCTAACAGTCGTTAATAGTTAACGAATTAGTGGACAGTTTTTGGCATTAGCACGCGAGACGCTCGGAATTGTTGTAACTAAAATGTGCATTCTTGTTTCAACCGTAATTCTTACAACGGTTCTTCACGAATATCAGGATAATAGAGAGGATAACTCAATTTTGGTTTCTTGTTCCAGGAATTTTCCCTGCAGTGGTTCTTCACGAACATCATGGTAGGGAACTAACTTTGGTTTCTTGTTCCCTGCAGTGGTTCTTCACGAACATCAGGATAATAGAGAGGATAACTCAATTTTGGTTACTTGTTCCAGGAATTTTCCCTGCAGTGGTTCTTCACGAACATCATGGTAGGGAACTAACTTTGGTTTCTTGTTCCCTGCAGTGGTTCTTCACAGACATCGCGTTAGGGAATTACCTTAGGTTTCTCGTTCCCTCCAGTGATTCTTCACAGACATCATGGTAGGGAACTAACTTTGGTTTCTTGTTCCCTGCAGTGGCTCTTCACAGACATCATGGTAGGGAACTAACTTTGGTTTCTTGTTCCCTGCAGTGGTTCTTCACAGACATCGCGTTAGGGAATTACCTTAGGTTTCTCGTTCCCTCCAGTGATTCTTCACAGACATCACGGTAGGGAACTAACTTTGGTTTCTTGTCCCCTGCAGTGGTTCTTCACAGACATCATGGTAGGGAACTAACTTTGGTTTCTTTTTCCCTGCAGTGGTTCTTCACAGACATCGCGTTAGGGAATTACCTTAGGTTTCTCGTTCCCTCCAGTGATTCTTCCCAGACATCACGGTAGGGAACTAATTTTGGTTTCTTGTTCCCTGCAGTGGTTCTTCACAGACATCGCGTTAGGGAATTAACTTGCGTTTTCTTGTTTCAGCTGTGTATGTGCAATGATTATACACAACCATCACAATAACAGAACTAACTTGCTTCTTTATGTTCCAGTCACGTTCCTACAACAGTCCTTCAGAAAAGTCACGAATCAGAGGTAACCTGTGTTTTCTTGTTTCAGCCGTGTTCCCTACAATGGCTCTACACGACCATCACGATCACAGAGGAAACTCTCATGAACAAACTGAAAGAGCGAAAAAGCTGGTACACCAACATTCAAGAAGTGAGTTTTTGCACCTCTGCCAAGCTTCGGTTGTCTTGCACATTCTGTCAGTTCAGTCTGAAATTATAGATTCTGTTTTGTTTTACTACACTCGTAATTAGCTAAATTAGAAACACGCTGTCATTATTAGTTAGATGCAGTATTTAGATTCATAGCCTTAGATAGAAAGAAAGATATATGGAAGGAAGGGAGGATTGAGGAGGGAGGAGGAAAGGAACGGACAAGATGTAAATCTTAACCAATGGAATTGCCTAGCAATGAAAGCAACACCTCCTCGTTCCGTATTCGACTGACGTCGACTTTCGGGTGAGCTCGAAAGTATTAGTGTTTAAATCTAAAGAACAAAAAGAAGTTGACTTCTGATAATATTTTTCAGTCAGAGAGATGAGATCAGCAACTGCAAGAGAAAATTTCTAAATGGTTTGAATGTTTAGAGTTATATAGGTCATGTAGGCATTATTGCCTACTGTGCAATAAAATCATTTCAATTAAATTGAAAATATTTAGGGCACAAACTTACGCTAGGAACTGGGTACTTTTTACAAATACTTGCAACCCTCTTTCTTATACTATTCAAGAATCGTGTTTTAGAAGCAATTCAGACACCGATACTTTATGGTGTCCAGATTATCAGAAAAACCACCAGACGAACTACTATTAGAAATCCAATCCAGAGCTTGTAAAATGATAATTAGTGAGGTATTTGATAATATTGATCCTAAGTTTATCAGTTGTTTCCAAAGAAATGCATACAACACTGTATAATGAAGTTCAACGTTTGATCGTCATGATTTTTCAACTTCTATAGGTGAAGAAACATTTTCTAAAATGAAGATCCAAAAATCTATATTGATATCTACTTTGAGTGTCTGTTTCTACCACCACCAATGAACACAAACCGGGCATCAGGAGTACGTTATTTCCAAGAAAAAACACTTTCTCTTTATCACTAAGTAACTATTGGGCCTTCATACGAAAATGTTTGAGTGACCTTGTCCAATTGCAAAACATAATTGTGATTAATTTAACCTATAAAACTTGAAGTTGTATGTTGATATCACTAGAGTTCTCTATTCCTCCAAACATTTAAAATTCTTGTTCTCTTTCTCAGTATGTTTATGCGCGCGCGGGAGTTCGTTCGCTTGTGCGTGTGCGTGTGCGTCCGTTATTCCTTATCAAACAGCCTTATCTAATTTACATTACTTCAGCCCTTTATTAGTCTAATAATTGTGTACCAAACATTCTTTCAATATAACGTCGACCGAAGCTCCTTGATATTTTTCCATCACCTTGACCCGTAGTACACTTTTTTAAAGATGTTTCTACATTTTACGATCGTGTATGGCAGTGGCTATCAACAAGATTTGTTCAACGTCCGTTTACAATTCTGTTTAAACCACAACTATGTGGGCCAGATTTTACTTAGGCCTACTCTTAACCAAAAATTGAGGTATGGCAGTGGTGTTAAATTTTATTCTCAACTTCTAATTTCGAAAAGGTTTATCGCTTTAACATGTTTTTTAACCTAACAACAATAAAAAAAAACCATTTAGAACAGCTTAAACTACTGTAGGCTATGTGAAAAGTTTGAAGTTTCTTAAATTGATTATGATTTTGTATAGTTTACTCGTAGTTAATGTTCAAATATTACTTACTGGCCCATAGGTTTAGTAAAAAAAAGTAGGTTTAGTGGATAACAAACATAATTCTTATTTAAAAAAATTATAATAGAGAACTTGATGGCCTCTAACAGTAAATCGAGTTATTTAGTTCAAGAACAGATATTATATCAAATGACTTGTAACAAGTAATTGGGGTTAAATTTACCTTTTGAAACCATTACTATACGTTAAAACTTACGCGTACACTTCTACCACATAATGTTTTACGCAATGTTAAAAACTGATCACTTTAAAACGCCACAAAGCGAAACTGTAAACGCAATGGTAAATCGTATAAAGATGCTGCCAACAGCATATATCTTATAGAATCATATAGAAGATATAAAAACGATCAAGCAGCATTTTATGATTTATCTGCTGTCCAAATGTCTTCTATATTCCAAAAAAATATATATTCACTGAGGCAGGAAGCGAGAACATGAAAACAGTAAAACGTGGTGTTATCATATCAATATTTAAGAATTTCGTTTAAACACACGTCTAATTTCACCTTTCAGCGTACACTAAAATTTATAAAATCAAGATTTGTAAAATCATTTACAAAAAGAAAAACTAATTTAATCTACAGTAAAATATAACTTTATTATAATAAATAGCTGCAAAGTAAATTTAAGATATATTTGTTCCTTTAAAAAAATAGGTTTACTATCGCTCGAGGAACACAACTGTGAAACGAAAACACCTCTTTGTACAGCGCAGAGTTGTAATAGTTTATGAAAAAAATTTTCAAGTCAATTCTTACCAAGGTCAACAAACACAATTTTATTTTAGTTACTTTTTAGTTTCCAATTCCAATTAATTTAAATATGTATTTACATATGACAACATCACAATATAAAATGACAAAATATAAAGTGAATTTCCTTGAAATTTTCCATTTCCCTCTCTATCCAGTATATGGTGTTAGGCTATTATTTTGGTACATTCCTATTTATTCGTTTTCTTTTTACAGTTTTTAATTTATGAAGCTGTTAGTGATCTATAACTTCACATTCTATCAATCTCTTAATTATTGCAAGAATCCTTCCTCTTATAATTTCATATACTTCTTTCAGTAATAGATTTAGAGTTATGGGAAAGTTGGTTCAGTGTTAAAGTGCTGGATTTTTAACATATAGTCACTCAGTCCGAATTCGACCCAGACCAAAACTTTTTAAAATTTAATTAATGCGTAAATATTTGAAAAAATTGTATGAACATCGATTGTCATTCCCTACAGGTTGAAAAAATGTATTTGAATTCGATGAATAAAAACGTATTTTTGACGATGAAAATTTGTACAATATATATATATATATATATATATATATATATATATATATATATATATATATATAAGGAGAGTGTGAGCTGATAGAAGGAATTGAAAGATGGAGGCCACTTTGTTTTTCAACAAGTTAGCTTATGATAGCAAAACTTATTTATTATATTTGATATGAAAACTTTTATAGTGACGCCTACTAAACCTTATTGGATGGCCATTAGCATACAATTTTGCGACAGTGTAATTTCCGTCAGGTTAACACGTCAGGATAATTTCGGTCAGACTATGCTATGGGTTACCTCAAAGTGATTTATATGACAACATATGATATCATATATCAGCTGATTTTATGTTATAGGCTACGTCTTGTTGTAAAAAAATGTTTTAATACGTACGATGTGTGTTACATTTTTTATTGAACATTGTTAAAGGAAAAGGTTATTATTAAATAGTTTTGATCACCTAATAAATATATTAATTTATTTAAATTTTGATAAATCTCAATATGAATAATTCATTATAACTATAGTAATAAGTTATGTATTTTTAATCCAATTTTTGAAATGAAAATATTCTTATACAAAATATTCTTCTGATAAAAAAATGTTTTGTTGGATTCTCATTACTCAAAATTGAATGTTTGTCTCAATTCAAAATTTCTAGACGTAGCTATAAAAGTTTTCACTTCTGTAGGCGCTCCTCCAAGTGCCTCAACCTGATTTTTGTTTTCATAAGCAAATCTATCCTAACAGGATACTTTGTAGCTATTTTTAAAATTTAATATAATGCAATACGCTTTATTTTAGATAAAAGCTTAACTTTACAAACTTGTGTGTGTGTATGTGAGTGTTTTTTCACGTGTAATTGAGCTTAATTTTGTATTTTTTTCAAATTTATAATTTTTTGGTTAGCAGCTCTAAGTTTTTATATTCTTCCGTGTTTCTCAGATCAACATCTATTTATGACGTCTGGATGGTTACTAATTTTTTCTAACATAAAGGTCAAAAAAGTGGATCAAATTGTTTGGATTTTGTTACATTTTTGTCTAACTGAAAGAGGTCACAAAAATTTAAATTTTTATTCGTGTCGTCGGTAACGATTCGAAGTTATAACAAAATAACTTCAAAGTAACATTATTTCATTCCCGATTCTTGACGTTTACGAAAATAAACTTTTTCACTCTCTTCATTTTCATCTGTTGTATTATTTTTTAAATCCTTCCTGTATTTTATTTTTCTACGGGTATAATAAATGAAATTATTAGGAAAACTTTTCTACAATAAATATTTTGTTCTTTTCAATCTATTATTGACATCAATTTATCGGCAGGGGCATTGTCAATGTTCTTTCTTTAGACCACAAGTTTAATAATGGCTTGAAAAGGACAACAAATTATCTTTAGAAACGTCATCTCATTAAATAGTCATTCTTGACTCAATATAACAACCGTTTTATTTCAAACCATTTCATACAAGGGTAAGTAAAAAAATTAATATTTTACAATTTTTCAGGTATCATTTATGACGCATTTGATTCATCATGACGAAATATAAATTATTAAAATTTTAATCAATATTTAATTAGTTATAAAATATTGCTTTATATTTCGATTCTAAATTTAAATCATCTTAAAATAAAAATTAATTAATTTTATTATTTTTCAAACAGTTACACATAATTTTCTTATCAAAAATCAAATTGTGTGTCTGTAAATTTCATATTGTTCTAGTGTGTTGAGATGGGGTTCTTTTTTGTTGATGTGTAGGATTTCTAAATTATGATAAATGCCTGTGTATTTGTGTCCTGTTTCTTTTAAGTGATTGTAAAATGTTGAGTTGGTGTTATGTTTGTGTTCTTCGACTCTGTTTAAAGCTGCGATCTGTTTGTCCAATGTAGAATTTGTTACATTCGTCGCAGTTTAGTTTGTATACTATTATATACTATTATACTATCGTTATATTTAAATTATTTTTATTAAGATTTATCAAACTTTAAATAATTCAACATATTTATTAACTGATCAAAACTATTTATTAATAACGTTTTTCCTTAACAATGTTCAATAAATATTGTAACAATGATAATCTAAACTAAGTGTTGAAATAGTTGCTTTACAATATAACGTAAAACATAAAATCAGCTGATACATGAAATCATATCTTATCATTTAATTCCCTTTGAGGTGATTCATAGTGTAACCTAATGGAATTTATATTAATGCTATTAATCTGATGGAAATTATACTGATCCGAAATTATATCTTCGTGAAAAGAAAAAATTGTAATAATAAAATGACAGATTAGAAATATTTACAATTGGCTGTGCTTCTACTACAGATAAACAGAGTTTGTGTTAATATGTGTGAATAATATTGTTGGAATTATATTTCACTCATGGACTGTATTTGCGGCCTAATTTACTCAAGATATTATAATATAGTTACATTATATTAATGTTTTTACATTGAATTTTGTAATATTCAGTTTTTATCCGTCAGGGATTTTTTTAATTGTGAAGAGATGTTACTTTAAACATTTAATTTGTGTTACAATTTAAAAAGTAATAAAATGAACACAATTTTAGTTCCTGAAGAGACGTAAACAATGTTTTAAAAATAATTAATTTTTGTTTCAAGTATTAATTGTCTTTAACACTCACGTGACCTTTAGGAACACGAGTACTCGCGTGGACTACTATTGTAGTCCATTTTGTGTTTTTTTCTATGGATGTTGACTAGCTAATAGCTTTATATTGTGGTTGATAGTTCTTAAAGAAATATAAAACACGTTTATATTGAAAATAACATTTTATTTTATAATGAAATAATAATAACAATTTTACTCCAAAATATGAACACTTTTTGGTAGTTAAAAGTACGTTTTGAAATAAAATTAAAAATGTTTGTTATGAGATATAAATATTTGTTTTATATTATAAAAACCATAGAAAACATAAAAACAGATGAGAAAAACATAAGGAGATTAGTTGTCATGAGAGTACTCGAGTGGACTTCAATAGTACTTACTCACTAGCCAACGCCCGCCCTTGACAGTTGAGCCATTTGGCGACGCGCTGACCAGTAGAGATGGGCCTCCCTGAAGATAGGACTGCAGTAATCCTGGGCCCGGTCCAGGGCTGTCCAATCATTAAGGAGTTCGGCATCCATAAGTTCTCCACCACACAGCAGACACTCCGGGGTCGGTAGCACATGAATGCGGTGGAGGTGCGCAGCAAGGTAATCATGACCGGTCTTCAATCTGAAAGCTGCAACGCTAACAGATGGGGGCAAGTTTTGGTCAATTGGTCTACAAGACTTTCCCACCGTTTTCCTGCTGAGAGCTCCCTCGATCGACCGTGATTCCATTTTTTGGTGGACGTCTTTATTAGGGATCTGGAGGAATGTAGTAAACTCAGATGCTCGGGCTGGGGGAGGCCTGTTCCCTGCTTTGCTAGTTGATCAGCCTTTTCATTGCCAATGATGTTTACATGGCTCAGGATCCACTGGAAATTAAGTACCCACCCGGCATTTATGAGAGCATTTAGTTTTCTTCTACATTCTATGGTTCTACTACAGTCGGTCCTTGAGTTCCCTGAGAGATTCATGATGGCGGTCTTAGAGTCAACAAGAAAAACGGCCTTACCCGGAGCAGTCAGCTTCTCAAGTTCTATTGCTGCAGCATATATGGCAGCTACCTCACCGTCATAGTTGCTAAGGTGGCCCTCGACAGCAGAAATTCGCTCAAAATATATGCAGTAGTATGCAGCACCTGTTTCGCCTGATCCAGGTATGGATGATCCATCTGTGTAAATTTGGAGTCATTCTGGTGCAGGGTATTTTTCATTGACAGTTCGGAGGGCTGCACTTCTAAGCTCCTGATCCGAAGATACATGCTTTGGCAAGTGGTGATCTGTCAGGAGGAGCTCTGCCTCAGGGAGCTCCTGGAAGCAGTCCTGAAAAGCAGTAAGTGGAGCTGCTTCTCCGGGAGTGACTCCATACTTTTTATAAAGATCCTGGTAACAGACAAGGGGTGTTCGCTGGGGTTTTAGTCTATCTGTGGGCTTATGGTACTCATCCCAAGATTTGTTTGTTCGTTTAAATCGTTCCCAATAGTTCGTACTTTAATATTAGGCCACGCTAATATAAAAATTCGTGAATAGTCAATACCTCCACGTGACTAATACTACTCCACTGAGAGTGATCTAGTGATGGGGGGAAAAGGTAAAGAAAACCTCAAGGTCGTGCAATGTTGTCAACCCACTGAAACTTAAAAACTCAACACCGCTGGACTACAATAGTAGACCACATGAGCACGACTACGTGGGTTTCCCGACCGTGGTATTTGCGATCCTATTGTTTGAACACCTGCTGCTGTGGCGTTTCCGACCGATCGGGTTCGAGACGTAGGATTTCCGATCTGTCACCACTCTTCCTATATAAAGGCCTACTAACATAAACAATATTCGCAGATTTGTGGTTTTTCCCATTATATAGGGGTTAATAACGGAACATCCCCACCACCTGAACATCAATATATGGTTGTTTGACAATACATTCAGTCGGATCTGAAAGTTCGAGGCGTGCACAAGTTGTAGCTGAATTGAGTAAGTTTGCAGCGTTTTAAATACAGTACGTTGACCGACTGTAGGATCGGACAGGCTTAAGAAGTTGATAGTTGACTTATATCGCGAGAAGGAAAATGGAAATTATCACTACAACCAAAGGGAAACTATGTCTTGTGAAGGATGGTTGTCGCTATCGAGTACACATAAAAATTGAAAATTATACTAATTGGTTATGCGTCAAAAACAAAAAGAGTAAGTGCCACGGGCGTATAAAAATTGCAAATGATACAATCATCTCTGAGCAGCAGCATTCCTGCGTACCAGACGAAGCAGACGCACAGATACAAATACGTCGGCATAACTGTAGGAAAAGAGTACTGCGCTATAGGCCTACGTAGCCAATCCTAAGCCTGGATAAAATGTGAAGGGATATTTTTCAAATGATTTACATAATTTATTGTGGAGTAGTGATGTGACGAGTCGAGTATTTCGTCGACTCGATTAAATCGCCGTTTAAATTTGCTAAATTTGCCGTTTTAGCTGCTACCTGCTAATTTTGGAATTCGTAAACTATTTGACCTAGTCGATACTCGAGTATCGTATTATAAGAATCGAGTCGACTCGATACCTTTCGAGTAAAATACTCGACTCGTCACATCACTGTTGTGGAGTAGTGAATTGAATGGTAGGAAACCCCACGTGGTTTTGTCAGTAGGAACTCCCACGGATGAAATTTTTGTGATCGGAAATAGCACGCCTGTGTCTATGGTCGGAAAGTCCACGCCACCGCGAGGACTCCAGTGTTAATTGGTCGTAATCAGCCAAATAAAACTGGCATTAATGACATTTGTTCTGCCCTCCTCCGCAAAACAAAGGTGCAAGCCCATGTACACTGTGTTCCAACCCTTACGAGGAAATTGCAAGTTCGATGTAAACCAGATCTACCAAAGCTGTAAGATATCATTGCCGCTGTAGTGAGTCATACAAAATCTCACGGTTTAAACAATACTTGCTGTGAAAGCTTAGAGAGAAAACATCTGGTGATGAATGAAACTTTAATAAACAATGAAGCCAGCTGACTAATAAAGTTTGTTTATGGAGTTGCTATGGTTACTATAATTAGTTTTAAAAATTAATTTTACAGTAACACGAAATTGGCCTTGATATGTGGTAGATAATTATAAGAATAAACGCAAATGAAACTTAAAATGGAGGAGCTGAAAGTCAAGGTTATAGGAATAATTTTAGGTCTATAAATAGGAAGCAGACGCAGCACGCGATTGTATGCATCCTCATTTACAACATCACTTGAATGGCGTCATACATTTGTGTACGAACACCTGAAATCAGTCACAAAATGGTTTTAAAATGCATTTTAGCAATCAACAAGTATGTAATTAATAATAAACCTGAAGAAGTAAAGCCTGAATGAAAAATTTTAAAGCAAAGGAGAAATCTTTGGAGACAATTTTTAGTAAGATCAAATCAAACAGAAAGCTTAAAATATAAAACTGCTGGAAAAATAAGTAATATAAAAATGTTTAAATGTCAATTCCTACTTTGATAAAACTAATTTATTTTAGTTAATTTTTATTAAATAATTACAAATAATATTAATAAAGTAACATAACCTATGAAATCTACCACACAACCTTATAAAATCAGCTGTTTTATGAAATCATACGTTACCACTTATTTTAAGCCAATGGGACGAAATAACTATATTGCATACCTTGCCCCTTTGTGAAAAGTTTTCTCTGACACAAAACTAAATTTAACTATTTAAATTTAGTTATTAGATTATTATTTAAAAAAATCTGTATTAACATCAATTGTTATCCATTACAAGTTTTTAAAAAATATTTGAGCTCGAGTGTATGAACAAAACGTATTTTATTAATTATTGAAAATTTGAACAAGATATAAAGAGAGTGTAAACTAATACGGAATTGAAAAATTAAAATTGAATTTAAATTTTATATCCAAAACAAATCTGAAAGTTTGAGTAAGAGGGGAAACTTGGGTTTTTTCGGTTATATCGTGCGTTACAGATACAAAACAATTAGAGAGATTTTGAGTAAAAACTTTTTCTCCATATAAAACTAAAATGACTTCATTGAATTTAATTAACGAATTAATATTTCAAAAAACTGCATTAGCATGAAGTGTTATCCCCTACAAGTTTAAAAATTTTAATTTGAACTCTAGTTTGGTTGAATTAAAAGCATTTTATAATTGATTGAAAATTTGAAAAAGATATATATATATATATATATATATATATATATATATATATATATATATATATATATATATATATATAAGGAGAGTGTGAGGTATAGTAGGAATTAAAGCAATAGTTAAAAATAGAAAGATATTGGTTTTCTATGACATGTTTAATAAGTGTGCAAAATATAATAAAATATATTGTCATCTTGAATACTTCAAATTGAAATCGAGAAGCACGAGCTAATCGAAATATATGGAGGGGGACCTTGAAACAGTTTGGATTAAAACTAAAACATTAGCAAGCCCTCTTATGAACTCACCAAGGTTCGGGAATCGAAAATACGCGATGTGGAATCGATCCCTAAGCACGTTCGGATTTTCGCAACTGCGTGGTGCGTAATCGAGCACCAACAAACTTCAAGTTTATTTCGCGACTTGATACTTCTAATACCAACTTATACGTCATGCTCTCAATAACACTGCTTTACTTCCCAGAGCAAACTGTGCAACGCATTAGTAAAAGCGCAGGGTGTAAATAGGGCGCCAGGGTTTTCAACCCTTACCGACCCCTCGGAGGGTGTAACCTACTTAGATTTATACGAGTCTGACAAGTCATTGCTATTTAAACCTTTACAGCTCTATAAATAAACTATCTTAGAGAATTGGTTTGTGATGGATTTACTTTTTACTAGGCGATCCTGTATGTTTACAATGTTAATCAGGAAGCCTGGGAACCAATTATTCCTTGTTTTTGGACCTGTTCTTGATCATTTATTCTACAGTAATTAAAGACAGACATTTCTTCTAGAAGAAGTGTTTAACATTTCGTTGATACTAGCAACTAATTCATATATCTAAGATAAAATTTTGAAAATTTGATATTTTACGACATTTTAAAGTTTAAAATTAATTAAAAGTTGTGTAAATGACTTATAAAATTATTTATGAATTTAAACGAACTCTAAATTTAAACGAGGTTCAATGAACTTTTAATTTAAGTACATGTAAAGGCTGTTTAGGAAATCACCTTGAAAGTTTCCAAGAAATAACATACTCATGACTTTTAATGTTTACAAACTGCAATTCTACAAAAAAATATTGAGTATACGAGACTTATTTGAAGGTTTGTTAACACTCGTAGCTTCTATTACAGGTCTTTTCATGTAGATAAGCCATGGCTAATCGATTGAGAGGATTTTATGAATTTTATTTCTCAAACATAGAGCGTATAGTCGAACGAAGTTTAGCACATTGAAGTCTTTTGCAGACAACTTAATTTAACTGTCTGTTATTTAAGTCTCAGTTAACTGTCAAGACCTTTTATATATAATGTATCTTGAATAAAGTTATTTATAAACAATGTTTTAATTTCCGTATGAGAAATTAGTCGTACAGGTTTCAATACTAGCTTGTATTCATATACATAAAGTGCGACTCGCAAACTTGGAACGTTAGGCGCCTAAAACTAGGAATCACAGGCCCAAACTTGGACTTAGTTTTTGATGTCATCTCTTTTGTTATTAATAGATACCAAATGTTTTATTAATTTATTTATATAGAAAAAATGTTTAAACGTGGTTTTATAAACGTCCGATCTGTCTGCCGACTTATTAAGTTCGTAGGGCTTGCAAATATTGAGCGGTAAATGAAATTGTATAGTTGTTTTTTTTTACCTGGGTCTGGGCCTCCAAACCCCGGCCAGCCCTCCTCTAGTGAACTACCTCCGTTTCACATGCGCATGCGGTTAGTATCCCTACAGCGAGTGAAGAAAACGGGATTGATTGCCCATGTACCAAGCTCATAAGCTCTTTCCATGGAGAATCAGGAGATAGTGAAATGAGACAGTACTGTAAGTGTCGCGCTAAGAGCGAGAGGAAAAGACCTGACAAGAGAGAAACCCTGCCAGGAAAAATCCCTCGACAGATCATGCAGGAACCTTGGGGGCTTGGATCACTTTATCCTAAGGGATAAGGAGGGGTATTATCTTACAAATACCTTGTTAGTGAGTCTATGGCAGGAATGACATGCGCTTCTTCTTCTGCTCCATACTCGAAACTGAAAAGGCATGCAATCAAAATTAGTACTTCCTTTGAGGCTAAGCTGCGACCCTGGGGGATGTGCCTCAGCGTCACCTGAAACATAATTGTGAAGCAGAATCTATTAGTATGTATATTTTTATTTTTTGTATTATGGTTAGAGCTAAACGGCCAGTAAGGACAGCGTCCGTCTGTGTGTGTCGTGGGTGGAGTCGTATCTATCCAGTGAGGAAATGAGTGTGGATATTGTATGTGCGTGGGAATGTTTGTACAACCTTGTTGCTAAGTGTTGGAGGTGTTGTTTGATGAAAGGCACTTTCAAGTCAGTGTGAAGCAGTGTTAATCTTGTACATCTAGGGGCCTTAATGATTATTCGCAAAACCTTGTTTTGGAATAACTGGAGTCTGCGTGTGCGTGAGTTGCCTGCATGGCCCCAGACGGGTGAAGCGTACGTGAGTATGCTGCGCAACATAGATACGTATATAGTAGTGGCCGCCCATAGTGAAAGTAGGCTTGTTTTGTTAAGCACGATATAGTTGTGTTAATCTAATTGTTGCTTCCTTTAACTTGTTGGTAATTTGAGGGACCCAAGTTAGGCCTCTGTCGAGTATGAATCCCAACATATTAAAAATTGTTTAGTTATCTGATCCTGTGAAGTGCTGCTTCCTTGTAGCTGTAGTGAGAACTAAGAATTTAACTTTCTGCTTTATTTTACCTCCAATGTTCCGAATTTTAAGAAAATGTTTAAAAAGTCACAATTAAAATAATTATTTGTATAAGTGATTTATTTTACTTCACCTGGTAGGAATAGGTACTTTCATTCTTCCAGACTGAGTAGGTCTTCTGGGAACAGGGCCCCGACAGCGAGTTTAGATTTAATTCAGGTAGCGGTACTTGACCCTGCAAACAAGGTTTCACAATATCTCCCCTATATCCTATAACCGAAGGTTTTATGGTGCTAACCTGATTCTGTATACATTCACAACCGTTTCCTGTCCATCGAAGAGAAAAGAATAGGACGACAACCATAAAACCATAACAAAAAATGGTTTTCTTTACATGTAGGGTAGTTCTCAAATGCGTTGAATCATATTTCTTTCAAGTATTTTATTCCTGATTTGCTTTTATCCTTAACTATAACTACATAATTTTTAATTACGTGCATCTGGTGGATGTAGGTTAGCTAGTCAAAACGAAAGTCGTCAGTAAGAATGTGAAATTTTCAAAACTTTGAAGTGTGATTGTTGTTTTCGAATACAAAATTCGCGCGTGCGAACAAAAAGGCACACAACGTACAAAATCGCCTTTATGTCATTTTCTATCAGCTTTATTTGCAAACTACTGAATTGTCAGGTTTCTTTTCCTGTGAAGACAATACTTGCTCAAACTGTCCTTATTCTCACTAGACCCGTTGCGTAGTTTATACGGTGATGCCATCTGGTGTCTATCCGGGGCGTATATAAATAGAACCTACGTATCAACTTTTCTACCAACTGCAGCTAGAGTTATTGTGCAGTGTTGGTGAACGGATTCGGAGATGGGAGTAGCACATGTTTTCTTATGTTTGTGAATATAAACACTTTATAAACTTTACAAGATTACAACGAAACGTCCCCACCCTAGTCCAGGGTCTAAAGGGGGTTGAGCATGCTCTGAAAGCCTCAACTCAGTGTTATTTCAGATTAATATTCTGGGTACTTGAGTGATTGTAAAAACGTAAGTTTTCGCCCTTCCCACGTGGTCGACATACCGGGGGGGGGCGAGGGGGGAACACCGTGGAGAACGCGCTGTACTGAAACCTTGTATCTTTGAAACTATAAAAGATAGAATAAGCAAACAAAATGGTAGTATAGTCCCGAAAATAAGGGGCTAATAATGAATCTTGTGTAAAAATGGATAACTCTAATATCTACTGAGTAAACAATTATTTTTTTAAAACGTTTACTTTTACTTTGATTTTTTAGTGAATTTCCATTGGAAAATTAACTTATTGCGGTAAACGTAAGCCGGAAACTAAGATGAAAATTTGTTTTAAGGTATTTGGAATTTAAAAATATTTGTTCATATTTATACACACAGATATATATTAATATCACGATAATTTTCGTGTCCAAAATCATGAAAACTGTAGAAGGAAACGTCAGATTTCCCAAAACCCTCGTTGCGAGAATGCAAACAATTTACATTCTAACGAATAAATGAAACGTTATATAAAAAAGGAAAGGAAACCAGAAATATTTTTGTTAAACCATTACTCTGTCTATATTTCAGCCTTCACTCGTTTCCAGTGTACTACCCATTTTACAAACATTTTCATGTTATGTTTAGTTAATGTTCAGAAGCTCTACTACTACTGAGGTGATGTTTTTATAACTCTAAGGAAAGGAGACGTGACAACGCATTATCCATTCCTCGATTTTTCCGGGAGTGTTGGTCAGATTATAGAGGTGTACATCAAAGGGTGGTTACATTGACACATAGTGCCAGAGAGTAAAACTGTACAGCTAGTGGAACGGCCATGTACTAATCCGCTTAATGACGTCCTGGAGTGAATGAGGAGCCTCTGGAAAGTGAGAGAAGGACGAAGAAAGGGGAATTTTGTTTATAGTATTATTTACATGTAGGAATATGAGAAAGTGGCTGTAATCAGGATCTGTAACAGACTATATGCCCTGTTTCTGTAAAAGTGCATGTTTTAACAGCTGCTAACATATTGTTAAAACATATTAGTGTCAGTCATTTTCTTATTTTATTGCCCTCAGTTTTTGTTCTTATTTTGTTGACAAAAGAGTTTCGAATAGTTTTATCAAAAAATGTAACTTTCTAAAATATATGTTTGTCTACTGATATTAGTTGTTTTCTTTACTCGTAAGAATTTTTCGTTTTTCAAATAACAATTTTAACTACATGAATATTAATTATTTATTTATATTGACATTTTATATAGGGACCTCAGAAACATTTTCGCCCTGGTTATCCACTGCTGCAGGTCCACTGTGTACGTTTACGCTGTAGGCTACTGTAAATTACGAGATTTTTAAAATTTTACTTACACAAAGTATTTTGTGTGCATTTACAAAGCATAAACAAATTATGATCAAAGAACACATAATTCTCTTATTGTCAAAATGAGTGTAGCATGGTAGCATTGATAGTAACCAGTAATAGCATAGGCAGACGGTAACCGTGTTTAAAAACATTTATATTGAGATTTAGATTTTTAAGTCATGCTACCTCCAAGGCTTCAAAATGCCCAATGCCGTACTTCCCTCCAAAACAGGTTCTCTCCAAGCAGATGCTTATGGAACTTAAGAAGAGACTTCTCTTTAAGTGGCCAACTAATATTTAAATGTAAAAAATACTGGGTAAATGAAAATGTGTACTGTCCAAACAGTAAACCCATTGTACATTTATTGGAACCAAACAGTTATCAATAGAAACTTAAAAGTTTCTATTAAGTACTGGTATTATTACAAGTACATTTTTAAATGATGAGGTGTGCACTCACAAGATTTTGTTAAATAAAAACACGGTTAATGCACGAGTCAATGAAACCTGATTTATTAAGAATTTGGCATCGTTTTCGACGACTACTAAATTGTCGTCCTCATTCAGGCCTACAAGTAAAATAGACAGAATTACCATCTACGTCAAAAAAACTCCTTAACTTATTGTAATGTTTTAGATTTTCTGTTAATTTTGTTGTGAAATTTTATGACGTAGATGTTAGTTAAATATTAAATAGTTAAAGAGAATTCTGAAGATTTATAATAACTTAGATATTTGGCATTCAACAAATTACAGTGAAAATATTTTACATTGTAGAACTCAACTTGGGCAATGAAAAAGGAAAATGGTCAGTTAGGTGCAAAAATACTTTGATGAAATTTGATATTTGTACAAAAGTGAAATTCGTTATGAAAAAAAAAACTTTCCTTTTGTATAGCCTTATTCTTTTCGTTTTTGTGATTTGATTACCACATCCAGGTAGTTACATCATGCTGTAATTTATGCACTTCAGCATCTTTTCCTTTGACCCTCTTTGCCTCTCCTTTTTTTTGTTCACCTCTTCTCCTATCATAATTTCTGAATTACATGGTATTTTAATTTTCACCTATCTACTTTGCCCTTGTTTAGATTCATCGGCCCTTGCTTTCACTACGTTTTTTTACTTGAATGATTCTGTCATTTAGCATCGTTCACATTACGACTGCTCTTCTTTTCCTTTATTCGGTTTACATCTACTGCATAATTTGTTTTATCTTCAAATAATTCGTCTTTCCTTTATTTATAAAGTAACTGTCCTACATATTGTTCCTATGTTCATGTTATTTATTATTTTTTTTAATGTCTTCATTTAAATATATATTTATTGTTCATCTAACTACATAACCATACTACTAAAGCCTGTAATACACAATACTTCCAAACAGAGAGCTTGGTAACTAAGTGGACCTTAAGGACTCTAATACTTGTTTTGGTTCAACAACTAAAACGATACTATAAATAAATAAAACCTCTTAACCAGAAAAACATTTCATTTAAATTCTAATATGCATTTCAATTGCAAATCAATCATTTTCAAAGATGTTCTTTTAATAAAAGGTTTTGTGGTTGAGGGGTTTTATTTATTTATAATAAAAAATTACACCACAGTTGCTCCGAGTTATTTAACTAAAAATATATTTTAAGACAAGAAGTGGTTCGTTGGATTTATGTTGTTCAAGACGTATATTGTAATAACATAATAATTGTTATTTTATATAATAACTTTAAAAAAAAGAATAAAAAGATTTCTTCTAAAAGAGGGATTTTTATACATCACATCCATGATAGTTTCACACTGTAATACACAGAGCAATGAGGTACGTGTAAATCCTTACTTGCAATCCCAAATTTTTATTACATTATTTTGGCTATAAAATCCGCCCAAAATTTGGTACTCGGCAATTGAAATTCAAATACCTGAATCCTGACTGGAAATGGAACTCAGGATTTGGATAATCATTACGAATTTCTGAAGGAAAAATTGCAATTAAGTATACTTTTATACTTTGAGAAGCATCGTACATATTAAATTCCAAATTTGATTAATGTATCCAAAATCTACTAATTGTACTATAATACTACATAATTATGAGTATAACAAGTCTGTCATAACTACTAATAGGCTAACACAATACACGACTAAAATCTTGATTAACGGAAATATAAATAACAACTTTAAATTACTAACATTATAACCCTAAGTAGTAGTACGATTTCACCCTTCTATTTCACTCATTTACTGACGATACCCTCCAAAAAAAGTATCGTGAATCTAACCCTTAGCCACCTAATGCATTATAACACAACACGCCATGGTAATACATCAAAGCAAGGTATATACAGTAAACTCCCGATTATCCGTGGAATAGGGTGGCTTGGCAACGCCGGATAACGAATTCCCCGGATAATCCACTATGAACAAAGAATACGCAAAACGATCGATAATCGATTATTATACCATAAGTTACCCAAATAATGACCCCGGTTAATGCAATTCACATATATTCTTCAGTGGACAAAATAAATACAGAAAATAATTTAAAATGTTGATGTATTTGACGGATTATAACATGTACATTTATATGTCTAACTATTTACAATACGTACATAAATATATGTCAAAAGTAAGTATGTATGTACATATGTAATTTCTTTTACACATAATACTTTCACTTTTTAACAAAAAAATCTGTCACTTTTGTCTGTTTTTTTGTGAGCATTGATTTAGCTTTAATGTGTGATCTAAGTTTCTTGAGAACCATTTTGTCGCACAGTGTCTACTTGTGTCACAAAGCGATAAAGATCGATAATGTATATGACAAACATGGATAATGCATATATCACGTCCTAGACTATTTATAGCCGAAATTAGTTGACATTTGTTTACAATCTTATGATACACATTAGGATTTCGGGCGTCCAAGCATTTTGTCATTGTCTCTTACATACATAAACAGTAGTCTGCTCGCCCTTTTTATTTTACTGGCCCGAGTCGGGATGATTCCCTTTCAATGTAAAAATTAGTACGTATATATTTACATATCTATTCCCTTCATCTTCACTTCTATTAAGCCTTATATGTATTTACATTGTAATTCACAGTTTGGAAATTTAAACACATGAATCTGATTGAAATTAAAATTGTATATTTGTAAAACAACGGCAGACCCCGGATAATCCGCAAACCGGTTAATCCGCCCACGGATAATAGGGAGTTTACTGTATTTTAAAATACAGTATATAAAATTACCTATACATTTTACACAAATTTCTCATAACAATATATATTTACCCTCTGTCTTTAAAACACAACTTTCACAAGTTAAAACAAAGAATTTCTTATACATGGTAAGGTCTAGTATTTGCTTAAAGAAAAATAACACTATTTGGAACTAGAACAATTTTTTTTAATTCCATCTATTACCTCACCCTCTCCTTATGTACATCTTGTACAAATATTCAATCGTAATAAAATGCGTTTTTATTCGTCCAATCATGTTCAAATACATTTTTTAAAATCTGTAGGGGATAACAATTGATGTTAAATACTGTTTTTTCTAATATTTTTTCAATAAATAAATTATAAAATTTGTAGGGTCTATCTGGATTTGAACTGTAAATCTTCATGTTCGAAATCTAGCGCGTTTTGACACTTTCTATAAACTTTCTATTACCTAGAAATATGTTTGTCAAAGATGTGTAAGAATTTTTTTCCCTCGTCTGGTTGTCATTGAAACCTCCATTGTACAACTTTAACATGTCGCCATAGTTACCACACAATACCATAAACAGTGCTCTAGGGTAACTAAAATAAAATTTTTCTTTGTTAGCCTCAGTAGGGATTTACGTAATAAAATGTTTTCTATATTACTGGTTTAAAGTTGTAGTGAATGGCAATTTATGTTAATCAAGTTTTTTTCAAATATATATTATTAATTACATTTTAAAAATTTGATTGTATTTGTCGGATTTGAATTGAATAACTTCATGTTTGAAATCCAGCGTTTTGGCACTGAGGCTACTTTCCCATAGCTAGGAATCTATTACTTAAAGATGTATTTGACATTATAAAAGAAAGGTTCCTTGCAATAATGAAACATTTACAAGAGATGGATAAAATGAGAAATTATAGATCAGCTTCTTAAATTAGAAACTAGAAAAAATAAATAGTGACAAAGAAAAGTAATAGTTCAACACTACACACTGTATAGTGAGGAAAATGAAAAATTGCATGTAAATTCGCTTTCTATTTAGTCACAATATTGTGGGTCTGTCATATGTATGCTATATACATATAGTATTTATATTATTTGTAATTACAAATTGAAAAGTAACTAAAATAAATATTTTTTTTAACTTCCGTAGGAACTGACTTTAATTTCTTTTTTTTTATATTACTTGTTTTTAACATTTGTTGATTCCATCTTCGCGTGAGCTACTAGTAATCACTAAACACTTTTAAATGTTTTAAACTTGCCTATAGTAGCACTTACTTTGCTTGATGAGGACGGCCGTTTCGGGAGATGTGTCCCTTTGTCAACTCAAACCGTAACACACACAAAATACACCCATATCACCAAAATATCCCACCCCCACATTAACCACGTAAACCTTGAGATCAGTTACGGTTTGAGTTGCAAAGGGACACATCTCCCGAAACGGCCGTCCTTAACAAGCAAAGTAAGTGCTACTATAGGCAAGTTTAAAACATTTAAAAGTGTTTAGTACTTGTTTTTGTTTTTAACAGTCAGTTTCTTTACAGTCAATGTTTCTTTATTTTGAGGTAAACAATTTTAAACTATCAAACATCAAACTATCTAGTATTATTAACCTATAATAAAACAATAAATCAGAAAAACACATACTTTTTAAGTAATGCATCATTATAATCCAAATTAAATTTAAAGTTTTTTACATGTTGTACATAAATTTAATATTTTAATTGCATTTACATTGCAGGTAGATCAGAAAGCAAGGACAGTCCAGAGAAAGAAAAGGTAGACACACATATAGATAAATCAAAACACAAAAATAAATCAGGTAAGTTGGGTACGATACTTACATAAATGAGAAAGCAGGTAATATGTGTATTAAATGAATAATATCTGTTATATTCCATAGGTATAACACAAGTTTTGTAATCAAAATTTCAAATATTTTATTATGAATCATGTTTATTATTACATTTTATAATTGATGAAAACGAGTTTTTATGATCATGATATTTAATCTTTGATTAATACATTACTTATTTATATAACTTTATAGTTCTAGACTAAATATTCTTTATTATATATCCCTCACATTTTCTATTCACTTGGTTGGTTCTCGCAAGTCACCATAAAGCAACAATTAACCTTGGGTTATATTTATGTCTCATTGTTTTTGGTACTGAAAACAGTCACATATTGTTTTTTTTCTACAGTGAAGAAACTTGAGGTAGAAAAGGTTGATGAAGTTGTCTTGTAGAGGTGATGCAGTTTTTTTTTTTGAGGTCCTATCTGTCTGGAAAGTAATTATATTCTAGAAGAAGTTACTTGATGTAATCATCTTGAATTCACTGATTAAACTAATTTTAAACTACTTAACTAAGTGAATACGTAATTGCTTACTTGCTGACATTATCAAGTACCAAGTACCCCATATTCAGAAAACTCCATTACCAAATATTCTACAAAACAATAAACACTAAGAAAACGTATGAAGCTTTTTCAAAAAGAAACTGACATATACAAACTCTCAGGTATTTACAAATTAACTTGCAACGATTCTCCCAACTATTACATCGGCCAAACCGGCAGGTCACTCTATACACGCTTCGATGAACACATTACCCAAACAAAACAAACAAACCCTAAATCCAGCTACGCAAAACACCTAAATAACACCCAACACACACATACCGACATACACACTAATTTAAATGTTCTACTCACATTAAAACAGAGTAAAAAACTAACAACCTTAGAAAAATATGAAATCTAAAAACACTACGCAACAGACAGGGAAAATGTATTAAACGATCACACACACTTTGAAGCCAATAGCTTTTTCCAGTACATGACACAAGACGCCGATACCTCACCCCACTCCACTGTCATATATCTATTCCAGTCAAACCATTTGTAAACTGCCAAAATGCCGCCAGTAGAGGGTTAACTTTTTGTAAAAGGAACGATCGTTTTGAAACGCGTCAGCAAGTAAGCAATTACGTATTCACTTAGTTAAGTAGTTTAAAATTAGTTTAATCATATTCTGTTATTCTACTATCATTGTTATATATGGTTAGAGATTCAGAACCTTGTACCTTGTTAAAAAATACCCCACAATGTAACATATGAACCCACTTGTATGTTAACATATTAAATCCACTGTTACACATATGTACTTTATTTCAGCTAATACCCATTGTAATATACCAATGTACTTCATACAGCAAGTAAGCAATTAGGTATTCACTTAGTTAAGTAGTTTAAAATTAGTTTAATCATATTCTGTTATTCTACTATCATTGTTATATATGGTTGGAGATTCAGAACCTTGTAACTTGTTAAAAAATACCCCACAATGTAATATATGAACCCACTTGTATGTTAACATATTAAATCCACTATGTTACACATATGTACTTTATTTCAGCTAATATCCATTGTCCTATACCAATGTACTTCATACAGTAACAAAAACTAAACAAAGTCAACGTAAGAAACTAATTAGGAGATTTAACACTGCTATCGTTTATAATGTTTATATTGTGGTTGCAATGATAGGTATCGTGTTCTACTAAGATTTTTTGTTTTTAGATATACTTTTTAAAAATTAAACAACTGTATTGGTTTTGAGTTGTAAAATAAAGTAAAACATGAACTGTAATATAATTTTGAAATATTTATATTGTGGTTGCAATGATAGGTATCGTGTTCCACTAAGATTTTTTGTTTTTAGATATACTTTTTAAAAATTAAACAACTGTATTGGTTTTGAGTTGTAAAATAAAGTAAAACATGAACTGTAATATAATTTTGAAATATTTATATTGTGGTTGCAATGATAGGTATCGTGTTCCACTAAGATTTTTTGTTTTTAGATATACTTTTTAAAAATTAAACAACTGTATTGGTTTTGAGTTGTAAAATAAAGTAAAACATGAACTGTAATATAATTTTGAAATATTTATATTGTGGTTGCAATGATAGGTATCGTGTTCCACTAAGATTTTTTGTTTTTAGATATACTTTTTAAAAATTAAACAACTGTATTGGTTTTGAGTTGTAAAATAAATTAAAACATGAACTGTAATATAATTTTGAAATATTTATATTGTGGTTGCAATGATAGGTATCGTGTTCCACTAAGATTTTTTGTTTTTAGATATACTTTTTAAAAATTAAACAACTGTATTGGTTTTGAGTTGTAAAATAAAGTAAAACATGAACTGTAATATAATTTTGAAATATTTATATTGTGGTTGCAATGATAGGTATCGTGTTCCACTAAGATTTTTTGTTTTTAGATATACTTTTTAAAAATTAAACAACTGTATTGGTTTTGAGTTGTAAAATAAAGTAAAACATGAACTGTAATATAATTTTGAAATATTTATATTGTGGTTGCAATGATAGGTATCGTGTTCCACTAAGATTTTTTGTTTTTAGATATACTTTTTAAAAATTAAACAACTGTATTGGTTTTGAGTTGTAATATAAAGTAAAACATGAACTGTAATATAATTTTGAAATATTTATATTGTGGTTGCAATGATAGGTATCGTGTTCCACTAAGATTTTTTGTTTTTAGATATACTTTTTAAAAATTAAACAACTGTATTGGTTTTGAGTTGTAAAATAAAGTAAAACATGAACTGTAATATAATTTTGAAATATTTATATTGTGGTTGCAATGATAGGTATCCTGTTCCACTAAGATTTTTTGTTTTTAGATATACTTTTTAAAAATTAAACAACTGTATTGGTTTTGAGTTGTAAAATAAAGTAAAACATGAACTGTAATATAATTTTGAAATATTTATATTGTGGTTGCAATGATAGGTATCGTGTTCCACTAAGATTTTTTGTTTTTAGATATACTTTTTAAAAATTAAACAACTGTATTGGCTTTGAGTTGTAAAATAAAGTAAAACATGAACTGTAACATAATGTAACATGAATCATGAACTGTAACATAATGTTGAAACATTTATATTGAAAGTTCTTTCATTTATTATTGCTAAAAATGTATATTGGTAGAAACAACTTAGTTTTGCTCTAAAATTTACTATACATTAAGTTTTTAAATTTATTAAATATGTGTATTTTATATTAAAATGTTTACATAAATAAAATTATAAATACAAAAAATTTGTAGTAAAATATTGAACTTTTTAATCAATAAAATTTCATTTTAAAATAACATTTTTATCAAATACAAATCACAATATTTTTCATTTTAAATTATTCAAATTAAGGAAATGTTTATTGAAAACAATTATTGCATAAAGGCTTATGATTATCGGGACACACCTGTCAACTTACACACCTGTTGTAGAAGGGATTCTGACTGCCGCCAAGGCGAGTATTTCGAGAGGGCAAGCCAAAAAGTACAAACCCTTCTGGACCGGGTCCCTCACCGATTTAAAAGCAAATAGAAACATTGCTAGGCGAAAGGCGGAAACCACCAATAGTATGATTGACTGCGTTGACTTGAGAAAACGTCAAGCCACTCTCAAACAAGGCATAGTACAAGCCAAAAAAACAGCTTACAGAACCTTCATAGCTAAGCTAGATTTCCGTAAAGAAGGTAGCAAGGCACACAGATTCATCTCGAGCCTCAATAACGAGAAATCAAGCCATCAATGGGAACCGATTAATGACAACGCCACAGGTGGTAGAAAGCTCACAGAACCAGACCAAATAGCCAACGCTCTATGCAAACACTATGCTGCTGTCAGCAGGCTGCATGTTACATCAGAAGAGAGGAAGAGTATCATGGTAGAAACAGCTGCAGAAAACGACCACCCTCCATTTGACAACCCCTTTACACTTCAGGACCTTGAGCTAGCTTTAGCTTGCTTGAAGAATGGCAAATCTGCGGGACCTGACGGTATATTCCCCGATTTTGTTCACCACCTAGGAGAAACCGCAAAACAAACCTTCCTCAAACTCATTAATCTCACATGGAAGACCAGAGTCCCCCATCAATGGAGGAAAGCCGAGATAATATCACTTTTAAAAAAGGGGAAAGCTGCGAACCTGCTGTCTAGTTATCGGCCCATCTCTCTCACCAGTGTATGTTGCAAGGTGGCAGAAAAAATGATCGAACGCAGACTGCGCGAGTTTCTGGAAACCATCAGAGCAATAAGCGACAACCAAGCTGGCTTCCGCAAATACAGATCCACTACAGACCAAATCGTCAAGTTTACACAAGTGGTCAAGGATGGGTTTAACCATAAACAATCAACCCTTGCTATTTTCGTTGATTTCAAAGCAGCATATGACAAAATCTGGCGGCATTTTCTCCTACATAAGCTAAAACGCAGGGGAGTGACCGGTAACATGCTCAGGTGGATCAAAAGCTTCTTATCTCACCGCTTTATCAGGTGCAAGTTTCAAAACAGTACATCTTCTTACCGCCAACTACGACAGGGTCTTCCCCAGGGAGCGGTGCTTAGCTGTTTATTATTCAATGTCATGATAGACGACCTTCAGCAGGCTATTGAATCAATTTTGGGAATGCAGTGTCTCTTTTTTGCTGATGATGTGGTTTTATGGGCAACAGGCAGCGGCATACAATGCCTCCAAGATGCAACTAACTCCGCACTTATCAGCCTAGAAAAATGGTCAAATCAAAACAAAATGGAGGTTAGTGTGGAGAAAACCACTGCCCAACTATTTACACTCTCAACTAAACCAGGCACATTTCAGGTCCAATACAGGGGCACAAACCTCCAGCAAACAACTCAATCGAGGTATCTCGGCATTATACTAGATACCAGGCTTTCCTTCAACAGCCATGTAAGGTCTACGGCTGAAAAAGCACAAAAGCGCAACAATCTACTGAAGGGATTGACGTCAACCAAGTGGGGGGTAACACAAGATGTCCTAAGCACGGCCTACAAAACATATGTCCGTCCAGTGATGGAGTATGGGAGCGAAGTTGTGCCTCTCTCCTCTAACAGTACTCTATCTAAATATGACGTGGTCCAAAACAATGCCCTAAGGACGATCACTGGAGGTGCCAAATCCACCCCCATAATGGCGATGCAGTTACAAGCAGATATAGAACCCCTGGAATCCAGAAGGGAGAAAAGCACTTTAAAATTTTGGGAAAGAGCTAGGCGAATAGACTCCAGTCACTGGAGTAGGTACAGACCAGCAACTCAGAGGTTGAAAACACAAATCACCCCCCTAGTGCACGCCGAAGCACTAAGAGAGAAGTATAACATCTCCACCCCGAGTCCAGCACCACTGCAAAGTTTCACTGAGGTAGTCGACGCTCTGCCAAAAGTAAACTTTCAGCTGCTGAACCCTTTAAGCAGTAAAAAGGAGACCAACCTAACAGAACTAAGGAAAAACGCTCTCAAAACCATTCATAATCTTTACCCGAGTAACGAGTGGCTTCATGTCTATACAGACGGTTCTTACATACCTGAAACTAATTCTGCTGGGGCAGGATCCTACTGCGGGTTTTTCCAGCAATCTTCAGCTGTTGGCAGGAACTCTAGTAACTTCGAGGGAGAAATATGTGCTGTCACTGAGGCGGCCAATAATATTGACGCGCTAAACTTACAACCAAGCAGTGTTGTGTTTCTTATAGACTCACAGGCTGCAATCTCTGCCCTCAGCAATAACAAACCCACTCAAATCCTGAATACCTCGAACTGCCGCAAGAAATTAGCCAACCTTATTAGCAGGGGCTGGGATGTCAGCCTACAGTGGGTCCCCAGCCACGTGGGCCTTCCAGGAAACGAGAAGGCGGACGAAATGACCAAAAAAGGAGCAGAGAAGGAGCAACCTGAAACTCTCCAAACCCTTGAAGCAGCAAAATCCCAAATTGACTCTACCATATCCAAGCTCACTAAGAACCTACTAAGAAACGCATCCATGGGCAAAATATGGGCAAACTTAGCGATCCCAGGCCACATACCTGGTCATCTGGAGAGAAGTGAAGCTGTTGCAAGGTTCCGCCTGGAAACCGGTCACGACTATCTGCAGGCTCGCCTACACCGGCTTGGCATAGCCGAATCGGACGTGTATCCACTCTGTTCCACAGAAATTATGGTGGCAAGTCACCTGCTCACCTGCCCAAAACTCAACCATGCTCTTTACGACATCACTGCTCGGTACTGGGAGGCTCGGCGTCAAATGGCCCAACTGCCACAGACGGGCGTTGGATAATGAATGAAAAAAAATATTAACCTATAAAACAGAGCTAGGTTTTTAGCAATACAGTCTCCCAATGACCCAACTATTGAGTAATTTTAAGGACCAAAATAGCATAAAATATTTTTTATAGAGATAAAAAAGTTCAAATTTCCCACGAAGCTTCTTCACCCTGACCCCCAGGATGTGCCCTCCCCCAACCTTCATCCTGGCTACACTAAAATCAGTTATTTTTTACAATCCTATTATATTTGTAACTATTATACTTACACAAGTTTGTTTACTGAACTTAACTTTGGGCACTGGTGTCATTAAATCGAGATCCCATAAATCTTTCTTCCTCCATCCAACATTTTTTTACACACCTAGAAATACTATTTAAGAGATAAGAAATTGTCTTTGGTAATAAATTTCTCATGTTTTGAACTTTGAGATATTAATTCAGAACTTCTTATGATTCTTCTTTTACTTAATCTTGCAGACAGATAACCTATTGCCCAAGGGTAATTGCCTAAAGAAAACTAAAAGTTCTTTCAGGATGCACTATAAGCAGAAAACTGACAATTACATCACAGAAACATTAAAAGAAATGTTTGTAGACAGTTTTTTAAGAATTTTTAAAAAAACTTTTCAACTGATCATAAATTTTATACTGTTACTTTTTATTACAGGGAGATCAGAAAGTAAAGAGGGAAAGGACAGTCCAGAAAAGGAAAAGACAGATTCACAAACACCTCAACCAGATAAAACTAAACATGATTCTCACACACCCCAAGCTGAAAAAAATAAACACAAAAATAAATCAGGTATTTAGGTAGTATCTGTTTTTATAGACTAGTATATCATAGCTAAACCATCAGATGATCCTCATAATCAACCTGAAACTTGTTTCTATGAATTTTGTGGTACAACAATCATAAATTGAATTAAGGAAGTTAATGTAAAAAAAAATGTTTTAATGTATGGTTGTATATTAGAAAATCAGGTAAATCAACTACTGATATGGTAGGTATAACTCAAAATTTGAATTAAAAAAATGTTTTAGTACAACATTTGTTTTTAAACTTGTTTTACAATAAATAGTAAACAATGTTCATGATAAAGACATCATGACTTGATAAGTATAGCAAAAAAATATTTTTATTAAACTTTGTTATGTAAATACTGTATAAACTATACATGGAATTATATATTATTTTATTCATGACAATTATTGTAATTTTTCATAAATTAAAAAACTATTAATGTTGGGAGACAATTAAACTTCAATTATAACATTAAAAGCCAAACCTCTGAAAAATAAAAATCTGTAATAACTTTATGCCCTAAAACACTTGTATATAATTTACAACTTCCTTGTAGTAGCTCTTACTTATATTTATTGAGGACGGTCGTTTCAGGAGAAGTGTCCTATTATCATCTCAGACCATAACTGATCTGAGCAACTGGTTTTCGTTGGTTAGAGTGGGGGTGGGATCGACAAAAACCTTGAGATCAGTAACGCTCTAAGTGGACAATGGGATACATCTCGTGAAATGACCATCCTCAACAAATATAAGTAAATACAGTACTACTATAAGCAAGTTGTAAAATATTTACAAGTGAATTAGTGAAAACTAGTAGCTCACGTACAGATGGTTTCAACTAGTATAACTTAATGCCATAAATGTAAAAATAATAATTACCGGTATTAAACGTTCTGTTAGGGACTGTTTCTAGGCGGCATGAAGTACACTGGGTCAACTAGTTAATTATAAAATTAAGAATTTCGATAGTACTGTACTATCATATTTAAAGTGTTAATATATAATATTTTCTTTTCATTCTATAGACCAATTACAGAAATCTTAAATAACAGAAAATTATATCTGAATATTTTCACAGTAACTGACATTTAGGTTCTTAGACTATTTGTTCTATTTTCAAAATTCCTTAATATTTGTTCGTAAAATTATAATCTAATTGAAAGTAAAACAAAAATATTTTTTTTCAATTTATCTTGTTCAAGCTGTTGATTAAAGTGCTACTTTTTCTGTGTTAGTAACAAACATCTCCATTATTGTATTACATATTTTCTGAAAAGTAAATATTTAATATTTTTATTTTATACCTACAAAGGTATTTTATTTCTTTATATGCTTATAAGTCTTTAATTGTATATATTTTCCATAATACATTTATATTCTTGTCATACAAATTATTTTTACAGATTTATGACCCCAGAAAAACAAATAAATTAAAATTTCTTAAATATTATAAACTGGCTTTTGTTTAATATTTTGAGTTAATAGGCCAGCATCTTTATAGAATAAATCTATTCAATGTCACCTTTAGCATCCAGTATAGTTTAGTTATTTCTTTCTTGGTACTGAGGTAGTATTTAAGTATCATTTTCGAGAGATGTAAGAGATTTCCTGAGTGAAAGGCCCAATTGGGACAGATGGTTCATTTCCTGAAAGGAAATATGTTTATTCTTGACACTGAATATGGCCCAATTCCTTTCCTTCTATCTTATTCTTCTTTTGTAAATGTTATAATATTTCATACTGTGTTAGGCTTTATATTTTGGAACTTTTCTATTTATTTAGACATTTTTAATATAATTCTAAAAATAGTTCTAAAATTTCTAAAAATTTATGACACTGATATATAGATATAGTATATTAATTTATATTTTAATTTTTATTCTTCCAGATAATCACCATGGCTCGAAATAAAGCACCAAGAAAAATTTCATTTCAGTCTAATTTCCTTGCATCAATAATGCAATGGAATATCCAAACAGCGTCCATGTAAAATACAACTTTAAAAAATTCACTGATTTCAAACATTTCCTGTACTGGTAGTTTTGTTAGAAAATTTGTTAAAAATTTGTTTAAGTGGATCATTAGTAGATTTTTGGAATTTCAAATGAAAAACTTATTTTAAAAAATATATATAGGTACTGCTTGACAACAAACTGATCTCTGGATTTGAGCGAGAAAAATCTTTTTCAAATATAAAAACAATTGGAACTTGGAATCTTTTGTGTTTTATTCCTTGGAACTTTTTCAACCAAGGCTATAATAACAAGTATATAGAATTTTTTTTAAAAAATCAATTTCTACTTGTATCAACAAAGAAAAATTTAATTTTAGTTTTTTTTTATTTTATAGTTACAATTAATATAAATCTGTATGTACATATGTCAGAATAAAACTTTAAGTGGCAAAATAGAAAGCGAATTTCCTTACAATTTCCCATTTTCCTTTCTATGTGTGGTGCTGGACTATTATTTTTATTTGTTACTATAACGCTTTCTTTTTTTCGCTGCTTACATTGTGTTGTAGTTTCTTTTCGCTTTCCTTTCTCATTGTCCGTTTGTGAAGCAAGGTTCTATAGAGATAATCCAGTTTATTTTGTTTATTTTATTCTTTTCATTCATTTTTAAACCTAGATCTTTATTAAATTCATGATATTGTGAGGTAACCATGGCAACAATTTAAGGTTATACAATGGAAGTTTATCATATAGACCTCTTAGAAGTTCATTTCTAGCTATGGGAAGTTGCCTCAATGTCAAAAAGCTCAAGATTTCGAACATGAAAATACTCAGTTCGAATCCGACCTGATCCCCAATTTTTTATAATTTAACTATTAGATAAATATTTGAAAAAACTGTATTAACAACAATTGTCATTTTCTACAGGTTAAAAAAATGTACTTGAACTTGATTGGATGAATAAAAACATATTTTATTAACTATTGAAAATTTATACAAGATTTATGTCATGAGAGTGTGAGCTGATAGATGGAATTTAATAATTGGAAAATTCTCTAAGCTTTTCAACATCTAGAAAAATTTTCTGACTTAATATACACTTAAATACTAACAAAACTATGTTGTATCATATAAAGAATACCTGCTGGAATCTAATATACAAAAAATCAAAACTGACATACTGTTATGAAACTTTATATATACTCTTAAAAAACATAGTTTTGTAAAATTTGTTAGTGTATAAATTAATATAGGTTTGATAGGCTAGAAGTTATTGTTGGAAATATATTATTAATATTTATTATGAAGGTATGTCCAGTATAATTCTATAGATCTGTTTGTAATCTTCCAATAGAAACAAGAAAAATGTTATCTATTTAATATATTATAAATCTGATTGGAAGATTTTTTATGTAATAGAAATAATTAAACTAAACACTTTTAAATGTGTTACGGTCTGAGTTGACAAAGAGACACATCTCCCGAAAAGACCGTCCTCAACAAGCAATGTAAGTGCTACTATAGGCAAGTTTAAAACATTTAAAAGTGTTAAGTGATTACTAGTAGCTCACGTTAAGATGGAATCAACAAATGTAAATAATTAAAATAATATTTACTATTATTTCATTTAAAGCTAATTGTTTAACTGGAGTCTAGAAGTGAATTGAGTAATAAATAATATTTTATAAAAATTCCGAATGTTAAATTTTTATCCCTTGTTTCAATACAAATCACCTAATGAGAATCTGTATTATGCTCTTAAATTCCCTCAACAGACTTTCAAAATTTGCAGTCATTTACTTTCTTACCAAATAAATTTATTTGTTCTAAACAAATTTTTGAATTAATTACTTTAACAATTCCATAACATATCTAAGTAAACAAACATGTATTGATGCAAAGTCAAGGCTATTTGCAATGGGCAATACTCAGCTTTTGTATTCATTACTCTAAAATAATTTACATAACTTACTTGTAACAAAGATTTTCATAAAATTTGTAGAAAAAGTTTTACTTTTCACCTAACCAAAAGATTATTTAAAGAAAAACAATTATGAGACAACATTTTCAAACCAGAATATATGTGGAAAAACATTATTTAATAAGAATAAAAAACTGAAGATAAAAATTTTATTTCTAATATCGTTTGCCTTAATTAAATACAGAGTAATGTAACACTTGTAAATGTAAATGTTTTAAACTAAAAACACTTGTATATATGTTAGTATGTTACACTTGCCTATAATATTACTTACTGTTTTTATTATTGAGGATGGATGTTTTGGGAAATGTGTCCCATGGTCAACTCAAACTTTTAACTCTGAGTTGACAATGGGACACATTTCCCGAAATCGGCGTCCATTATAACCAAAAAACGTGTGCTACTTTAGGCAAGTGTAACATATAAACATATATAGGAGAGTTTTTAATTAAAAACTAGTAGCACAAGTGAAGTTGGAATCAAATAATATGTAAATGTTTTATATAAAATGTTATAAGAAAACTCCAAAAATCTACTAGCCAAAATTAATGAGGTAATACAAAAAAAGATGTAATTGCTCAAAGATATTACTTCTTTTAATAATTTTAGATATGATTAAGGTATGTTGTGTAAATTAGCACAGATAGGTATTTATTTACCCTAGGTTTATCTTACCTATCTCAGGTAGACAAAATGTTATGTAGGCCTAAAAATGTAGCCTAGGTAATTTTTATCTGTAAACAAATTTGGAAATGTATTTTGAGAAGTCTTAGCTTTATTAATTTATACTATATATATATATATTTAGCTTTATTAATTTATACTATATATACAGTATATGTATATATATATATATATATATATATATATATATATATATATATATATATATATATATATATATATATATTAAAAACAACACAGGTTATTCAAATACAAGAATATTTATTAAAGAATATATTTAATACATATTTAATTGTATCAAATACAAGAATATTTAAAGCTTTGGATATAAAATAATAAATATTCTTGTATTTGAATAACCTGTGTTGTTTTTAAATTATTAAACAAGAAAACGTATTATATATATATATATATATATATATATATATATATATATATATATATATATATTTTTTATATATATATATATATATATATATATATATATATATATATATATATATATATATACTTGATATTTTACGTTATCCATTGTTTTTCCATTGCACTGACTTTATGAAGTTAATATATTAATATCGTAAGTAATTTTATCCACTCAAGGTAAAATCATTGCACTTAATGGTGGATAAAATTACTTACAATAGTAATATATTAACTTCATATATATATATATGATGAATAGTTACTATCTGGAGTACATACCTTCATTCTGCAGTCCATACATTCGCAGTTCCGACGTTTCACTAGAATCTCAGGCAGAGGAATGTGAGTAATTATTTGGATCAGGTGTGTGTGGATTGACGTTGATGTGTGTATTGACGTCAATGGGCATGACTTCATTCCTCTATATATAGGAGCCGAGTTATCTGCGCTCTTTACTCGCTCTTCTACTGTTGTTGGGTTCACCTCGTCAATGCTGGATGAGATTCTAGCGAAACGTCGGAACTGCGAATTTATGGACTGCAGAATGAACGGATGTGCTCCAGATAGTAACTATTCATCATATTTTTCCATCTGTGAAGGAATACGTATCAGCATATATATATATATATATATATATATATATATATATATATATATATATATATATATGGGTTTATTTAAACAGTTTACAAAAATGTGTCGTATAATAAATATTTTTCAGTGTCTCCAACTTTCAACATATTTAAAAATCAAGTTTATAAGCTATGTGGATTTTATATCTGATTGTTTTGTTAAAGATTTTTACATTAGAACATGAGATAATAAGTAATTCTGAGATAGACATTCATTTAAATGCTTCTAATTGTAAAAATACTTTCAATGATTAGGAAAGCTGAAAATAAAATACACTCATCATATTTACAACCTTAAAATATATTATAAATATACCAATGATATTGAGAATTCTTCTGCTTTGGAACAGAATACGGGATAAAAAATAGTAATGTAATTATTATTCTTTTTAGAAACTAAGAAAAACCTAATTGTATATAAATGTTTTTTTAAGGTATACTGATTTAGAAATGTATAGATATTGAATGTATTTATTTTTTTTTTTTACTAAAGCATGATTAATTCTTATCAAACATATATGAGTAGTTTGAATGTATAATAATAATTTCTGTTGCTTAGTTGTCACACAGCTCAGTTTCTTATAAACTATCAATGATATAATGTTTATTAAATTATTAAAACGATTGAAATATGACATATGTCATTAAATGCTAGAAAATGAAACATGAAAGAAGGGTATCAAACATCATTATTAAATTAACACATAAAATTTAATAAGTTTGAAATTTAAGACAAAGATAGAAGCTAGTATGATGAATGATAATATCCGTCTTCATTTATAACCCTACATGAACAATAACAAAAATCTGTTACTTAATATAAAAATGCATATTCTTTCCGCCTTTTTGGCAAATTCCAATAAAATACTGAAGTAAATACAATAATAAAACATTTTAAAACAGTTTTCAAAATAAATGTACAGAACTCTCATACATCTTGTAAAGTTTTATACTTTGAAATAAGTACAGATATAACTTATTACACTTTGATATTACTTGCGACCAAACTTTTTGTTAACTAAAAGTTGTTAAATTGTTAACTTAAAGTTTAGTTAACAAAAAGTCATATAAACTGTAAAAAGTAATTAACAACCAGCTCGGCATGAACAGCATCACGATTTCGATATTTACAAATATAAAATGCTAAAATTGCTTACAACAATTGTAATTGCTGAAAACAATCAGTTCATACCAATCACTCCATCAGAGCAACTCAATACAGAATGCTTCTGAAAATTGGCAATCCTTAGCCTTAGAAGTCAGATGTCATCTTTCACAAATCCACTGAATGTATACCTCTGGGTTGAACTCCATTAGAGATCTTTCTTTGCTTTTTCCACTGTTTCACAATCACTTATTAATGAAACTTGCAAATAACAACTCAAGTTCCTAAAATTTAAACAAGAATAATAGATTATATATTTTCATGATGTTTACACAAACTTTTTATTTTCAAACATTCTATGTTATATTTTGACAAGTTGTTCTTAAAATTGACTTCAGTATCTTTCCTCAAGCTACCTAAGAGGTATGGTGTCAGTTTATTAAAAATCAAGGTTTCAATAAAACAATTCACTACATGCCTGATAAAAAATTTCATTGTTATTTTACATACAATCTTCAAACCTTACTAAAAATTACCCGATAAAGTTATCATTATAAGAAACTGGGGTAAAAAAATTAATTTTATATACCCAATATATTTTGAATTGTACAAAGCTTTAAATATTTTTAGAGTTGTACAAAAATCTTGTAAAAATTCCTGCCATGCCATAAAATAAAGATATTTTGAGATTATATAAAAGCCCAACTAAGTTTAACTATATGTATAAACTGCTAATTTTTGAGTCCTTAAAACTCCTTCCTTGATAACAATAAACACAACAATCTGAAATGTTAACTATTTATTTTAGATCTGTAGCTGTACTAGTACTAGATCAAAACCATAAGTATTTAATCAAATGATATATATTTAAAGCATAAACAAATCCTTGTATAGACATAGGTAACTCCAAAAACATATCAGAATCACCAAAAGCATGCTGTATTATATAAGTAAATGAAGAAAACTATTGTAAAGTCTTTTTCTTTTATAACTAATAAATAGCTTTTAATCTAGCTATTCTTTGGCGGTCTATGTTGATTTATATGACAAATCTTTCATATTTTTCCATAGAACAGCTAATTTATTTGTAATCTAATTACATTTATAATAATGAATATTTACACAAAACATCTATAGGGCTTCAATGAAACCTGACTTAAAATTTTATTATTTTTTGTAAATGTGTAGCAAATACAATCTTTATATTAGTAACTTGTATAGTTTATATCTTGTATAAGTAATATACTTTGGCAAAATACTGGATGTTTTACTTAGGGAAAATATTTGGGGCTCATTAAAAAAAAGTTTGAACACTAATGTTTTATTATTGTTTAATGTTTTATTATTGTTTAATGTTTTATTATTGTTTCTAATCTGAATACAAATGGAATTGAATGTCCTTTGCACATTGATTATAAAAGCTGCAAAATTTAACAATGTTATTAAAATAAAATGTTTGTTTTAGCAGCCAGTAAAAATTTCTGAAATATATCACTTAGTTTATGAATCAGAACTATTACTAAGGACCACACCGTTTTAAATATTTCATCAAAATATTAAGCTAATTTTTATTTCCCCTTGTAAATTAACCAAAAAAATATTTACAAGTAAAAATGTTATCTCTATAAGTTTAACTAACAAAACCTATTTTTAATTTGCCTAATCTAAGATCTTTATTATTTTTTAAACTAACTTCAATTTCTTCACAAGCTTGTTCAATGCACTCATTGTGATCATTTACCATAATTTAGTGGACGTAACGCCTTACTATTATTCTAGTTGTAATGCTTGGAAAAACAGTTATGAATTACTGAAATAAATGTATATTTCAAACATGTTGATAGTATTTTGATATCCTTAGAGAGTGTGTTTTACAAGTTAAACCCTTACTCATATCCTTGTATATTATTTCACTAATTTTATGCTTAAAAATTAACTTCACGCACTAACTTTTACCCATCCTGGAATATAGTTGATACTAATTCATTCCATCGTTCAATAATTTTAGATGTAAACTGAACTTAAATCATATTATTTCTCAACTGAATGAATCATCTATTTTCTTCTGTCATGATTGAGAAAAAAATGCACGTTCAATGTAATTAATCGAAGGAGTCATTTAACCAGATATGGTATACACAATGTACAGTCTTATATTCAATAGATTGAAAGATTCCATTCAAATATTTTGAATGAAAAATTGAAAACCAATGGAATATTTAGAAAACATGATCGAGCTCCAATCAAAGGAATGGTGTTATCAGAGGAACCACAAGCATGAATTGTGAGAGTTTCTGGAAAAAAGTAATCCTTTATTAAAAGAGAATTTCTTTTAACATTCTCATCACAGAGGCAAGTCATCAGATTAATAGACTGATTCTGTGACTACTTCCAAACTAAAATAGTTGTAATTTGCATAATCTGAAACAAACTACATGAAGTCTTTCAGGTAAAAACTAAACAATGTTTAGAAGAAATTGAGAACAATATAATAAAAAAAATGTTAAAATTGTGACAAAACTCTTCAATTATTTCAATACTGTATCTGAGAAAATGTTAATATACTATCTTTTAAATAAACACTTTTTTGGAATTGTTACTGAAAAGACGTTTCAGAATATTACATAATTTTAAAAGAAGGACAGACCTCTAAATAAATTTGTTGAAGCAAGAAATTGCAGCCTATTTGGATAAACCCTTACAAAATATCAGTGTAAATGAACCCATCATGCACTAAAACAAACGTAACCAAGAAAAGAACAACCCACTTTATAATAATGCAAATTTTTAAATCTACTGTAATGCTTATTACACTTTTGCTATTACTTGCAACCAGTAATAGTAGTATTAAGCTACCGCATTGCTAGCAGTTTTTTTGTTGCACATCTTAAGGTTTTTTGTATAAATTACACTTTTTTGTATTAACTTGGCAAAAAAAAAACTATTTACTGATTTATTCAGCAGACGCGTTTCGGGCTAGGACAGCGCATTATTCAATGCTGTCAATTGCTGACAAGACTGTTGCTCAGGTGTGTTGTGTCGGTGTGAGTCTGTGGTGTATTTCTGTTCTGTGGTATATTATTGTTCATAGAAAACTATGAGATATATAAACACCATAAATACTATACATAACACATTCTAAATGACAAAACACACTCACAATCAAATATTATATTTGAGCACATAATTAACAACTACTCTATGAACAATAACACACCACAAAACAGGAATACACTACAGACTCACAACAACACAACATTCTTGTCAGTAATTCACAGCATTGAATAACGCGCTGACCTAGCGCAAAATGCATCTGCTAGGAATGCTGCCGTTTTGCTTCCTCGGTACCATTATTTAGAAAGTTACAAGTGATGTGATCAAAGAGTATGTGTGGTATCAACTTTCAAAATAATGGTACTGAGGAAGCACAACTGGAGCATTCCTAGTGGCAAAAATACGAGGCCAAAGAAGTTGTAAGATGAAAACATTTCCTCCAAGTGTAAGTTAACAATTTAACAACTTTAGTTAACAAAAAGTCTGGTCGCAAGTAAAGGCAAAAGTCTTGAATTTTGTAGTCTATTACGTTCGTTGAATCTTATTAATCACTTAAACAATAATTTATTATTATCCAAACTTTAAATTTTAAAACTTAAACCCGGACCAGACCGAACATAAATCTGAACCCAGACTGCTATGTACGGCCGTTCAAGAGCCTAATCGACTATTGACAACTATAGAACGACATTCGAACTTAATTACTCTTCACCATGTTTTCGCTTACGTCCTGCGGTTTGTGAATAATTGCCGTCGTAAAGGCCAGACTACTAACCACGGTCATAACACCCGCTACAAGGCCAAAGTCGCCTTGAGTAAAACTTCATTTACTACGCCTTCGGTGCAGGAGTTAAGTAACGCCAGAGATCTCTGCGTCAAGCTCATACAAGAGCTGGCCTTCAGCGCAACATTGCAACGGCTCCGTCGTGGCGCTCAAATCATCGATCCGCTCCGCAGCCTAACGCCATTTGTCGACGCCCAGGGCTTACTCAGGGTGGGCGGAAGACTTGATCATTCTGAGATGTCGTATGAATCTAAGCACCCCCTTCTGCTTCCTAAATATCATCAGTACGTCAACTTGATCTGCGATCATTACCACAAGTTAGCCTTACATGCCGGACCGCGCACCACTCAAGCGCTGATTAACGGCGAATTTTGGATTATTGCGTTACGCTCCTTACTTCGACAACGCATTCATGCGTGCATGCGGTGTTTCCGTCTGCAATCTAAGCCTCGTCCACCTATGATGGCTGCTTTACCATCATCTAGAGTCACTCCATCGCCGCCTTTCTGCAGGGTGGGAATTGATTTCGCTGGACCCTTTGACACAAAGGCAAATCATTTGCGTACCTCGAAGCTTTTAAAATCTTATCTTTGTCTATTTGTCTGCATGGCTACTAAGGCTGTGCACTTGGAGATGGTATCCGACCTATCCACCGATGCCTTTCTCGCAGCTTTACACCGTTTCACGTCAAGACGAGGGCTACCCTCTGATATTTATTCTGACAACGGCACGAATTTTGTTGGAGCCGCGAACCGCCTGAGTGAGGTCTATCAACTGCTTGACCACTCGAAATCGCTTATCAAGCGCAAACTCGCCGACCAACGCATTGAATGGCACTTCAACCCTCCAGCCGCACCACATTTCGGCGGACTTTGGGAGGCTGCCGTCAAATCCGCTAAAGGACTTATGCACCGCACGATTGGTAATACTGTATTAAACCCTGAGGAATTGTCTACGTTGTTTACCCGGATAGAGGCTATTCTTAACAGTCGACCTATTTTCGAGGTTTCGCCTGACCCCAGCGAAGGATCGTCTTTCCTCACTCCCGGACATTTTCCTATTGGACGTCCGCTCCTTGCACTTCCGGAGAGATGTTACCCCGAACCGCCCCTTAAATCTCGTTGGTCCATGATTCAGCAAATGACCAACCGTTTCTGGAAGACTTGGTCTACTCAGTACCTGCATTCGCAGATTCAACGCCGCAAGTGGCACAAGAACTCCTCACCGCTTCAGGAGGATCAACTCGTCTTTATCACTGGAGAGCATCCGAGCCCCCTTCATTGGCCTATGGGTCGGATCATACGTCTACATCCTGGACACGACCAGGTATCCCGTGTAGCTACTGTCAAAACCTCGCACGGCCAGCTGAAGCGACCTGTCCACAAGCTTGTTGGCTTTCCGCTGCAGCATTGAGTTTTCACCTTTGGTTTCTTCGGCACTCTTGCCCCTTCCTTTTGTTTTTCCTTCGTTTCCCCCTGCTTTTTCTTCGGCACCCTCGGTTTCCGGTGCTTTAATAGTTCTTCGCCCACTACCCACCTGGCGGATTAAAAACATTCGTTTTGGTGGGCGGTATGTTCGAGTCAGCGCTCGAAGTTTGAACGTGTTACCGCGACCTATATTCAAAACGCTCAGCTGGCCTGGACAGTAATGGTCACGTGACGTCTGACCTACCAATCGATGTATGGATTGCGTATTGATTTTGTGTGTGGCCTCTGATCCCCCTCCCTTAGCTAGCATTTCCGTAAGTCGTTCGTTGTCTCGGAACTGTCGTACAGTTAACAGCCTCGTTAAAGTACCTCGTGCGCAAAGTTGCACCACGCGTGTAAAGTGCCGTTTGACCGTAAAACCTCGTACAAGTGTTAAAACTATTCGTATTGTTGTGTGTTCGTGTAAACGCGTTGTTATAGACGTTATTTGCTTAGACTTTAAGTTACGATCGCCGTTTAGTAGGACTCTTTGTTCAGTTACGCGCCATAGTTATAAATGACTTTATGCCTTTTAAAATGCAGCCTATTGATTTCCCGTTTAAGTTCTAGTTTATACCTCGCCTGGATCGGATTCCTACAAACTGGGTACCCAGGACCTCTGCCGCCACGAGATCTACGCACGCTGCAATTTTGCCCTTTCTTTCTTCACGAGGGTAAGTGCTGCCTAAGCTTAAGTACTTATGATTTATTTATGTGTAAATTCAGTGCGAATTATTTTGTTATTAAATGTGTTTGTACGGAACTAACTATTGCGTTCAAACGTTCGTAATTGCGTGCTTAGCGATTAAAGTAAGACATATTTTGCCGCCACTTCTTATTACTGAACATTTCTATTGTATTATTTCGGATCTTTCTCGAACCTCACTTTCTTCTAAATTTTAGCTAGCGCCAGTCGCTTCATTGGTCCCCCTCGGGCCGGATAGATTAAATTCAAATTCATTTGGTTTATGACAATCTCACCAAGTGTTGTGCAACTTTTGATTTCTGATTTGATGTTCCTTTGTGCGAGTCACACGCGCGGGAAGTTAGTCATACGTGACGTCATAGGTATACGTAACTTGATTTTGATTTGCTCTGTGTTATGAGGAAATGTTTACGTGTCAATCAGAAGATAAGATGCAGTCTCGTAAATACGAATAAGGAAACATTTTGCGTTTCATTAAACTATACAGTGCACTCTACCGCTATTTAAGAAATTTGTGAAAATTAATTTGTGTTGTGTTTTTTATTTTTTAGAACTTTATTAAATTATTTATGATGGCGATTAACACCGAATACTACCTCGCTAAATTGAAAAATATATTGAATGATTTAGAGCAAGTAAAAGCCCTTCTTGACGATAAAGAGATGCCGGAAGGCATCGCTCGCGAAATAAGACGCATTCAGGCCAATTTCGTCGATACGTATGAAACATTAGAGCAAACGTTCGCCACCCAGGTGGCAAGTTTAGCTGAAAGTGCGTTTAGTATCAAAAGACAATTTCAGGACGCGTATTTGCCCATGTTAGCGAAATATCCTAACCTTATCAAGACAGAGGTGACATCAACCTCGCCCGTCAAATCAGCTGTAGGTTCGCCTAACCTCCCTAGTCTTGCGTTGCCTAGTTTTTCAGGAAACAACAATGACTGGACTGACTTTATAACAATGTACGATTCAATGGTCCATTGCAACGACAGTCTTAGTAATATACAGAAATTCCAATATCTAAAATCTGTACTTAAAGGCGACGCTTTAGCAATTGTCACAGGCTTGATAATATCTGACCAAAATTACAGCATTGCATATCGAGCTTTGCGCAATCGGTACGCCAACCCACGCCGTTTGGCTGACCACTATTTCAAAATTATTCAAGACTTTAAACAAATTAAGAATGCTTCGCAAACTGAATTAAACCGCTTCTTGACCGCGCATTCAAACGCTGTGTGTGCGTTGAAGGTTATCCAACTAGATGATTTGGCTGATTTCCTGCTTTTTCAGATGTCCATTAATAACTTGGACCCCCAGACTAGATTAAGTTTTGAAACGAGGCTAGGCACAAATCGTATGCCTACGTACAAACTGTTGAATGATTTTATAACGGAACAGGCTAGGGCTCTAGAGTTGTTGGATCAACCGCCTGCCGCAGCTTCTACGAACGCGAGAGCTGCTCAACAACCCCGCATACTGGTGTCGTCAGTGAATGAGTCGAATTCGCAAGGGGCCCGTGATTTAAATTTTGACCGAATGGAACCTAACCTTAACACGGCACATAGTACAATTGTCCAGCCTTCGGTTTCGCCCGACAATTCTATTACACCTAAGGCTACGCAATATGTATACGAGCCTAGACGTGCTGCGTCAGGCCCTACACGGCCATTCAACGGGCCGCGCCCCGTAAATATACATCCTGTTATGAACACTCCTAGGATGTCAGTATTCCGTCACCGATTACCACCGCTTCACATGAATCAATCCCATGTTTCTACGACACACGCAGGCATGTGTTATTATTGCGGAGAAGGACATCGCATCATTGACTGTCAATCCTTTCTCGAACTGACTTCTGTGGCACGCCAGGATGCCATCAGGAAATTACAACGGTGCTTCAATTGTCTTGGCTCCCATTTCCGAGCTAAATGTAAGTCCAGCCAACGCTGCAAGCAGTGCAACGAGGCACACCATACTTTGTTACATAACAACTCTCCTGCACAACAACGACTATTTTCACCGCGCCACCCTCGTTCAACAGCTAGACCTGACCTCGTTACTCAATCGGTACCGCATGCTCTTTCTTGTAATATTGAAGCTCCTCTCGTTTTGTTAGGCACCGCACAAATCGTCATCCAAGACCATTACGGTCAACCTCGTTCCTTTAGAGCTATTATTGACCCCGGCAGTCAGATATCTGCCATTACTAAGAAAGCAAGCGTCCTGTTGAGCCTACCTACTCGGAGTTCAAATATGTCTTTGATTGGTGTCGCCGCCAAGACCACACGTATCCACGAGTACGTTACGTTGATTTTATTCTCGCGGCATGACCCTGGTGTCATGCTAACAACTGAAGCCGCCGTGCTTAACCACATTACTGACCCGCTGCCGGCTACTAGGTTAGCCTCTCAAATAAGTGCTCAATACCAGCATCTACCTTTAGCTGACCCTCATTTCGACTCGCCTGCCGGTGTTGACATTATACTGGGGGCAGATGTTTTCACCCAAATACTCACTAATGGGCCTTGCACTATCATTCATGGCCAGCCCTCTGCGCTTAACACTCGATTAGGTTGGGTCATTATGGGATCCGTACCGTATAGTATGCCCCATCAACCTAGAGTGTTCATTACCTCGCTACAGTCTATTGATGACAATATTCGACGGTTTTGGGAAGTCGAAGAAGTAACTGAGGCTAAATCTTTGAGCCCTGACGAACAGCTTTGTGAAAGCCTGTTTACTACAACTACTGAACGCGATGAAGTCGGGAGATATGTTGTCGCCCTCCCCTTCAAACCTGACGCTGTAACACTTAAGTCAAACCGCAACGTTGTCCTCGCCAGTTATCATGCTTTAGAACGACGTTTAAGTCGTCAGCCGGAGGTAGCTCGGCAATATCATCAATTCATGACAGAATATATGACTCTGGGTCATATGTACCCCGCACTTAATACTTCTAACTATTTGATCCCGCATCATTGTGTTTTTAAGACCACCAGTTCTACTACTAAGTTACGAGTAGTATTCAACGCATCCTCGCCTGATTGTAACGCGAATTCTTTAAATCAGCAATTGCTTTCCGGTCCTAAACTTCAGAAGGACCTGTCTAACGTCATCATTTCCTTTCGCCTGTATGTTCACGCCGTTTGTGCTGATCTTAAAATGATGTACCGACAAATTGCCGTGCGCCCAACTGATCGCTGTCATCAGCACATATTATACCGACCGACGCCTCAATCTCCGCTTGTGGAATACGAGTTAGCTACTGTCACGTACGGACTAACCCCGTCTGCGTATTTAGCGTTGCGGACGCTTGAACAACTCGTAAAGGACGAAGGTAGCCGATACCCTGCCGCGTCGCAAGCAATACTTCAGCAGACTTATGTTGATGATGTTGTCACTGGCGCCGATACGCTCGAAGATGCCAAGGAATTGATACAGCAGCTCATTAACATTTTCGCACTCGCCGGCCTGGAACTCAGGAAATGGTCATCAAGTGATCCTGCACTATTGTCAACACTACCTTCCACTCATCTGGAGAACCCGCTACTGTTCCAGGACGATTCTACCGCCATCAAAATACTGGGACTGCAATGGAATCCTACCTCGGACTCGTTCTCCTACCAGAGTCAGAATTTCGTTTCGGTGCCGACGAAACGCACCATATTATCTTATGTTGCTCGGACTTTCGACCCGCTTGGTTTCTTAACACCTATTACTTTCTGGATCAAATGCTTTCTTAAACGTTTGTGGCTCGAAAAGTTATCTTGGGATCAAACTTTGCCAGCCCCGCTTCTAAATCAATGGGACAGCTTCATTGTTCAATTCGCCAGTTTGTCTTCTATCCAAATACCTCGACACGTTGGCACACGAGCTGCCAAGCATCACCTGTTAGGGTTTTGCGATGCTTCCGAAGCTGGATACGCAGCAGCTATATATTTGAGAACCGAATGGAATGGAGTCGTTACCGTTAGCGTTCTGAAGGCTAAGAGCAGGGTAGCTCCAGTTAAACCGATCACCATACCTCGCATGGAGCTTTGTGGCGCAGTCTTGCTGGCCAAACTCTATAAGTCCGTTCAGCCCGTTTTGAATTTTGTGTCTGACGCCGAGACGTTTTTCTTCACCGATTCTGAAATTGTGTTGTATTGGATCAACACCCCGCCTTATTTATTGAAGACTTTTGCTGCCAACCGCGTCACTGAAATCGTTTCAAATACCTCCATGGACCGTTGGTTCCATGTCTCGACTGCTGATAACCCCGCGGACGTTGCTTCCCGTGGGTGTCTACCTAACCAGCTTGCTGAACATCCGCAGTGGTGGCACGGCCCACCATGGGCGCTACAATGTCCTACTGCGTGGCATTTGTCTAAGCCGACCGGCCTTAACCCGGACCAGACCGAACATAAATCTGAACCCAGACTGCTATGTACGGCCGTTCAAGAGCCTAATCGACTATTGACAACTATAGAACGACATTCGAACTTAATTACTCTTCACCATGTTTTCGCTTACGTCCTGCGGTTTGTGAATAATTGCCGTCGTAAAGGCCAGACTACTAACCACGGTCATAACACCCGCTACAAGGCCAAAGTCGCCTTGAGTAAAACTTCATTTACTACGCCTTCGGTGCAGGAGTTAAGTAACGCCAGAGATCTCTGCGTCAAGCTCATACAAGAGCTGGCCTTCAGCGCAACATTGCAACGGCTCCGTCGTGGCGCTCAAATCATCGATCCGCTCCGCAGCCTAACGCCATTTGTCGACGCCCAGGGCTTACTCAGGGTGGGCGGAAGACTTGATCATTCTGAGATGTCGTATGAATCTAAGCACCCCCTTCTGCTTCCTAAACATCATCAGTACGTCAACTTGATCTGCGATCATTACCACAAGTTAGCCTTACATGCCGGACCGCGCACCACTCAAGCGCTGATTAACGGCGAATTTTGGATTATTGCGTTACGCTCCTTACTTCGACAACGCATTCATGCGTGCATGCGGTGTTTCCGTCTGCAATCTAAGCCTCGTCCACCTATGATGGCTGCTTTACCATCATCTAGAGTCACTCCATCGCCGCCTTTCTGCAGGGTGGGAATTGATTTCGCTGGACCCTTTGACACAAAGGCAAATCATTTGCGTACCTCGAAGCTTTTAAAATCTTATCTTTGTCTATTTGTCTGCATGGCTACTAAGGCTGTGCACTTGGAGATGGTATCCGACCTATCCACCGATGCCTTTCTCGCAGCTTTACACCGTTTCACGTCAAGACGAGGGCTACCCTCTGATATTTATTCTGACAACGGCACGAATTTTGTTGGAGCCGCGAACCGCCTGAGTGAGGTCTATCAACTGCTTGACCACTCGAAATCGCTTATCAAGCGCAAACTCGCCGACCAACGCATTGAATGGCACTTCAACCCTCCAGCCGCACCACATTTCGGCGGACTTTGGGAGGCTGCCGTCAAATCCGCTAAAGGACTTATGCACCGCACGATTGGTAATACGGTATTAAACCCTGAGGAATTGTCTACGTTGTTTACCCGGATAGAGGCTATTCTTAACAGTCGACCTATTTTCGAGGTTTCGCCTGACCCCAGCGAAGGATCGTCTTTCCTCACTCCCGGACATTTTCTTATTGGACGTTCGCTCCTTGCACTTCCGGAGAGATGTTACCCCGAACCGCCTCTTAAATCTCGTTGGTCCATGATTCAGCAAATGACCAACCGTTTCTGGAAGACTTGGTCTACTCAGTACCTGCATTCGCAGATTCAACGCCGCAAGTGGCACAAGAACTCCTCACCGCTTCAGGAGGATCAACTCGTCTTTATCACTGGAGAGCATCCGAGCCCCCTTCATTGGCCTATGGGTCGGATCATACGTCTACATCCTGGACACGACCAGGTATCCCGTGTAGCTACTGTCAAAACCTCGCACGGCCAGCTGAAGCGACCTGTCCACAAGCTTGTTGGCTTTCCGCTGCAGCATTGAGTTTTCACCTTTGGTTTCTTCGGCACTCTTGCCCCTTCCTTTTGTTTCTCTTGTTTTTCCTTCGTTTCCCCCTGCTTTTTCTTCGGCACCCTCGGTTTCCGGTGCTTTAATAGTTCTTCGCCCACTACCCACCTGGCGGATTAAAAACATTCGTTTTGGTGGGCGGTATGTTCGAGTCAGCGCTCGAAGTTTGAACGTGTTACCGCGAACTATATTCAAAACGCTCATCTGGCCTGGACAGTAATGGTCACGTGACGTCTGACCTACCAATCGATGTATGGATTGCGTATTGATTTTGTGTGTGGCCTCTGATCCCCCTCCCTTAGCTAGCATTTCCGTAAGTCGTTCGTTGTCTCGGAACTGTCGTACAGTTAACAGCCTCGTTAAAGTACCTCGTGCGCAAAGTTGCACCACGCGTGTAAAGTGCCGTTTGACCGTAAAACCTCGTACAAGTGTTAAAACTATTCGTATTGTTGTGTGTTCGTGTAAACGCGTTGTTATAGACGTTATTTGCTTAGACTTTAAGTTACGATCGCCGTTTAGTAGGACTCTTTGTTCAGTTACGCGCCATAGTTATAAATGACTTTATGCCTTTTAAAATGCAGCCTATTGATTTCCCGTTTAAGTTCTAGTTTATACCTCGCCTGGATCGGATTCCTACAAACTGGGTACCCAGGACCTCTGCCGCCACGAGATCTACGCACGCTGCAATTTTGCCCTTTCTTTCTTCACGAGGGTAAGTGCTGCCTAAGCTTAAGTACTTATGATTTATTTATGTGTAAATTCAGTGCGAATTATTTTGTTATTAAATGTGTTTGTACGGAACTAACTATTGCGTTCAAACGTTCGTAATTGCGTGCTTAGCGATTAAAGTAAGACACATTTTGCCGCCACTTCTTATTACTGAACATTTCTATTGCATTATTTCGGATCTTTCTCGAACCTCGCTTTCTTCTAAATTTTAGCTAGCGCCAGTCGCTTCAGATCAGTTACGGTATGAGTTGACAATGGGACACATCCCCCGAAACGGCTGTCCTCAACAAACAAGTAAGTGCTACTATAGGCAAATTTAAAACATTTAAAAGTGTTTAGTGATTACTAGTAGCTCACGTGAAGATGGAATCAACAAAAACTACCTGTTTCAAATCTCTTAGAATACCACTAACCCTTGGAATATAGATCTCTGTGTTGAAAAGCAACTTATGGAACTAATGTAGAAGTTAATGGTTTTTTTAGTGGTTGAAGAAATAAAAAGATAAAGACTAAAGTTAGAGGAATCCAACGTGTATGAAAATAGTATCATCTTGTACATTGTTAATACAAGTAAAAGATGTACATAAAACTCACAAATTAATCATTTATTTATATGAAGTAATAAATGATTAATTTGTGAGTTTTGTGTATGTCTTTTATTTTTATTACCATAGCGCAAAGAATAGTTGAAGTTGTACATTATTATTCTTCATGAGCTGAAAATATACTTTATATCTAATAATAATTGTGCCTCTTAAATAAGGCCCGGCTTTTGCTATTTCTTAATTTGGCTTTGTTGCTATTTCAACCCCCTTACAGTATTAATGTAAGGTTTGTTATTATTACAGCTATGTGTTAAATTAGAATTATTATAACAGAAATTTATTTCATCATTATTCATTCAGAATGAAGTTTTAGTTAAATAACTTTTTGTCAAAATATTGAAATTGTAAAAACTCTCAAAATATCCATAAATTGTAGAATATGAACCATCTACTATGTTATATTTTTAAATTACTTAATTAAACCATAATGACATGAAAAAATATACTGGAAATATTTAAGTCTATGTTATTCCTTAAATCTTTTAAATAGAGAGTTTTCTAAATTGCCTTACTCTTCTTTTTTGCATTCTAGGCACTTTTTTGTATGCCTTTTTATTTACTAATTTTTATACAAAGTTTTAATTTTTATGAATATGTGTTTTCATTTTCAAAGTAAAAAAAATACAGCACTCACCAGAAACATATTTTTATTTTCATCCAATGGTAAAATATTTCATTAAATATTTTTGCTCCAAGTATTTTTGTTCCATGATACTTCTACATTGCCTTTTTTGTAAAATTTTCTTCCACATAACTTGCTAATGTCTTAAGCAGAAATATAGGTAGAGGGAATGGGTCCTCCTTATTCACTGACATACAAGAATTACCATCATTACCTTTTTAGAAGTCACTTATGCAACGATAACTTGTTTATCGTTTTTAGGAACTACTTTTATTGTGTAAATCTCTCAACCAATACTATGAAATAAATTAAACACCAAGCGATTCATCACTTGAGATTGTCGTTTTTGATTAAAAGTAATATCACAACTCAGCAAACTTAAAATTAAAGACTAAAATTAGAGTATTTACTGAGATAAAACGTTTTCAAGCGTACTATGCCATCTTCATCAATACCTATGACTTTACATAGATTTCTTACAATGAAAATATTGGAAAGAACCCCAATACCACAAAAAATAATCAAAAATAACAAATAAAACAACGAATTACACTTTTGCTATTACTTGCAACCAGACATTTGTTAACTAAAAGTTGTTAATTGTTAACTTACACTTGGAGGAAACGTTTTCATCTTACGACTTCTTCAGCCTCCTAGGATTAACAACTTTTAGTTAACAAATGTCTGGTCGCAAGTAATATCAAAAGTGTAATTTGTAATTTACAACCAGCTCATCATGAACAGCAACAAGATTTCGATATTTAAATAAAACAAGTTACTTGAGATTAAACCCTTATGTACATTTCGATGACCATGTCATCATCATCATCAGAGAGTCTTATTACAAAATTACAATCTAGCAAACAAGAAGTTACAAACTAGAGTAACTTATTGTTTGCTAGATTGTAATTTTGTAATAAGACCCTCTGATGATGATGACATAGTCATCAAAATGTACATACGGGTTTAATCTCAAGTAACTTGTTTTATTTGTTATTTTTGGTTATTTTTTGTGGTATTGGGGCTCTTTCTAATATTTTCATTGTAATATATTGTACCACTGTGCTCTTGATATTGTGTATAGATTTCTTAGTTGGAAAACATTTCGCTAATAAGATATTTTATTATTTGGCTGGTGGGTTTTGGTAAACTGTGTTCAAACAATCATCCCAAACCCCCCTAATGAGTTATAAATACAATTGAAGTATAATTTATTTGCATCTCTAGGTTATCAAATATGAGTATCCATCTCTTTTTAAGTCTGATTAAATTTTGTTGGTTCTTTTTTATAAAAACATGAAAGAGTTTTATAAAAATAATGTTTTTCCAAATACTCCCACTGATGAAACCAAATCATAAACTTTTGAAGTATTTTACCCAATCATATTTTTGATTGTTTTGTCTAGGATATTTGTATCCCTCCAAAATATTGGTTCGGTAAAGGATATTTATCCATGAAGTACACTTTTGGTGTTCTATTTTCAGTATGTCACAATGAGCTACAATTTCAAGGAGAAAGCTGTTTAAAGTTTGGAGGAAACCTTTTTAATCGTGTCCTTGGTTTTTATATGTAAACCCAACAGGTGATATCATTGTGGTAATTATTATTTCTGTTGTCTACTTGAACTTTTTACCTATCATTTCCATGTACAAGAAAATGTTTTGGTACGACTTTAAGCAGAAAATTTAAATTTTCATCTTGAAAATTAAATCTTTTTTAAAAGTACAACCACAATAAATCTTAATGTTAAGGGATTTCTGAAACATCACAAATTAACGAAAATAAAAATAGAGAAATTAAGAATAATTGGGGTAAACTTTTTTAAAATATTGGGATTAGCGAGATTTTATTTACTTATTACACTTTCTCTATTACTTGCGACCAGACTTTTTGTTAAGTAAAGGTTGTTAATTGTTAATTTACACTTGGAGGAAATGTTTTCGTCTTACAACTTCTTCAGCCTCGTATTTTTGACACTAGGAATGCTGCAGTAGTGCTTCCTCTGTACTATTTGTTTGATAGTTAGAAGAGATATGATCTAATAGTATGTGTGATCTATGCCTTGTTTGTTCATTTAGGATGTCATTTTTATGTGTGTTGCTATGTCTACATATTGTGTGTTTAATTTATGGTCTTTGTTGCACGTGCGGAGGATGCTCATGTTATTTTCCATACTTTTACAGTGTTTAGTCTCCATGCCTTGATTTGCGAAGGTGGATTCAATAGTAGTGTGCAGTGCGCTTTTGTGCTCTTTATATTTTCCCACAAAAGATCTGCCTGTTTGTTCAATATAGAACTTATAGCAGTTGTTGCATTTTAGTTTGTATACTCCTGGGTTATTGTATGCGTTGGTATTGTTATTAATGCTGTGTCTGATAGCTGTTTGGCTTTTATTTCTTGTTCTGTAAGTTACATTGTATCCTGCTTTTTTGAATTAGTGTGCTATTTTATTTGTGAGTTTGTGTATGTATAAGAGGGGGGTGAATTTGTTTGTGTTCGTGTTTTTGTTGTTTGTGTTGTTGTTACTGTTCTTGTTGAGTATTTTTCTGTGTAGTTTGTCTATTAAATAATTGTCATATCCATTTTTGTGAGCTAAATATTTGATTGTACTTAGTTCCTCTGTGTAGTTAGTTGTGCACATAGGTATTTTATTTACTCTGTGTAGTAAATGTTTGAATGCTGCTTGTTTATGTTGTATTGGGTGGTTTGATGTGTTGTGTATCAGTGTGTCTGTCATGGTTGGCTTGCGGTATATGTTGAATTCATGTTTGTTTTGATTTTTTGTTATGGTGATGTCTATGAAATTCAATGTTCTGTTTTCAAATTCTACAGTGAACTGGATATTTTTGTGTATTTTGGAGTTGTTGGCATTGTCCTAAGTTTCCTCGGTATAGTAATACTAGGATAGTAATACTAGGTATTACAAGGTAATCATAGTAACAAACAACATCAAATACAATTAAAAAACACCTACACAGTTCAAAAACATACCAGGATAAACTCGACAGAGCAGGCATATACAAGATTACATGCAACAACTGTCCCAGCTTTTACATAGGACAAACAGGGAGAACATTTACCACAAGATACAAGGAACACGTAAAACAGGTAAGAGAGACACAACCCAAATCAAACTTCTCCATACACACACAAAACACTACACTCACAGACTGACATAGACACCAATCTAAAAATCTTACACTACATCAAAAAAGCAAGAAACTCAACACAGTAGGAAACTACAAGTTATATAAACACCATAAATACTATCCACAACACATTCTAAATGACAAAACACACTCATAATCAAATACTATATTTCAGCACATAATTAACCACTACTCTATGAAAAATAACACACCACAGAACAGAAATACTCCACATACTCACACCATCCCAACACACCTGAGCAACAGTCTTGTCAATGATTCACAGCATTTAATAATGCGCTGACCTAGTGCGAAACACTAGGAAACACTAGTGCGAAAAAGTATAATTTAATACATAGGAAATGTGAGTTGCAAAGGTGTTATGGAGTACCGATTACGACTTTATGACGAGGACGGAAAGTAGGAGAGTGTCCAATTGAGTTCCCTAAATCCCTAATGTGCGAGTAGCATGAGGTTTCAGCACTATCGAAAAGCTTTTTGGTGAGAGGGATCTTACAAAAACAGCAAGCAAGGGAGAGTGAAGGATGTTGCGGATGGTGACATTTGATATCAACACGTTGACTGCTAAAATACATGCAATGTAGTACGACAAATGCTAAAATTGTTTGTTTCTATTTTACTTACCAAAATGTGTGAAGTGAAGAAATATGAAGATAAAATATCGTTAAAAGCTATAAACAAATCTGTAGTAGTCATTTTAAAATCGTGGTAGGGATTCCTACCACGTGCATCTGGGGAAAATAATCTTCACTGGTTTGCACTTCATAATTCAACACATTTATTACAATAACACTAGTAATTTTTTCTATATTTATACTAAACAATTGTTATTAAAGAATGAGAAATGAAAAAAGTAAGCCCAAGTCAATTATATATACAGCCCCACAAACCCACCCAAATAAATTCATTAGTTCTGAATAATTACTGTTGTAGTCATCAAAACACATTGGAGCACATAGTCCTGGCTGTCCTTCGAATTCCACACACTACCATACAACACGTTTTTTAATACCACGGGAATGACAAACATGACACCGTTTTGCAGCAGTACCTTTTCCGTCGCACCTTTTCTCAGTTATTTTTGAAGGTACATGCAGGACATATCTGCGCTTCAATGGTCTTTCTGGAGTAGAAAGGGCATGAAGCTGAGAGTCAACCACTGACAAATGAAAATCATACATTTTCATTCTTTTATTGTTAGTTGAAACTTGCACTACGTTGAAAAAGTAGTGAGAGTTGATCATAACCATTTGGAGTGCATGAACAAAAATTTTCTTATACCAACATAATGTTTTAGTTCAGATGGATAGTAGGTCATTATCTGGTCGCTACAATCAACGCCTTTCATAAAGTGATTGTAGGTGACTATAGGTTTGTAGTGACTAATGGTTTTCCCCTTTCAAGTTAATTGAAGTGACCATATCATTAGTATACTCTGTTGAAATGTAGGACACAATATGTTTGTCTTTCCACTTTCTCACACACACACCCTCAGTGTATCGAGCCACGGTTCACCTTTTTTTATTGTTGCTGATTTAATATCTTGACGAAGGTATTTTCTATCCAACCCAAGGGTCCCAGTACAGAAAGTATTCCTTCGGATCAAATTAAATACAAGAATAAAGCTATTATAGTAATTATCAATAAACAGACTATGGCCACAACTTAATTTACCCTTCATTAGTTTCAGAACCACATTTTCTGCATATGAATTGCCATCTAAATCGTCCAGAACCCCACAGTACAGGAAAAATTTAAGAATTAGGCCATGAAGATCGCACAAAGTATACAACTTTAGTCCATACTTATGACGTTTTCCTTTTATGTACTGACGAAAGTACAGTCGCCCTCACCACAACGCTATAGCTTAGCCAATCAACAGACTTTTTTGAGGGTAATACACTTGGGTCATCTTATTATTAAAATAATCAATTAAAAATTGAGCTTTGCTTCATCTATTAGATAGATTAGATTTTTTGTCAAAGTTTTTGCATCGTAGAACTAAGAGGAACCTGTAACGACTCATGAGATTATGAAAACATGTGTTGAACAGTCAGTGCATTTTCCAATAATCGGTAAAATTGGTGAGTTTCATTATTCCGCTGTGCAACAACAATCCTAAAAACACAAGCAATTCATCCATAGTAAGGCCGTCCATCTGTGGATTCAAGACCCCGGGTTTGTCAAAGGGCCACATAATAGTTTCAGCGTGTATTAATTTGTTCCCTCCAAGAAAACAATGTCCAACAAAAGCCTAAAAACGCAAAATGGGTTAAATCAGGTATGGGCATAAAAAAACTTTTCTTCGCGGGTAAATGATATGTCTCATACCAATTGCGCTGTGAGGCTGCCATCAGGGTGGGTTTGCTTCGTAGTCGGGGTCGTCAACCTCTGACTCATCCGTTTCGTACTCCTCTTCGTCTAAATCTACGCCAACATCATCGGCACCTTCGTCCTCAGATGAGTCTACTGACAATTGTCGTCAGTACTAAAATTGTCGTCTGACATTACTAAAATTTAAAAAAACCTATACCTCAAACAACACTCAAACAATGAAACGAAAAAACGAACACGTGTAAAATGTCATCAAGATATTTCCCGAGGAAGGGTAGGAGACAAATATCACTTTTACCACGTGCTAGGAGCACACTGATACAATGAATCACCATTGGACAGGTAGTAGGGATCCCTTCCACGCGCATCTACTGACGCGCCAACATGGCCAGAATCCCTACCACCTGCAGTCAGCGTGTTAACCAAGGAAAGTTGGAGAGGAGTCTTAGGGAAGAGGATTGAAAACGCTTACGAAATTTCCGAGACGTTTTGGAGCAAAGAGGCCACAAGACAGGAGCTGCATTTATAAGAACGGAAGGAAGGAGCATTTGGTACATGTAGTATTTGATTTAATTTTGTATTTTCTGTAATTAATGCCTTCATTGATATCCTTCAAGAACAAACTCATGTCAGAAGTGATAGGAATAATATGTATGTAATATAAGTGTGTAATATTTGTGATTCGTACCTTCTTTTCCTTATACTGATTTTCCCAATGTCATATAAATTAAGTATACTATATACAATTCTATTTTTGCTCGACGTACATAATCTGTGCTCATAGATCTAGACTCTATGATTTTCAAGTAATAATCTATTATAATTTGTAGAAAGAAGTGGAGCTTATGGATTTGATGGAAATAAACGTGGTAATGTTTACAAAATGTTTTTCCATATGTTGTGTCAAATATAAAAAATGGACTTTATTTAAATGAAAGGTATTTTCTAAAAGATTTTTCTTCTACAATTTTTCATCTAATTCTACGATGTCGGATTATGTAGTAGAATATATAGAACTTCAAAAAACTTGATTTACCGACTGAAATGCTTAATAATGTAACTTTATAAAAAAAAGTATTTCGTGTAGAAAAGTAATCATATCATTTCTCTTCTAATCCACCACCTTACCTTTAAAATCCGTGTAATAACTGAATGTTTGATAATATTTGTAATTTGAAACGTTATTTTTTTGGGGTTAGGGTCTTAAATTTGAAGGTTAAAGTCTACATTAAAATAATTGATGAAAGGCCCTAGACGAGGTTTATGCTAATGTAAGTCACGAAAGGTAAGTTTATTAGTAACGTTAAATTGAATTCTTAGGTTAAATGCTGATATAACCTTCACATAATTTACTGGGCCGTACAATATAAGCAGATTTCAATAGGTAAAATTCTTCATAACCCGGACTGTTATTATAGAACAATGATTATGTTCTTGACCCAGTTAGGAGAGAACATAACCTGATAAGAAAGATAATACACTATAGACAATAATTTAAATTCGGTAAAAAAAGCTGTCCACATAAAACATGGGTTGAATTTTTTGAACCATAATGTTTAATTTTTTTATAAATATAGCATATAGTCATAATTGAATGTACCTTCAATATATTATCACGTAAGGATGGTTTTTGTTATAAGAGACAGAAATTAAAGTTTTTGATGTAAAGTAAGCCTACCAAGTAGTTTTATTAATTGTAGTAAAAAAAAAATGATTTTTTATAAAAATCGGTTTTGTATGTAACAATGCGTTGATAGTTTATTTGTATTGTTTTGAATTTTAACCATTACTAATGGTTTACTATATGTAAAGTAATTTTCCTCTCAGAATCTATTTTTAACTAAAATTTAAAAAATGAAAAAAATACATGTGCAACCTGGAGCATTATTGTTATCCATGCAACCATAAATGTAAAGCCACAATTTTTGTTTAATTTTGCTTATAAACATATTGTTTATTATGAATGTCATAATTTATTGGAAAGAGATAGATCAATAGCTATAATCTAACTTCTTACTTGATTTGAGCCAAGAGCAATGGGTGTATTATACCACCAAATTAGTGCATCTGACAATTTTTTTCAGTTCACATTCTCTTTATTTTGAAAAACTTCAAACTATATAGAATATTTTTCCTTGATTCGTTTTTATACAATGATTTAAATGTTATACTTATTTTATTTGTTGTATTTTTATTTTATGGACTATAAAGTTGAATTACATAATGCATACTTTGTTTTTTTATTTATGTATTTTAATTTAAAATACACATAATTAATAGATTTAGATACTAAACCTTTTAATAGGAATCTTGCATATAACCAATATACATTTGTGTTTCACTAATGATATCTATAAGAATATTTATTATAAAAATTTGTATGTTGCATTACAATTTGTGATTAACTTTCTTTTAAAACTCCTAATACATATAGTTAATCTAAACTATGGCAAGAATTTAAAAAATCCTGATTTGCGTGACCAAACACATAATAGAGATCTGCAATACCATTATTAGAACTAACTTATATTGAGGTAACTATCCATATACCAATATAGGGAACTAACCTTGATATAACTGATATTATATTCTTGTTAGATTTTTTTACAGTCTTTATTCTGACTCATTGATGTATGATATTAGATAAGTGATGCTTTTTAGACAACTTACTTGATATAGATATTTCTTATTAGATAAATATCTAGTGTCGTTTTTTAATTACTATTTGTTTTAGTTATTTATGATAGTACCGAGGCCGGTCCGATCTAGGATTTTCTTAAGTTTAAGATAAAAGTTTCATAATAAAAAGTGAATTTATCTCAATTATATTGAAGTACTTATATTGTTAATGTAACAATTATAATAATTATAAATATGATAAATGTAATTTTTTATCATTTAATTATAGTGGTTCTTCCTTAACAGTAGACCACTTATACCTCGTCAAAATGACGATGCACCATTTCAAAAATTTATGTATCTGAGAAACGAGTGGTTCTTGGACATCCATCTTCTTAGTACCTTCATACCTTTAACAGCCAATATCAGATGGCAGTTTTGCCGCTAAAGTTCGAATGCGTCTTATTGAAACAAAGCTTGTGTTATCATTTTGATGATTCATAAGTGAATGTGTGACTTTTTTTAAGAACAAGTTCTCTATACTTATTTTTGTAAAAATTCTTTAATTTTATTAAAAACCTGCTCTACATCTCATTCGTTTGTTACATTGTAAAAAAAAATTTGTTTAACATTATTTTTAAAAGACATTTTAAACATTTTGATTTTACTATTTAATTAAAACGTAGTAATCGTAATTATTATTATTTTTTTCTAATAGTAGGATTCGTAACTACAGTACTATAATATTTTTTATAAAGAAGTATGGGATATTACAATGTTTAACACATTAATTAAAAACATTATTTTGGTAAATAAAAAAAAAAGAAATTGTAGTAGTCATATTATGATACATAAGTAATCGTGTGACAAAATTTAGACATAATCAATCTAGGGTTAAAATGTATTACATTTAAGAATAAATTCTCTGACTCTAAAATTTGTATGTCTTTAATATAGCTCAGGAGGAAGCAAATAATCCTGAGGGATCATGTAAATTTGCCCCCTTATAGTACTAACAATAGATCAGACAGTAGAGTCTCAATAATTCAAGGTAAATGTGATCGAGTCCCTTGGAATTACCGACAACTTGGAAAATAGTTCCTGTGCATTAGAAAAAAATAGGGGTTTTAATGAACCCTGATACTATAGGTAATTAAAAATCCCCTAAATAAGTTTATATATCTTAATATAAACATTTCTTAAAAGCCTGACTCATTTACTTTGCATACCCTATTGATAAAAACATTTTTCGGAAGCCTGACTCATTTCTTTTGCATACCATGTGGCTATAAACATTTTTTGAAAACGTGGCTCATTTCCTTTGCATACTATATTGATATAAATATTTCTTGGAAGTTCGACTCATCATTTTTTTAAAATAGATAAAATAGAAATAGGCTCGAATTTAGCGGAAGCTCAAAATGTCGGGACTTATAATGCCAAGAGTACTGTACGAGGTTTTGGTGCTTTCTTTAGTAGCAATGAAGTTAAAAGTAAAAACCTTTCAGATGGAGACAAGATATTTTCACATTTCATAATATATTTTCAATAAATTATATTTATTTTTCTTATTAACAGTAGATTATACTTATGAATAAATTTATATTAACTAAAGTTTATACACTTGTTGATTCCATCTTCGCGTGAGCTACTAATAATCACTAAACACTTTTAAATGTTTTAAACTTGCCTAAGAGTTACAGTCTGAATTGACAAAGGGACACATCTCCTGAAACGGCTGTCCTCAACAAGCAAAGTAAGTGCTACTATAGGCAAGTTTAAAACATTTATAAGTGTTTAGTAAAGTTTATATAATTCATTAAAAAAATTCATCAGTAATATTTTTACACATAAAAAGACAAATGCCACATAGGTATATATTTTTTGTTGTCAGAAAAAAAAAAACATGATAAAAATGAGTATTAATGTTTCATCTGACTGATGTTAGCCTAGGTGTATTTTTTATCTCTTAATGCAAAGTAGTGAGTTGGTCTAAATTTTAGAATAATTCAAGACCACTAATTTATATGAATTCCAGTTCTAAACAAACTATTAACTTTAGTGCTTAATTGTTTTTGGCATTTTACACATACTTTTTTAAAAATTCAATTGAAATTTTATATACAGAGTGTTTAAAAATGAATATTAGGGTTTTGAAAGGCTTTTAGCATTTATTCCATTTCACTTACAAATATAAATTTTAGTTCAAATGAAGATGTACTTTTTACAGTTTTGATCATATAAATATTCAATGTGAATGCCATTTATAACATGGCACCCATCCAGTCGATAGGGCATTCTGTGCATTAATATTTCAAGATTAGTTGATGCAATAACTACTTCAATCCTATTTTTTAACTCTGGTAGTGTCAGCTGGTAGTGTAGTAAAATACACATGATCATTTATGAGATGATAAAGACACATGATCAGGTGAATGTGGTGACTGTAAAACAACTTGTGTTAAGTTGTAACTTACAACTGTAAATGGTAAGGACATAGTTACAAGCTATTCCTTAATACTCTCCTTTTAGACACATTGAAATTTTAATTTTTTATTGGCCTTCCAAATACAATACACAATATCAAGAGCACAGTGGTACAATATATTACAATGAAAATATTGGAAAGAACCACCCCCAATACCACAAAAAATAATCAAAAATAACAAATAAAACAAGTTACTTAAGATTAAACCCTTATGTGCATTTCGATGACCATATTATCATCATCAGAGGGTTTTATTACAAAATTACAATATAGCAAACAAGAAGTTACAAACTAGAGTTCATCACTCTAGTTTGTAACTTCTTGTTTGCTAGATTGTAATTTCGTAATAAGACCCTCTGATGATGTTAACACAGTCATCGAAATGTACAGAAGGGTTTAATCTTAAGTAACTTGTTTTATTTATTATTTTTTATTATTTTTTGTGGTATTGGGGTTCTTTCCAATATTTTCATTGTAGTTCCAAATACAATGTTTATGCCTGTTTTGTAAAAGACTCACTCGTTCATCACATTCTGCAGTTGATCTAAGAATGTATCTCCTGTTCCGTGATTGTTTCATCTGAATGTAGTGTTGATAACATTATGACATTTTTGTTTAATTTTTGGAACATATGAAACCAAAAGTGTTTGATTATGGTTGGCCCCAAAACCAAATATACTTCTAAAACCTCTGACACAAACAGTAGCGCTGTTAGGATAGCCCTAACTGACCAGTGGTGCGACACTTTACCCCCACCCTACATCGCTGCAGAATAATTAGTTGTGAGATTAACATTAAAAAAGTGTCAGATAAGGTCAATGACACATACCTAACTCATCAAAACGAATAATAAATTTCTTTTACATTAACTATTTTTTGTAGGGTTCCCATGACGGCACGACCGATCGTGGATTAATTTAGAAATACATCACCAGGAGGATAAGCGTTTTTGGATATTTGTGTAATCAGGCCTGGCACACCTGACAGGAGGATTTTTATCATCAGAAGGAGATAATGTGAACAAAAATTTATATAAAATGTAACAAATATTGTACGTGTGTTTGTATAGTGTAATAATATCTGAAACATCTAAAAGGCATTGGACAACTTTATATTAGTAGAATTAAGTGTTAGGTTGTTTTTTCCATTTTTATAATGCAATTTTGAATCAGGGCATCAGTTGAATTAATTGTTTGGTCTGCTGTTTCTTGAGTTAGTGCATTTTCAGCTAACATTTTTGTTTTTACCAGCATTTGGTCATAACGTCGAATGACATACTGAATTTTGTATACTACTTTTGAAGTAGTGTAGGAACTCTAATTTGTCTGGTAAAAATATTGTGATAGTGCTAAGTAAAATTTAAAATGTCCTCCTTTTATGTCACATAAATTTATATATATTTCTTTATGAGCCTATTTATGTACATTTTTAAAAATATAAGTATGAAGTCTATAATATTTAAAAAAACCTATCATATAAATATTAACAAAGTTTTTTATTAACTATTTGTTATAGTCTCATAAATGCCTTTTGAGAAGACATCAAAGTTACACAGGCAGTTGTAGCAAAACATGACTTCTTTGATTGGTATTCATCAGGCATTAAGGTATGTTTATAGTGATGTTAGGTTCTGTTTTTACATGCAAAAAGGTTTTACTTTATTAAAATGTAGAAGTGGTATTGTTTTACTAGTAAAAAATTTCTAGTTTAGTTTAAAAATTTTATGTGAAGCTTTAAACAAAATCTAAGTTTTCAAGTTTATACTTTTTAATAGGGTATGTAAATGTTTTTATAAATTTCACATGCATTTATTACCTCTTTAACAAAATTAATAGTCCCAAATAAAAATATATCTTCTGAATAAAACTTTCAAACAAAAGTAATATTTTCAATTTTTCTGGGCCAAAACCATATTAGAGCTTTAAATTCAGTGAACCATTGTTATTCGTGAGTGTTACATTCTCTGAACGGGGGATCAATTTCAGTAACGACTGCAGCTAATTTTTTTCCTAAACGTAGATTTCACCGACAGAGTTAAATGTCAACTTTGGTGATACATTTTTTACGAATTGTTTGTTGTTAATATAATATTTCTAAATAGCTTTTTTAATTTTCTTTCTATTTATATTTTGATACCAGCAAATTTAGTAATGTAGATTTTTCCTATGTTCTAAAATGGCACTTGTGTATGTCCAGCATTTGTCCTGGTAACAATGACTACCACTCCCATTGAACATGTTTGAGCATTATAATAATATTTAAAGCTATATTGAATATTTAAAATAGTTGATTCTGTCAAAGCTAGTGTTTATAAACTGTGTTTTAACAAGCACAAGGTCTTGAGTTTGAACAATACTGAAATACTGATAATAATCATTTCTTGACATATGTATAATTTGTGTATTTTCAGATAAATATTCAACATAAACATTTTGTACTGTTTAAAATTTGGCTTGGATTTCAGACACTTGTTTATAACATATTTACTTTATGTTAGCATTAATTAATTAGCCTAGGGTTTCTTTAAATTATTTTTTTAAAGGGTAGTTGAACATGTAGAAAAATACTGGTATTTAGGTATAATTCTTGAATTTTGTAGTCCATTTCATTCGGTGAATCTTATTAATCACTTAAACAATAGTTTATGACTATCCGAACTTTAAATTTTGTAAATTTGTTAAAACTTACTGAAACAGAACGTTTTCGATCGCTATGTGCCGATCTTCATCAGTATCTTCTGCTTGGAGTTGTCGGGTCTAGCGGTCACGGTTTTAAAGGTAGGTTTTTGATAGTATCAAAGGGTATGTGTGATTTGTATTGTGTTTGTTCGTACAAACAGAACACCAACTCAACATTTAACAATCACATAAAAGAAACAGGGCACAAATACACAGACATTTACCATAACCTAGAAATCCTACACATCAACAAAAAAGCATCACATCTCAACACACTAGAACAATATGAAATTTACAGACACATAAAAACACAAAGTACAAACATATTAAACGAACAAACACAATACAAATCACACTTACTCTTTGATACTATCGAAAACCTACCTTTAAAACAGTCACCGCTTTACCTGACAACTTCAAGCAGAAGATACTGATGAAGATCGGCACATAGCGATCGAAAACATTCTGTCTCAGTAAGTTTTAACAAATTTACAAAATTTAAAGTTCAGATAGTCGTAAACTATTGTTTAAACTATGAGTCATTCAATATATAGCAGTTAAAGGGATATTTCATGAGAATAAACAAATATTTGACAAGAATTTAGGTATGTGTGGAATCTATGAAAAATATGGAGGTATTGATCAGGGAATTGAACTACATATCTTTCAAAATAGAATAATTTTCTAGAAAATACATGAAAAGGATTCAAAATAGAATCCTTTGAATTACAAAGACGGAGCAGAGGAAAAGACTAAAAGAAGAAGGGGAAGGAGAAGAATTTGGTGGATAGACCAAATTCAGTATATACTTACCAAAGTTTGGAGAAAGAGATGCTAAAACAAAGATAAAGAAGCTGTAATGACTTTCTACTATCAATAGAAATATATTTTTAATAAATAGTCTTTTAACTTTAATTGTATGTGAATTAGATCTACAGATAATGGAGAAACAAGTGAGATAAAGGTGATTACCTTTGTTATAACAAAATACATTTTAAAATATTTGTATGATTCATAACAAAATGAATAAATACGTGGACATAAATACATTCATGGAATAAATTTAAAATACTAGTCAACTCTTACAATTTCAGACTTCTACGGATATTTTTCTTAAATTTAAAAATAATTCTGTTTTTTTTGCTACAACTGTTTTGCAATACCTAAGCTAATGTATAAACTTTGTAGTACTTTTCCCCAAGGTGCATTTATATTCATTGTAAACATGAAGGCTTGTTTTAGCACTTGCATTAATCACATGAGAGAAGCTCAAGAAAAAAATTTTAACTTTTCTGAAATGTTACTAATGTTATGTACACCAACATACATAGAATTTTACTTTCATTATTTCTTATTTTTTAGAATGAATGAGCGAAGTGATCTTCGTGAAAATGATAATACAGGAGGCAATATGGAAGTTACAAGAAGTTCAGACACTCCATTATTAACTCAGGCTTTATTACAACCACCATTGGTAATGTTATATTCCATTTTTAGTTTAATAACTATACCTGAAATATTAATTAATGTATCTGAAAGGTTTTAACTCATTTAAAAAAAATATATGCTTCATCTGTAAAATATGTTCAGTTCAGTATTGTTTTCATATAAACATAAGTCTGGCATGGTGAATAGTAAATAATTATAAGTATAATTAAAAGAAAGTAATTTATAGGTTTTGACCTTAGTGAAACTTTTTTAAAATTTATGTACATAATACCAGAATCATTCTCTATATCATAGTCAATGAAATTTTACTCCTTCCATAACCTAAATCCATTAATTATTACAATTCTTTCTTGGGCTTAAAAAAAATAATCACATTGACTGACTATTTTAAAACTATAAGGTATGTAATTTTTACATTTTAACTTACTATATTGATAATTTCAGATATACATATACAATAAATTTTTTTTATAGTTTAGATTTATAAAGAAAACAAATAAAACAGAAAGTAAAATTAAATAAAACTATTGATTTCAATATACTTGTTTATACTTAATTATACTTTTTACATAATTTATTAGCATTTTAAAGACTAATATACAGCTATATAAACAAATTTATACAGCTAAAACAAAAGTATATATATTAGACAATCATTGCCTGAAATAATTCTTACCATTTGTAAACATTGATAGAAATTGTATATCTTAATACTAAAGGTTTTAGTTAAGTTCCTTTATTAATTAAATAGAAGTGCCTAAGCTTTAAACATAATACTCCAATGATATACCTATGTCAAGACTGTTTTTAATAGTTGTCCATTTTCTTTAGTCATTAACTCAAAAGAACACAATTATAAATAGTTCAGTACCTCCTCAAGCATCATTAACTGCTCTTCTACCTCCAATTCCAATTGACGTGGGCCCAACACCTACAATCCAGTAAGTATTATTTCTTTTTAATATAATTTCTTTATTCATTGATTTTGTTATTAAAACAAGTTATTATAAGTCAACAAATAGTTATAAAATTAGTCTTCTTAAGAAATATCAAATGACAATAATTTAACAGATTGTTTAAAGTGTAGAAAAAAGAGAAGTTTGTTGTTGATAGAAATGCAAAGGCCTTATGAAAACTTCTGTGGTTAAAGGTTAAGATTAAATGGAGCTTAAATTATATATATGAAGTTGATATATTACTATTGTAAATACTTTTATCCACCACTAAGTGCAATAATTTTACCTTGTTGTGATGAAGCACCTTTCGGTCACTTGACCATTGTCGACCTATCAACTTCATAAAGTCAGTGCAACGGAAAAATAATGGACAACGTAAAATATCAATAGAAATAAAACATTCTCTTTTTAGAAAAACTAAAAATCTCAATATCAACTGCTGATGAGAGTGAACTATAGTCAGGTGATAGATTAACTATAGTCATTATCTTATATATATATATATATATATATATATATATATATATATATATATATATATATATATATATATATATATATATGTTTATATAAAAATTACATATAAGATATAGATATAATTCTTAGTTTCTTATAATATTACTATTGTGATAATGAGTCGGCTTTGTCAATAAAACGATTATTTCTAAATACGCTCATAAGTTGTCACCCAATTATGCAATAAATATTTATAATTTAATCAATGAATTCAAGATAATTACAACAAGCTACTTTCTTAGTTTATAATTACTGTAAAATTAATTTGTTTCTTTTGAAGTCGGAGTGGGGCATAATTCATATCAAGTAGTGAAACTGTTTCATTTGTAAGTTTCCAGTTTAGTTAAAGCCAGACAAACATAACTTAAATTATAATTCCACGACTTGTAATGACTACCAGATACAAGATGTCTCATCAAATCCTGGAGCAGTTCTTTGAAATCGTCCATTCATAATCAATAGGTTATGTGTTAAGGGGATTCAACATCTTGTAATGGGTATTTTTTTATATCCTATGAAAGTGTCCATCAAATTTATATACAATAAAAAAAACAAATTTTTTAAAAAAAACATTACATTTTGTTAAAAAATTTTAAAAAGTTATTCAAAATTCAAAAAATCTTACAAATTACATGAAAATATGAAATGTAAAGCACTTGTAAAAATTGATATGAGTGAAATAGAAATTGCCACTCTAAAACGTATATTTTCTTTCCCTGCAGAAAAAGTCATTGAAAAGACTTGTTTCAGAAGAATCATTAAAGCAAGGGCCGTTTGCTGTTGAGCAAGGACTGTAGAATTTATCTTGAAGAGAAAACTTGTTTTCTATTACAAAAATCTCTGCTTCAATATTCAGTTGGGGCAATAAACAATAATATAGTGTGGTTTACATAGGTAATTTTTGTGTACGTAATAATTTATATAAGTATATTACATCTTATCTATACCGTAAGTAATGATATTATAAATATTCAAGCTAAATGGCAGTATATTCAGATATTTGCTCTCTTCCAGAAATGTCGTTTGTACAGTAAATACCAACTGTGCTCTTGATCTACAAAAAATAAATTTTCGAACAAGAAATTCTGAATATAATCCTGCTCGATTCTGCGGTGTTGTGATGCGGTTACGAGATCCCAGATCAACTGCACTTGTTTTCAGTTCAGGAAAAATCGTTGTTACAGGTACAAAACATGAAAGAAGTGCTCAGCTTGCAACAAGAAAATTCACTCGTATTATTCAGAAGCTTGGGTTTCCAGTAAGTCATAAACTGAATTTTTTAAAATTTAATAGCAGTACTATTTTGGTTAATGTCAATTATTTCCAATTATAGTCTATAAAACACTGAAATTAGGAACGAATTAAATAACAACAAAAACGAATTGGGGTTTAATAAATAGAGTAAACATAGAGGATACTGTGATTTTAAAAAGGGAAAGAAAATTAGATAATGAATTTTGATTTTGTAAGAATTCTTGCAAATTCAAATATTCGTTTTCTATCACAATGTCCAAGAGAATTTCTGTTCCCAAAATAATCACACTGAAAGGTGGGAAAAATGTAGCATAAATTTAAGACACATGATTGAAATGAAATTTTCTATTTCATATTAAATTTGAAAATATACCACTCTATCATACGAAAAAAATTTGTTCTTGTGGTTGTAAATTTTAAATATAAGGGTCCAAAAATGTTTTGCTTTTTAGGCCTAACAAATATAATCATGGGGAAGTTTAGTAAAGAACTAAAGACTTATTTTAAGGTTAAAAAAACTATAAATCGTTTTTAAAGGATTTGAGATATTCATAACCTTAAAATTTATCAATCTATCTTCAACGTAGTATTATTTTGTTTTAGAAGAACTAAATTTAAAACTGTAGTAAGGTAATAGAATAAATGTATATCATTATCAAAATTTGTAATACATCTCATTCAATATGTTTCTCTTACTTAACCCTTAAGACTGGGATGTTGGATGCCTGCTTTAAAACAGTTGTGATCCTGAAATATGTCAGGTATATGTAGCATTTTATAGAAATGTTCATTTCTCTCCCAGTTCTTGGATTTTTTAAAAATTATTTGCTAGGCAAAACCTACAAACAGATCTTTCCTAGATCTTTCCTACAATATGTCTAATTCATAATAGTGTTATAACACTTGGGTAAGTGTTGATCAAATATTGAAAATTTAGAAAAACTTGCAAAATTCTTATTACCAAATAAAAAGGTTTCCTAAATTGATTGTATTTATCTAGAGAAATAATAGGTCTATTAATTGTTTAAAATGTTAAACCATGTAATAAGAAGTTCTTTTTCCACTAGCTTGTAAAAAGAAACTCTCAAAAATAAAATACCCTACTGTACAGTTTTGGTTTTATCATTTAATTTTTACATTTCTAGTCATTTTATTATTAAATTCCTTCTATTAGCTCCACTCTTATGGTATTTATCTTGTACAAATTTTCAGTCGTTAATAAATTACGTTTTTATTCATCCAATCAAGTTCAAATACCTTTTTTTATTAACCTATAGCGGAGGAAAATTGATGTTAATAAATTTTTAAAAAATATTTATTCAATAATTAAATGATAAAAATTCAGGCGGCCTATCGGGATTCAAACTGAGAATCTTTGTGATCAAAATCTAGCGCGTTTTGGCATTGTGCCAACTTTTCAATACCTAGAAAGCTATTTCTCAAAGATGTATAAGAGTTATACTACCTTAAACTGTTGCCATGGTTATCACCCAATATCATAAATAGTACTCTAGGGTTAAAAATTAATGTAAAAAATTAAATAGAGAAATAAAACTGGAAATAAGCAAACAATGATAATTTGTTTTCTTTGCCTTCAGTAGGAATTTACTTTTAAAACATTTTTTTTATTACTCGTTTATTCTATAAACATTGTAATAGATTTTTTCTGTGATATGATTCTGGAAAAAATAATAAGAATGAATAAAGATATCCTTATTATTTTTATAAATAAAAATATTTTGGATTAAAATATGGATGTTTTATTATATAATTTTCCAGTTCATAACAAAAACAATTTACTACAAAATATATTTTATTATTATTGCATATTTTTTATGATTTTTTAAAATTCTTCAAAATTTTCACCATAACCTTAGCACTTCTGGATTTATTGTCAAAAGTTATTTGTCAAAGAGATTTTTGGTTATTAGACGTAAACTTCTTTCTGTATAAAAATAAACACTATTTTCCAGCCAAGATTTGGATATTTGAAGGTTTATAAAATTCATTTATCCGACTTATTTTTATTTTATAGTTAACTTTATTTACAATAAATTTTTTACAAGTTTTAAACCATTATGTTTATTGGCCATTTAGAAGACAGATAAAAAAGTAGGGAGTTATGCCACTAATTATTCCTATTTTACTAAAGATTTCTCAAAATCAACTGAAAATGTGGAATAGTTTACTGGGATCTATTTTATTTGCTTTTTATGGTGAAAAGCTGTACTCACTTAATAATCCTAATTAAAGCACTAACATTTTGTTACAAACTGTTTTGTAAGATAAATGGAAAGGTGGAAAAAATCGTTTACTAACCATAACATGCAAAATGGAGCATTTTTGGACATATAATTATATGGATATTTTTCATATTTCTGAGGGAAAATATTCTTTGAAATTGTATACTTTTCTTTGTAAATCATTTCTGTATTTCTTTTTGTCATGGATTACAAAAAAATCTTGATAAATTTAATTTAAATAAAAAAAGCAAATTGTTAATGGTGCATAAGGGGGAAATATTTTTGTAACTCTTGCAACTAGTTATTTTTTACCTTACCTTCAACGAATTAATTGTTTGTTTTTTGTTTACTTAATTTTAATGCTTATTCTCAATCTAATGTTTCCTTTATTAATTTGATAATTAAAGTGTTTTGAGTCTGCAGCTAAACTACAGTAGCAAACTTTTGTTTACCTGATTACAAAACCAAGAATTTTTTGTGATATTTTTTTTACTTTAAGTGTATAATATTTGTTGTTACGTAACAATAATTTTCATTTTGAACAGGTTCGTTTTCAGAACTTCCAGATACATAACATGGTTAGCACTTGTGATTTGAGATTCCCAATCAGACTAGAAAACCTGAACCATGTTCATGGGCAATTTAGTAGGCAAGTACATAAAGTTTACCTTTATAATGCATTTCATTTTTAAGAAATTTAATGAAATTATTATGGCTATAGTTACATCATATAATCTATGTAATAAATTGTTTTTTATTTATCCTTAAAACTTACAGTGTTAATATTTTTGAATGTTAAACTGAAGTATTTAAGAATATTGCTTTTTACGTACTTTTCTAGTAAAATGAATGTTAAAATTGTAAATGCTTCAGAGACTTGTACCAATACATATTTAGCATACACAATGGACACAACACCACAATAATAGATAAACTAGGGTACAAAATACAAAAACAAACACTAAAATTAACACTACAGACAGGGAAAACAAATACATCACATTACCATACATAAACAAAACAACAACAAAAATGGCCCGCAAATTTCAAAAAATAGGATACAAAATATCATACAAAACTAATAACAAGTTGCAATACAAAATACAACACAACACCAACAACAAAGATAAACTACAAGTACCAGACGTATACAAACTGAACTGCGGTGAATGTAACAAATTCTACATTGGACAAACCGGTCGCAGCTTTAAACAAAGTGTCGAGGAACACAAACAGAACACCAACTCAACATTTTACAATCACATAAAAGAAACAGGACACAAATACACAGAAATTTACCATAACCTAGAAATTCTACACATAAACAAAAAAGTACCCCATCTCAACACACTAGAACAATCTGAAATTTACAGACACACAAAGTACAAACATATTAAACGAACAAACACAATACAAATCACATATACTCTTTGATACTATCAAAAACCGTCACCGCTTGACCCGACATCTCCAAGCAGAAAACACTGATGAAGATCGGCATATAGCGATTGAAAACATTCTGTTGCAGTAAGTTTTAAAAAAATTTACAATATTTTAGTGCGGATAGTCATAAACTATTGTTTAAGTGATTAATAAGATTCGCCGAACGTAATGGACTACATAATTAAAGTATAAACATTTCTTGGAAGCCCAATTCATTATTTTATTTAAAGTGATAAAATATCCTCTAATAGAAATAGGTTTGAATTTAATGGAAGCTTGGATTATCGAAACTCTACTATATATAGGTCATCTCTGAAATCAATAATTCTGATATTAGGCCTATGTACTGTGATGATCAGAATTTGTCTTGCAACTAATATATGACATTTTTTTATGTACTACTATTATGGCTCTGAATCTTGAAGTCTATTTTGGTTGTTAAGCTATTGCAACTATTGTTGTTAGGTGTATTGGAATGTCAAACTTTATGTTTACTCTGTGACACTCTTACTGTGGTCTTTCAGATACCCTCTTTAGTACATTACAGTACTGCAGATATCTAATAGCTTTTGTATACACTACTGAAAACATTGGTAAGTCTCACAAAAACCATCGCATGGCAGAAAAGACCAATTTTTTCGATAATACCAATCCATGATGTTTGACAATACAAAAAATTGTAACTTCTTATTCCTAATATTTGTAATTTTTTATGTATTATAAGCTATTAATTAAAGAATATATTTGAAACACTTGGAAATTATTGTATCCAAACATAAAAGATGAAATCTATTGATCATTTATTGTGCTCAGAATTCCTACAGTGAAACACATTAATTTTTCTGTTAGTATATCTTCTGGGCTGGGTGCAATTCTTCTCTATTTAAAAAGAAATATTTATTAATCCCAATTAAAATGTTCCAGTTATGAACCTGAGCTCTTTCCAGCTTTAATATACAGAATGGTGAGTCCACGAGTGGTTGTGCTAATTTTTGTCAACGGCAAACTTGTGATTACAGGTATAAATTAACATAAAACCTATTTATTTAACTTTGAAAATATAAACGTAAAATATACTGAATAAAATATTGAAAATATACTAAGTATAATATTCTACCTGTAATAGCTTGTTTTCTTTTTTAAGACCTTATAATAAAAAAATTATGTAACTTGACTCATGGTTCAGATTAAAAACAGCTCTCATAAAAACTAATATAGAAGTTTTTATGAATGATATATCTTTACATATCATTTATTCAAGTTCTATAACTACAAAGTTGTTTAGAACCACCGTAAATTTTATCATCTTAAGTTCAAGATAAAAAATTAATATACCCATTTGATAAAAATATTTGTCATCAAACAAAAAAGTTGAATATCATTTAAACGTGGTTCAAATCAACAGTTTTTCAATTCAGCTTGGTGTAGTAGAAGTCAGTAGGAAAAAAGTTTTCAATTTGAAGGCCATCATTTTCAAAATATTATTTAATGTATAAAGTTAAGATTATATCCAGCAATTAAATCTTTTACAGATGAATTATCTTTCCTTGAAAAAAAATGTGTCAATGACTATACATCATTATATTTCAGGTGCAAAAAGCAGAGAAGAAACACAAGAAGCATTAGATAACATTCATCCAATACTTCGTAGTTTTAAGAAACAGTAAAAATGTAATTTAAAACCATTGTCTTACATCACTCCTCCCAAAGGCTCCATATTTTTATAATTATTTATTTCACAAATTTTATTTTGTTGTTTTATTTGTATATACTTGAGTTTTATTTAAATTATTTTATTTTGTTGTAAGTGCAGATGTAAATAAATGGTGAAAATTTACTAGAAATTGAAATTGTGATAAATTATGTGTATGGATAAATAGATCTAGCACAAACCTTTATCCTATGTAAATATCTAAATAGAAAGTGTGATTAATTAAATAACTACTGGCACTGTACTTGAGAACTAAGTAAAAGCTATTGGACATAGAAATTTTACCTAAACCTATATTTTACTACACTTTGTGTTACATTTCTATCTTAAAAAAAAAACTTCTACAAGCCATATTAAAACTGTTATTACTTTTTCATACAGTTACATCAAATGAAATTAATAGCAATTACTAACCTGTATAACCAGTTGCTGTAATTTTTCCTATTTGAATAGGGACGTTTTTTTTAATTACAATTTACAAAGTGATTTCAAAGACATCAGGTCAACTGGTGATCTTTGCTGACCATTAAGATGGCATCCTATCTTCCTACTCACCACTGTTTTATCCATTTATTTTTGAAAAGAGAAGTATCCGTGGACAGACTTGCGCATACCCTATATTTATAAATGCTGATGCCTATTTACAAAGGTGACTGTATTAACTGTTAGGCCTACTTCTGAGTTACATCTTTTCCCTGAACTAAAGAAGGTAACGTTTTTTAAACTAACAATCTTCACAAGACCACCATAACTCATTTTAATTCATTGGCAGCAATAGTTTATAAAACTTTTATTAAAAAGTACATTCAATATTATAACAAATGTCTTTAATGTCAAAATGATTTTGTCAAAAAGACACCATAAGTGTATTTAACATTTAGTTTTATAATACTTTTTTCACATTCACTTGTTTTTTAATTATAATCTTTTAGATTTTAGAAGGAACAGCCCTAATAATAACAAAATCCTAAAACAAGTTTTTATTAAAATTTTTGCCACTTGAAAAAAATTATTTTGAAGGAGTGTTTATTTTAAAATAAAATATGTAATTTTATCAGAAACAAACCTATATAATGAAAAAAATCTTAGTAAATAGGTATTTGACTAAGACTGTTATGACTAAGGTACCATAAATTTTATTGTTAGAATGTGAGTGTGTTTCTGATACACTCATCTAAAACAGCATTATAGAAAATAATCTAACCATCCTCTATTGGACTGTGCGGCACTAGATTTCAGAAGTGCCAAGAGTGGAGATTGGATGAATAAGATGTTTCTGACACTTTCAATTCCATATTGATCTCACATAAGCCAAGCTCAAACCTATAATAAATTTTTCAGTTACTACTTTCATAAATTACATTTTTTTTCTGTATCAATTTTTCGATTTTTTTCTAATGAGTTTGAATCTTAACATTTAAATGTCTTCAAACTAGTCAATAAATCGGTTTTCACAATGAAATCTGTATATGAATAGGGCATTTAAAATAGAAAGATACCAACCCAAAAATATAGAGAAAATTTTCAAGTTCTATTACCCTGGGCTTTAAGGAACTGAATTATTTTAGTGGAAAAGAGAAATATAATTCTCCCCTCCAAAATAAGGTTTTAAATTCATGACTGAGGTTACCAGGCGGTACTTGAACTTAGGTGCTACATTAAAGGATATTGTCTCTGGATTTTAAAATGTAAATATTTGCATATAATCCTACCTTTATAATATCAAAAACGAATCAATGAAGTAAATGTATCACAATAGTAATAAACAATATTATCAATATTGGCAAGGTTGGCTCATATTACTGCCCTTGTTATTAGGGCTGAGAGGTACCGAGAATTAGCGGTAGAGGTTATACAGGCGTCAATTTCTTGTCTTGATTCTCGTAGTCCTTTGTTTGCTTTAAGCTATCAGTAACTACAAGTTTATCGATACAGGTACTGACAAGTTTATTTTTTGATGTGTTACATACAAGACGAAAGGTCTGTGCTGGCTAAGGGATATTTATCATCTCTCAAAACTTGTACCGTAGATAAGCCCATAAGTTGACCTTTTATCAGACATGATAGATCTATCAGCTACAAACATGTAACACATAAAAAAATATTACATTATTTTAATATGTTAGATGTTGAAAATTGCAGTGACAATGTAACATAGTCAAGAGTTAACCTGCAAAGTTAAAATTGGATTTTATGACTGGTATGTTCAATAAAAGGTACTTATTTAGTTTTGAGTAATTGAGTTTTCAAAATTGTATTTAGCATGATGTGAGTTCACATACAAAGAAATATATTCAAAGAAATTCATACAATCGTTACTCTCATTTTTGAAACATTTAACTTATAATAATCATTATTCTTTTAGAACTGGGGTATAGATATGAGATATCCACAACAAGATTGCTTCATTAACCCTTAACTAACACCATGTTAAAACATTACTTAACAAACACCATACGTCTGACAGACACCATTATGTATTTTGGAATTAGTAATCATTAAACACTTTTAAAAACATATTTTAATGACATAATCTTAATATATTAGTGCGTCTTACAAAGTGATGCTTAAAATCGATTAAAAATAATTTAATATTTATATCCCAAAAAGGTTTCTTTACCGGAAAATTGTTTTTTCTTTAAAATATTTATTTTGTAATATCGTAATTTGTGATAATGTAAAGCTATTTCAATGTCGTAGAGACCAGCATTTCATCAACGCACATCGTTGGACCAGGAGAATGAAGGAGTAGGGAGTTCTCACAAAATTTATTAAATATTTTGGAAACTGCAGCTGTAGGGTCTTCATCTTTCCTTCCCTCACGATCAACAGGGTTGTCAAATCGTAATGCCAACAATAAAAATAAAAATCTATTTCTGGACATTGTACAACGAAATATGTCTCGACCTGTTCCATCAGTACAATAAAAACTGTCAATTGACTCGTTGCTAGATTTGAAAATAGCCGTATATATCAAAAGTCCGATGAAACCTTTCAACTCTATCATATACAAATCAGATGAGTAAGATTGAGGTTTTGAAAAATTACTCCTAATCGAAGTAATCTTTTTGTTTGTCCACATAATAATTTCATTCAAAATGTCATTAGAAAACAAAAGCCCCCACACGTCCTCAAAAGTAGGGTTAGTTCCCAATTTTTTTGCAGGAGCTTTTAGACCTGGTAACTGCACAATTATATTATGCCTTCTTGTTTTAACATTTAGAGGCTGGTGCACTTTACTCCATTTAAATTGTGTTCTGTTACGTATTTTTTTCCATAGAAAAAACTATCTTCTAGATGCAGGGGTTCAATACTAGAAGAATCTATCACACCTGGATGCTCGCTAGACGACTCTTCGTACACATCATCATTTTCTTCGTCCTCCTGTTCTGATTCGGAATCGTGTTCGCTATCATATTGATAATCTGGATCTCTATCGCTGTCGTATGGATCAGGTTCTGAAGGTTCTTCCAAAACATCATACACCAAATTCTCAAGATCGTTATTGAACCCATCACTATTCACAGTTACTAAGTTCATAACTGGTCTTCCATGTGATGGACCAGGTTTATCAGGGTTCTGATAATCCATATTTATTAAAAAAGAAATGTAAAAAAGCACACACTTACACTAAAAACACTATATACAAAGTTTGGAATGAACGAATAATGTTACTTAACAGACACGATACGTCTGAGAGACGGGAGAATGGGACGCACTACACTAAAATGGCTTTGGAAAAGGCAAACGCAGACAAAAACAAACAGGACCTTCACTACACAAACTATACCACTCACCTGAAAGGTAGACGGGTTGGGGACGCACAAAAAATTCGTAGGCGGAAGTTACACGGGTTTTTAAATTCGCGACCGTCTCTGAGACGTATGGTGTCAGTTAAGGGTTAATTAAATGCATTACAAATCGATTATAAATAAAGATATTGATTCTACATGGGTGTTGAAAATTCCAATTAATTACATTATGTGGATTTACCTATAACTTTCACATCGACTAAAAATTTCAAAATCTGCACTATATTAACTGGTCCTAGGTTGATTTAGACAAATATTTAATTGAATTTTGACAGCAAACATTGTAGTAATAGTTGATCATTTAGCTGGTAATAACGTTTTATTGGAAAGAACCCCAATACCACAAAAAATAATCAAAAATAACAAATAAAACAAGTTACTTGAGATTAAACCCTTATGTACATTTCGATGACCATGTCATCATCATCAGAGGGTCTTATTACAAAATACAATCTAGCACACAAGAAGTTACAAACTAGAATGATCATTCTTGTGTGCTAGATTGTATTTTGTAATAAGACCCTCTGATGATGACATGGTCATCGAAATGTACATAAGGGTTTAATCTTAAGTAACTTGTTTTATTTGTTATTTTTGTGGTATTGGGGTTCTTTCCAATATTTTTATTGTAATATATTGTACCACTGTGCTCTTATTCAGATCTTCTGAAGGAAGCTATAACTAATAAATACTACCATTCAGGGAAATTTCGTGGTTCCCATTTTAGACATTCAATAACTTGTTAAGAGCCATAGATAGGTTGACTCCATCACAGAAGAAGGTTATTTTTGTAAAAGAATGTGTTTGTCTCTCAGTAAGTGTCAGTACAAGTATTATTTCAATTTCTTAGAAGATGGAACAGGAACTTCTGTACATAAAAAAATGGATTTATGAATTAAGATGGGAAACATATCAAGAATTCAGTTTTGGAATGCAAGACTGTATCATAGACAAGATTTTATATTTAAGGTTTGTAAGTTCTTCCTGCTTAATAACTTTTAATGCTTGTGGCATATGAATTTGTCTATTTTACCATTAGTGCAGAGTTGTGTTAAAATTAATTTTTGATTTTATTGAAGCTCTATTTAATTTTAAACTCGAACATGTATCTAAGGATGAGAAAAAATATAATTTTCCCAGTAATTTATGTATTTTTACAATCTAAAGAGGTATAAATGTTTTTGGCTATGATAAATTTGAAAATATTCGTCTGGGTGTAATATAGTATCAGTTAGATAAGTTGTACAATCGTAAGAACATTGTAACAAATATCTAAATATATCGATAACGGAACGGCATAAAATGTAAACGTAACAGTTACAGCACTTCCCAGCAATGGTAAATTTCTAATGGTTCTGAGAATTCACATCAAACGTGTACCTACAAAAACTCCATAAAGGCTGCTCGTCGTTCAAATAAAGAATGACTAACGATAAACAAGTGACAGAATATTGTAAATAATACAGTGGCGTGTGTCAGTTCATATGCATTCTCTGTCAACATTATTAATCACTGTATTTAAATTTGTTAAAATAGTATAATACTAATATCGCAACATGTAATGTCGATGAAATAGCTTTTCCGAAAATCTGACTGATCTAGATAGATGTGTGCTAAAGGTTTTATTAAGTTCACTTACAACTTTTTTTAAAAAAATGATTTAACTTGCCTATAGTAGCACTTACTTTTTTGTGTTGAGGACGGCCGTTTCGGGAGATGTGTCCCTTTTTCAACTCAGACCGTAACTAGTTATAACTTGAGTTACGGTCTGAGTTGAAAAAGGGACACATCTCCCGAAACGGCCGTCCTCAACACAAAAAAGTAAGTGCTACTATAGGCAAGTTAAATCATTTTTTTAAAAAAAGTTGTAAGTGATTACTAGTAGCTCACGCGAAGATGGAATCAACAAATGTTTTATTAAGCTTAAGACATTTGTTAGTTTACATTGTCGGACACAGTCTTCTTTCCTTAAAATATTTTAGGATATTGGGTCAATATATTTTTTTAAATGGTATGCTTGGTGAGAATACAACTTTTTTCTTAATCACTTAAACAATAGTTTATGACTATCCGAACTTTGAATTTAGTAAATTTGTTAAAACTTTTTTCTACCAGATTAGATAGCCCCATAGGAAAAAATTTGAATTCGCTTATATAAAGTTAAATATAATAATGATTATGATAATATCTATTTACATTTTAAAATAGAGTATAGGTTCTTTTATATAATAACAAAAATGTCATTTAATCAGCAAACAATTTACGTAGTGGTTAATTGTTTGACAAACATTAGGCTTGGAAATATTGTGTAGGGAGGCAAAACACTAGCTCTCTTTTGGAATTAAACTTGTAACCTTTTTCTTTTACTTTTACCAGAGGTAGAAATAATTTGTCGATTGTATTATTGGCACCTACACCTAATATAAATTTAAGAATTCTTCATCTGAAAAGGAATCTATTGTACGTCTGTAAATCAATCTGTGTTTAATCTACCATATTTCTGTACATCAATCTGTGTTTAATAGATTGTTGTTTCTGCTTGTTGACAAGTTAGAAGTGTAGGTAGTGTTTGATAATACAGGAATGACAATTATCCTGCTAATATTTACAAATGAATATTGAATAGTTTTAAAAAGAAAAAATACAGTGATGATCTTAGTAATTATTTAAAATGAGCAACAATAGTGATTCGGATATTAACAGCTTGCGCCAAGAATTATTAAATCTTGATATTGCAGATGTATGTTTGAATTTTTTTTGATTTAAATAAGCATAATATTAATTGAAACCGTGTACACATAAAAATAAAGTTAGTGGTAGAACAAGATCAAAACTACGATTTATATGATTTTAATCAACATGTATTAAGTTTAAAGTTTACTAAACGATTTGTGTTGAAGTACTTATTTTTTGAAAATTATATTTAATTATTGCTCTCATACTTGATAAAATTGTATGTGGAAATAATAAGCAATATTCTGAGAGTATAGATCTACTTTTTGTAGCCATAACCTATAAAACTGAATTATGTCTAGAAGTATTAACCTTTAAAGTTACAAAAAGCTTTAAACAAATCCAGGACTTGTAATAAATTAGAAAACAAGGTATTCTATAGATAGGCCCAATAATATTCCGCCTTAAGTAATGTATTGGCCAAATATTGTATACTTACTTTGATTGTTTACCTTTTAACATATGCTGTTCAAAAGTACATTCTTAATAAAAACCAAGTGGTTTTAATTGTCACTAAACGTAATGAATGGTTAAAAATTTAAACATAACCTCGATGTACCAAACACAAAACTGAATAAAGTAATGTTTCTTTGTAAGAGAGTAACGGTATTCTACACCAGAGTAAAGTTTAGGTATTTTACAATCCACCTACATAGATTCCAGTTATGACAGGTTTGATTATGAAAACAAAATAACTTTACTAGTGGTAATATTGAACTTCCCATATCACTTTATAAGTTTACATACAATGCTGTATAAAATCGAAGTTTCCTAACACCATATCATACTATAACTATATTTCAGTATACTTTCAAAGTATCAAGTTAGTATTAATTTGTTTATGAAAAAAACCATTACTAAAAAAAATATGATCATGCCTGTTAGTAATAAAGTCCATTTTTTGTAACTACTAACATATAGTCCTTTATGATTGGTTTTAGTTAGATGACATAGAATATGATATTCCTCCAGTGGATAAAACTCCAACACTTGAGAGTATCTTGAATGATGATCAATCATCATTTATAAGTGAGGATGAGCTGTCTACATATATTTCACAAGAGGTAAATTGATTCAATTACATTGACTGAACGCTATGTCGATTGTGATTTTTATTTTGTATAGTTAATAGTATTTATTATGATTTAATTATATTTATTGATAGTTTATGTGGGGTATTTAGGTATTTTAAATATAAAATTAGAAAAATTCAACTGAAGAATTTTTTATTATAATTTGTATGGAATTTTTAAAAATCTTGTTAGTTATTCCCAATACATTTCAAGTCATTCATAGTAGTCTTCATAGCCTTAATTGTAAAGAAAATATCAACAGATAAGATGTAATTAGTTTTGGTAATTATATAGACGTGCGACTACCACAATTTTCGTCAATTGTTTTCCCTATTCTTATGTATTTGTTGCGGCAATTGCGAGAATTTAGAACCACCTGAAATTATAATTGAAAAAGGTTCAAAAACATTTTAAATTTTACACTAATAGTTATTTTTTTATCAATTTAAAGCTGGGTAAAAAATTAAGTACAGAGTAGTAAGTTGTGCATCGTTTCCAGAGTGACGTCACAACTGTAGTTGGTGTTTTAGGAATCTAAACTTTGGTAAATGTGCAGATTGCCAATTCCCGTCCTGAAGCTACATTGATAACTAATATTTTTGTTATTGCCAGGGAAAGTTAATTTTATATAGCCTACCTATTCTGAAATATACCTATGAAGTATCCAGTCAGGATAGATTTGGTTGTAATTTTATACATTTAACCATAAAAATACAACCAAATTTATCCTGACTGGACACTTTATAGGTATATTTTATTATAGGTATATAATAATGTATACAATTACAACCAAATCTATCTTAACTAGAGATTTTATTAGTATATTTAAATTCCTATGCAGAAACCATAACAGTTAAGCCAAAACGTTCCTCAAATATTTACACACGTAAGTTATGAATGGAGATAGCGTGACATCACTGTATCACTCCGCAGACATTGCACAACTTAGTACTCCGCACTGAAGTTTTTACTCAACTTTAAAATGATAAAAAAATAACTTTCAGTGTAAAATTTAAATCAGTTCTTGTGCATATCGTCCTAGGACATGTTTTCGAACAATTTTCTATTTTAATCTCAGGTGGTCCCAATTCTCAATTTCCTATTCTAATCTCAGGTGGTCCCATTTCTCGCAGCTACCGCAGTGGTAAGTAGAAAAGGTTAACATGTTCTTCTTCAGCGTATTTGGTCTTACTAAGACCTCAGCGACAAAAAATAATGTCAAATTCGTGTTCAGGACGTAAAAATACATAAGAATAGGGAAAACAATTGACGAAAATAGCGGTAGTCGCACATCTATATAATTACCTTAGTTGTTACCTATATCTATGATATGAGACATGGCTTACTGTTAAACAACCACTTAAACAAAAAGTGAATAATTTTAAAACACACAGAGAAAAAAATAAAATCATATGTTATGAATTTAATAACTCACTAATCCCCAAATTACTTAGTGCAAATATTTCAATTCCACTGAAAGAAATCTATAAGTTAATGAAAGTTAGCAAACAGTTAAGGAAGAAAAATTGCTAAATAAACTAAAAGTAAAAACAATAAAGAAGGTTGTTTATTATAACAACAAATACGCCGCTAAAATAATGTACTGGAATTAGACATCCTAATCTATATAAAGGTAACAAAGGCTGATAAACACGTTCCACAAATACATAGACAAAATACACAATAATATGATCTTCAAACTGGAAACAGAATAACAGAATGGAATAAACCTCCTAGATCTCACAATCACAAAAAAAACAACAAACACACATTTAAAATATATAGAAAATTTGTACCCTATACAACACAAACATGCCGCCTTCCACTCCATTATACAAAGACTAATCAACATATCAATTAACAAAAAAACAAGATAGGTTGGGTGCCAGGGCATAGGGGAATACTTGGAAGTGAAGCCGCAGATGCGCTGGCCAGGGAGGGGTCTTCGACTCCCCTGATTGGACCGGAGCCTGCGGTAGGTATTTCCAAATCCATGGTCAAGATGGCAGTGCGAAGGTGGATGACTGAAAGACACTGTGAGCACTGGATCAGGGCCGAAGGGATGAGACACAGTAAGCTAACCCTTAGGAAACCTTCCTTGGGGCTGCAGAAGAGTCTCATCTATCTGTCTAGGCAGGAATTGAGGATAGCCACAGGTCTACTCACGGGACACTGTGGACTAAGGAAACATTTGCATAAAATGGGTATCTACAAAGATGAACCAGTGTGCAGATTATGCGGGCAGGAACTGGAGACTGGTTCACACATTATTTACAGATGTGAAGTACTTGCTGAGAGGCGTTTCAACCTCTTTGGTGATGGAACGGCTTTGGTGGATGCTTAAGGTAAAACTCTAGTCAGGGAACTCCTAAACCTGGTAAGAGGGAAGGGGTTATTTGACTAGATCAGGGAGGTAAGTACAATATACCTTAAGGTAGCAGTGCTTCGGGCAATTCAAACCCGCTCCCAAGTTAAAAAAAAACAAAAAAACAAAAAACAAACTCAACATGATAAAAAAATAACTCATTGAAATGGATAACAAACACACCCTGATAGAGAACATAATACACAACACGCAACAATAATTGACAAAAACAAAACTACATATCATGACAAAACAATACAAAACATAGCTTCTTCATTTCCATAAATTCAAATAAGAAGTTGGCTTTAAAACATCCAACACAACCAATAAAACATGTACAACACAATAACACTTCAGAACAAACTTGACAGGGCAGCAGTATACAAGACCATGTATAACGACTGCCCTAGCTTTTACATAGGACAAATAAGGAGAAACTTTACCTCACGAAACTAGGGACACGTAATCTACATAAAGTTTTGCCATTCATATAAAAACATGCTACATATATGTTATACACAAATCTAAGCTCTTCATTTCATCAAGAAAATCAATAAACTAAACATGACAGAAAACTTTGACATATACAAACACCACAAAAAAAAATTCACTCTCTAAACAACTAAACACATCAAATACTATATTCGAACACATAATTAACAACTATGACACACCATAACACCAAAACATCACAGACGCATTTTAACCCTTAGCACTTGACTGTCGGGGGGAGCCCCGCCAAGCATATATTGCAGTTTACTCTAATGCCTTTAACTCATCTGCGGCAAAACCCACGACATTCAATCTTTTACCGTTTGGTGCTACACTCTATTGAGAATAATGTGAACTAAGTTGAAAATGTCTAGGAATATGTGAGTCATCACAAAATCTAGTTTGCCACTACGTTGTAAGCTGCAAGTAGGTTTCAATTTTGCAGGTTTTTTGTTTACTTGTAGTTTGCCGTGGTTTCACGTGCAATTAGTGATTCTGAAATTCCTGATCTTTTACTTGATCCTGATTTATTAGAACGTAGTTCAGTTTCATAAAAAAAATAATTAAACCAACAGGTATTTGTAAATATAACCAGTTTATGGGATGGTGTAGATTTAGCTGTTCAATATAATGAACCGTGCAGTTTTACAAGACGAACAAATAAATGGTGGAGGAAAATGTTTTTCTGGCTATTAGATATAGCTGTAGTAAACAGTTTTATTATCTATAATAACAAAAAAAGGCAAAGGAGAGAAAATCCTGTTAAACAAAAATAGTTTCGTCAAAACTTGGTGAGGGAACGCATTGGTGATATCAGGAATAACCAGTGTAGTAAGAGATGTCGGCCATCAACTACTGACAAAGAAGAAAGACTGAATGGAAATATACATTCATTTTTTTCCAATGATAAAAGTAGTTCTAAGGATTGTGTAGTTTGCAGTAACAGGAAGATAAAAGGAGGTAGAAGGGAAACAGTTTTTCACTGCAAAACATGCAGCAGAAAACCAGGACTTCATCCGGAAGACTGTTTTCAAAGATATCATACTTTGCGAAACTACAAATAAGATAATAAAATCATGTACATACAGTATTAGGGAATACAAATAGCTTAGTTGACTAAAATTATGTAAGAGAAAACAAAGTTTTCCATAAACAATAATGCAACTTGCAGGTGAGGAATTTGTCTCAATTTAATTACAAGTGGGGAAGCAAAGCATGTTAAAAAAATCCGAGTGCTAAGGGTTAATAAAACATACCTCAGTCTCATCTGTATAATGTAAAACACGTCTACTGAAAAATAACAGTAATTAGTGAATATTTTGGAAAATGGTATATCCTTTAAACAATAAATTTGTCTAGTAAATCTTAATATAATGAGATATTTAATTTCAGTTTGATATGAATTTCTATTTATTTTTGGAGGATTAGAAAAATGTTTGATCAAAATCTGAGATGGTAGGTAGGAAAGTAATATTTCTTTTTAAATCGTTGAATTTATATAGTCAAAACCAACGATAGTAGAGCTGGGCTGTATAATGGATAAAGAAAACTCCCATGAACTGTAACCATGCATTAAGTAGTTTGTGATTGGGGTTTACTTTTCAGTAGGAGTAAGATTCATTATAAATAATGCCAATACAAATATTTTTTTATATATAGTTGAAATATTTAATTATTATTTATATTTAATTAATTGCCATGTTTACTAATTTTGTTCATAGCTAGCAATAGCTGGACTTGAAGATGGCGGAGAAACAGCTTCTCTAAGTAGTGTTGGAAGCCGCAGAGGTGGTGGTAACCATAGTCCAAGTGCAGCTAAATTGGGAAGTAAAAACAAGAGCCGAGGAAGCAACATATTGATACATGTTATACTAAAAGCTGTTTCGTCTCAATTAAGGTCTGCTTGTGTAAGTGCAAAGAAAAGAATAAAATTTTATTAATATTTAATTTTCCATCCACACAAAGGACCAACTAATATCACATATTATCCAAATCATTCCAGAATTTGATATAAATTTTTTTCATATCATTATTTATGTGCTACCTTTACACAGATAGTTTTTTTGTGTATTCCTGGAACATATTATTTCAATCATTTTTAGTATTTTCATTCTGTTTTTTAAAAAGTAGTTTAAAGTTACTGTATAAAGTTTATTGTAACTTTAAATCACTTTATTTTTGTTCAAACGCTTTATATATTTTTATTTACTTCTATCTAATATAATTACTAAATTTCGGCATCATAAATATAACACTCAATCTACTTCTTCAAGACAAGGATTGCAGGCTGGTATGCATCCGGTCAGAATGTTGTAAGGAGTGGTTACTTGGCAATGCCAGAAGTATTAATCTGAAGATACATTTTAAAAATTCAGAATAATTTAAGCAGCATTCTCACCAGAGCTCAGATCATAATCTTTATCACAAGTCAACACCAAAATCCCCCAAAGTTTTTTTTGGATGAGAAGCTGCTTTAAAAAAATAAATAAAAATTGTAAACATTCAGACCAAATTCATTACACATTGTGGTATTTTTGAATAGAGTAACATCAACAATTATACTGCTTGTATAACCTGAAAATCTATTATGAACAAGTTTGTCTTGGGAACATTGACATTTGTAAAGTTGTGATTAATTTAATCAGTAGTACTTCAAGCATGCTTAGATTGTCCTAAAATTACAATTCATTATTTTAGAGGTCAAAATTATGAAATTTTTATATGGAAGTCTTGGGCATACCCTAGGATAATTATCTGAAAATTCAAACTTTTTTATAAATTAATTAGTAAAAAAGTTAATGATGGTCAGCTGAAGAAAACAAATTTCTTTTTCAAATAGCACAATGTTATGATTACACTCATGCCCAGGAAGCTTGTTTCCTTAACTTCTATCAGTCTGAGAACCATTTTGGTAGATGTCGTTGTACTTATTAAGTGAATTACAATAAAGACTATTTAAAGTTCAGTGCTGAGGCATGTAAACGTGATAAGCAAGCAGTATTAAGATCAATGTGTAATTTGTGTTGTTTTTCTGTTAACCTGGGAGAGAACTGTTTGGAATAATTTCACACAAAAAACAAAAACATATCTTTTTTTTACCAATCTTTAAATTGTTAGTGAATAATTAATGCAGTTAATGGTGTACTATTCAACTGTCTCATTACAGAGGAGTTTTGTCTTTATTTTAGTATGGCATACAAATAATACAGCCTCTAATTAAAAAAAAAAATGGATAAACTGGTGGCGGAGTGGAGGATAAGGAGATCCTTAAGACCTCCAAAGTATACTGGGAGACCTGAAAGGGGAAGAAGCAAACAGGTCTCATTTTATCAATTAAATGTATAGTCAATATGAAGAGTTATGGTGAAGAGGAAAATGGCACAATTCACCAGATTCTTTCAAAATGTTTTGCTCTTTATCAGTAAAATAAATTTTTATAGTTTCATTACGGCTCATTGTAAAATATTAGAGTTTGTGGAATTTGGCTGAAGCGGTCTCTTTTAATTAGTCAGAATCTCGCGAAACTAGAAACTCATATAAAGTGAGAAGTAATAATACTACAAAGTACTATTGAAATTTTATTTTGTACTTTTTCAAAACTCTCATGGTTTCTATTTTTTACATCAAATCTTAGGAATCCTAGGATTGTTTTGGTTTGATTGGCTTGTTTCTTTTTATCTTATTTTTTCATAGGATCCAAGACAAACGTTTTATCTTACATCTCTCCTTAATTTTATTTCTGGTTAGGGCATCCTAAATTTGATTTTTTTTTTTTAAAGGCTGTCTACACAGATTGTGTAGAGTAGAAATCAGATGTCACAGATGCACAGATTAAAGATATATATATATTGTTTCCATGAGCATATGAGTGATTATAGTTTATATAAGTCTGTCAGGGGAAAAGAGATAAGGCTATTAGGGGGGGGGGGAAGAGGAAAAAAATATGAATGGGTTTATCTGATGTTGAGGTTAGGGGATTCTCTGGATTTGGTATACCACTGGTATGATAGTTCCCACCTTCTCAGTTCTGAGGGATTGCAATCAGGGGGGAGTGATTTAATTATTTTTGTGGTATAGCAGTCATCAAAAGTTGTGATGTTGTGACTCGCAGCATGTTGAGCTGTTGGTCTATCCATATTCATAATTTTAACATCATGTCTGTGGCCATTCATTCTGATATTCAAACCATCCGTGGTCGGGCCTATGTACTGTGCTGAGCAAAGTTTACATTGTAGCTGGTATATGACATTTTTCGATGTACAATTATGATGACCCTGTATTTTGAAGACCATTTTTGTTGTTTGGCTGTTGAAACTATTTGCTGAGGGGTGTATTGGACACGTCTTGCATCTAGGTCTATTGCATGGGAAGGAGCCATGAGGAGGTTTGTGTGGTTTCTCTGCATCAGGGTCTGGTAGTTTAGGATGTACTAGGATGTTTTTCAAGTTGGGAGGTTGCTTGTACCAAATTTGCGGTGGATCGGTGAAAAGATTTTTGGTGTGGACGGAAGCTTGAAGAATTTTGAAGCCATCTTTCAATATCTTGTTGAGTTTATGTAGACCAGGATGGTAGTCTGTTATTAAAGACAGTTTATTTTGTTCTGTTTGTGGTTTATGGTGAACCGAGGATTGTGCTGAATGAATTTGGTTTTCAATGAGTTTTTTTGGGTATCCTCTTCTCTGGAAGGCTGTTGATATCTTTCTATTAAAATCTTCCAATTCCCTATCATTCGAACAGATTCTCTTACCCTTGATTGCTTGACTGTATGGAATGGATCGTTTTATGTTTATTGGGTGGTTGCTGTCGAAATGGAGATATTGTAGGTGGTTTGTCGGTTTGATGTGAATTCCTGTGTTGATATTTCCATTCTGGAGTGTTACCTCTACATCCAAAAAGGTGATGGCTGTTGTAGATTTCTCCCAGGTAAATTGAAGTGTGGAGAATTGTGTCAGGCTTTCTAAAAATGCCTCAAGTGTTGAAGCACCCTGTGTCCAAATTAGGAAGATGTCATCTATATATCTATACCAACATAATGGCCGGTGTGTTTGTGTCTTTAGAAGAATGGCTTTAGAAGAGTGTCTTTGAAGATGGCTTCAAAATTCTTCAAGCTTCCGTCCACACCAAAAATCTTTTCACCGATCCACCGCAAATTTGGTACAAGCAACCTCCCAACTTGAAAAACATCCTAGTACATCCTAAACTACCAGACCCTGATACAGAGAAACCACACAAACCTCCTCATGGCTCCTTCCCATGCAATAGACCTAGATGCAAGACGTGTCCAATACACCCCTCAGCAAATAGTTTCAACAGCCAAACAACAAAAATGGTCTTCAAAATACAGGGTCATCATAATTGTACATCGAAAAATGTCATATACCAGCTACAATGTAAACTTTGCTCAGCACAGTACATAGGCCCGACCACGGATGGTTTGAATATCAGAATGAATAGCCACAGACATGATGTTAAAATTATGAATATGGATAGACCAACAGCTCAACATGCTGCGAGTCACAACATCACAACTTTTGATGACTGCTATACCACAAAAATAATTAAATCACTCCCCCCTGATTGCAATCCCTCAGAACTGAGAAGGTGGGAACTATCATACCAGTGGTATACCAAATCCAGAGAATCCCCTAACCTCAACATCAGATAAACCCATTCATATTTTTTTTCTCTTTTTTTCCCCCCCCCCCCCTAATAGCCTTATCTCTTTTCCCCTGACAGACTTATATAAACTATAATCACTCATATGCTCATGGAAACAATATATATATATCTTTAATCTGTGCATCTGTGACATCTGATTTCTACTCTACACAATCTGTGATTACAACTTGTATTTATTTTATTTCCTTCTCTCATATTTCTTTTTGTGTTTTCTCTTCGATTGACTAAGACCACTGTGTGGTTGAAATATATCATTGTTTAAGTGCTTTTATGTGTTTCTATTTCAAGACTACAATGTGGACTCTTACCAAGGTAAGTCTGTCAGTCTCCTAGTCCAAAAAATCTAAATAATCTTTACCAACCAAAACTAACCTACATATATATATATATATATATATATATATATATATATATATATATATATATATATATATAAACTAGAATATATACAAGACTAGAATAAAAATATTTGTGGTTAAAGGATGTGTGTATTATTTATTAATCTTAAACCACTGTAAATTATTCCAAATAATTAATGATTATTGTATATGTAGTCTCGCTTTCTTGTGACATCTCTCGTTCTATTCATGTAAAGGTTACTAAAAAACTAATTTTTAAGTTTTTTTTTCAAACTCGTAGAAAGTTAGGAAGGCATCTGATTATTTCAATAAATTTATAATGTTGACAAGTTGGCATTATAATAACATTATTCACAGTAACTGTAAATTAAAACCGAGCTATAGGGGATTCCTCATAATTAAACAAAAAGTATAAAACAAGAAAAAATACAATACAAATTATTTCGAAATCTTGTTGCTGTTCATGACGAGCTGGTTGTAAATTACAAATTACACTTTTGCTATTACTTGCGACCAGACATTTGTTAACTAAAAGTTGTTAATTGTTAACTTATACTTGGAGGAAACGTTTTCGTCTTACGACTTCTTCAGCCTTGTATTTTTGCCGCTAGGAATGCTGCTGTTGTGCTTCCTCAGTACCATTTTTGTAGCTTACAGAACAACAAATAAAAGCCAAATGGCTATCAGACACAGCATTAAAAACAATACCAACACATACAATAACCCAGGAGTATACAAACTAAAATGCAACAACTGCAATAAGTTCTATATTGGACAAACAGGCAGATCTTTCGCCGAAAGATATAAAGAACACAAAAGGATACTGCCTACTACTATTGAATCCACCTTTGCAAATCACCTCATAGACACTAAACACTCATGCAAAAGTATGGAAAATAACATGAGCATCCTCCACACATGCAACAAAGGCCATAAATTAAACACACTAGAACAATATGAAATATATAGACATAGCAGCACACATAAAAATGATATCTTAAATGAACAAACACGGCACAGGTCACACATACTCTTCGATCACATCACTTCTAACTTTCAAGAAAATGGTACCGAGGAAGCACAACAGCAGCATTCCTAGCGGCAAAAATACGAGGCTGAAGAAGTCGTAAGACGAAAACATTTCCTCCAAGTGTAAGTTAACAATTAACAACTTTTAGTTAACAAATGTCTGGTCGCAAGTAATAGGAAAAGCGTAATTACAAATTATTTGTTACAAGAATTTGTTGTTGTTGTTAGTTTTAGTAAATAAGTATGTTTCAAATTTCATGTTGGAAAATAAAAAATGAGTGAATTCAGAGCTAGAATTTCTCTATAACATTCTTCCCATAACTAATCTAAAGGCTCCAATAAATAAGAATCTTTTGTAACTATTAAGTTAATTAAAAACAAAACTAACCAGTGATTATTACAATTTTATAACCTTTAATACAATTTATTTTTCTGTGACATTAAATAAACAAATTAAAAATGAAATAAAAATAGTTTTAATGATACAGAAAAAAAATTATTTATTTATTCGTGTAATTGTTTGTAATGCTGCAAAAGATAAATTTCATTTCATTATTTATTAACTAATAACAAAGATTTAATTAAAAGAAGAATAAGAATAACTGAAAACAAAACAAATTTAAATTTGTGTGTATTTTCTATTTCACTTTTATTCTATACAGGACAGGGTAAATGCAGGGAAACCAACTGTAATGGCAGTGACAACTATGGTCAGTGTTGGAACTTCACATGGTTTCATACTTGTTTTTGACTCTGCTCAAACACTGAGGTAAGTAGAATGTGAAACTTCAGTTTAATCTTGGAACTAGCATCACCACTTTATGTCTTCGTTAAGCATGCTTCAAGCAGCATTAGATGTATTATACATCTCATAATTTTGGCATTAGATATCTTCATAAAAACTCATTGCTTATGACAATTACTAAAAAAATCTATCTCTTGAGGTATTATATTGCTGTCATCATAAATAACCAATAACTTGTTATATATTTATGACTTTCTGAGCTATGAATAAAAGTGTGGTATCCAACAAGTTGTAATGATGCTACAGAAGTTGTTAGAGTGTGGTCTAGTAACTACTAATATGTTATTATGTTTTCGAGTGTTTAAAAATTTTTTTAAAATCAAAGTTAAATGACTGACCTGTATCGGATGATATTTAGGGATTGTTGAATGAAGAAGTACTTCCTTTGATGACAATTTTTTTCTTTCAATTACTCAGTTGATAGTGTTGGTGAGTTTGAAACATGTCTTCCTAAAAATGGAAAATGAGTTTGTTGTTAAAAACATTGGTATAAAAAACTCCCTGCCCAGAAACTTTAAGTCCTTATGATACTTGTACCTTTTTTCAAAAACTTGTATGTGACTTCCTCGTAAAAGAAATCATCACCTATGTCAATAAAATAAATGAGATTCCAGTGAACTAAAACAATATTCTCAGTTGAAAAATTGTGAAGAAATGAGATTCTAGTGAACTAAAGCAATATTCCTCAGTTGGTACGATTGAGGAAAAAAATATATTGCACTGGTTTTGAATATGGGATTGGCTATGCAGAAAAATATTGCACATTGTTGGAGTACAAAGAGAAATAGGAGCATTTGCCCTTTTTCAGAAACAATGACACTGAGGCGATTTCAAATAATTAGTTCAATGTGTTATATCCATTATCCCGCTCAGACCTGATATAGGGTTCAAAATTAGAGATTTTTATGATTATAAATAATGAACTAAAGGAACATTTTGTGCCTGGACAAATCTTATTAATCAATGAACCTCTTAACACGTTCAGCATGGCTAGCGTACAGGCACGCTCTGGGCTCCCTTACGAGGTACTGAGAGCGTGTCGGTGTGCTCCCCGCTTCCCTTCTGAGATACGGTGAGCGCTCTGGCAAGCTCACTCCCAGTCTAATTAAAACTTCTCTAGTGTCGATAAGTGTTTGTCTAAAGGTTTGATATTTACGTCAGTGCTTCAGAAGAGTTGGGAGAAAATTGTGCCCGAGTCATTTTCAAATAATTAGTTCAATGTGTTATATCCATTATCCCGCTCAGACCTGATATAGGGTTCAAAATTAGAGATTTTTATGATTATAAATAATGAACTAAAGGAACATTTTGTGCCTGGACAAATCTTATTAATCAATGAACCTCTTAACACGTTCAGCATGGCTAGCGTACAGGCACGCTCTGGGCTCCCTTACGAGGTACTGAGAGCGTGTCGGTGTGCTCCCCGCTTCCCTTCTGAGATACGGTGAGCGCTCTGGCAAGCTCACTCCCAGTCTAATTAAAACTTCTCTAGTGTCGATAAGTGTTTGTCTAAAGGTTTGATATTTACGTCAGTGCTTCAGAAGAGTTGGGAGAAAATTGTGCCCGAGTCATTTTTAAATTCGACCATCCCAAGTTAACTTTTTGATGCTTCAACTGAAACAATGCTTCAGGGAGTTTTATGAACAGATTTAATTTGGTTTAACTTATATCTGAATGTTTTTTTTAGTTTTAACCACTTAACATGACAAAATATCCGGTAAAAACAACAATCATAAAAATTAACTAAGCTTTCTGAACTAACACAATAATAAACGATAACTGTCTTATTAGAGTGAATGAACCTACTCGAACGAGGGGGGAACAGACTACTGTAAATATGAGTCATTGACAGAAACAAACATTCTGACATTAGACGTTGAGTGGTTAATTTTAGTATGTCGTATATTTTAGTAGTAGGTACTTTAGATTTTTATGTTAATTATCTTTTTTTTCTCTGTCTTTTTTATTGAGTTATATTATTTATCATACAGTATTTTATAATTTGTATTCTTTTTTTTAATTGTGATCCGATAAATAAAACAATATTTAAAATTAGCCTTGGTAGATGTTGCTTTGACACAGGGTATGCGTTCTGAGTCTTTTTGCCCTAAGAATAAAAACAAATATGTTTATGTTTTATCAATATCTTCAATTCACTGAGCACATTATATGTAAGAGAATATTTTTGTCCAAAATAAAAACTATTTTTATTGGTGAGCTTGTCTTGGTGATAAGTCTGTAATTGTAGTATATTCTACTTTTTATAACCAAATAGGCGAATTCAAAATATCACATCGGTGTTTACCTTAGTGGCTAAATTGAGGCGATTGGGGATTTTATAGTTGAAGATAGTATTGAATGCACGAACATTGGACAAAATTTAGAATTTATTCACTGCGTTATGCAGAAATTTACAAATATAAATCCTGATTAATTGGTAACAGATAATTTGTTTTATGGTTAAGTCGTGGTAAAATGTCAATAAATATTCACATTGCAATATTCATCTTTGTATTTAATATGCTTTAAATATTCATTTGTTGTATTTAATATGCTTTGAATATTCATCTGTTGTAACAAGATTTAGACATTTTATTTAATTTAAGTAGAATGAACAAAAAAATCACATAAAAATATCAGTTTATCACCAGAAACAAGCGATAGTACAAACTTATTTATTTATGAAATTAGAGCTACAGTTGATGCAGCAAAAAGACATAATACAACAGTGAAGTCAGTACTTACACCTTATGTATCAATGCTGTTCTTAGCACACTTTTATCTTATATTGAAAATCACAATAAATTTTCAATTTACAGACATTGTGCATTTAAGAATTTATAATATAATGTAAAAAAGTGAAAGATTAGTACAGAACAATTGAGAATAACAGATTTTATAGTTATGGCTGTTGTAAAACAATGTAAACAAACTATTACACTTTTGGTATCAACTTGGCAATACCACTACTACCTACTTATATTTTTTATGTATTGTTTGATTTAATATTTATGTGTGGATATTTTGGTGTTATGTTGTATGTGATGGATTTTTTGTTGAATGAGATATTACAATGAAAATATTGGAAAGAACCCCAATACCACAAAAATAATCAAAAATAACAAATAAAACAAGTTACTTAAGATTAAACCCGTATGTACATTTCGATGACCATGCCATCATCATCCGAGGGTCTTATTACAAAATTACAATCTAGCAAACAAAAAGTTACAAACTATAGAGCGGTAAAGATCGTTATTTATTTCAGTATATCTAAAAAATACATACTAAGACCACTTTCTGGGTAAACAACATAATTTAACAATTGTTGTGGACAGCTTGCAAATTTAATAAATTTGTGGAAGATCTCGCATAAATTATGGGGTATAATTGGGAACTGTCTATATTTAATGAGGTCTAAGAGTGTTTAACAATTACTGTATACAACAAAACCTTGTTAATATTATTTGAATCCATCTTCACTTGAGTTACTAGTTAGACTAAATAGCTTGAACTAATATATTACACTTGCCTATAGTAGCATTTACATTTTTGATTATTGAGGAAGGCCGTTTCAAGAGATGTATTCAATTGTCAACTTAGAGCGTAACTGACCTCTTGGTCGTTTTAGGTTAAGGTGGGAGTGGAGCGGGATAGGAATATTAGATGTATTTTTGAAGAGTATTGGGGGTTATAATGTCAAAAAGTTTATATGAGTTATAACGTAATTGGGTGTCAAGTATGTGTGTTGGGTGTAGTTTAAAATGTTTTTCTATTTCATATTATTTGGTTATGTAGTGTTGGTTATTTTTGTTTTCTTTGTTTAGAAATTGAATGTTTGACATAATGTTTATGTAGTTGTGGTATGTGGATATGAGATGTTCAGCAGAGTTTGATTGGGTGTTTTTGTTTATGCGTGGTTTTATGTGAGTGTATTTTACCCATGCTACCAAAACACATAAAAACACTCAAACAGAAATACAAAATCAATCTGTGCTGGACATCTCATAGAGACAAACCACAACTACACAAACATTACATCAAGCCTACAAGTTCTACACCAACAAAACAAAAATAACTAATAATAGCCAACCAACTAATAATAATTACTAATAACCAACAAAACTATCAACTGAACAGTATGAAGTATACAAACATTTCAAGCTACATCCAACACACATACTTAACACCAGATAACATTATAACACGTCATAGCCCCCAATAGTCTTATAAATACATCTAATATTGGGACACATCTCTCGAAACGGCCGTCCTCAATAATCAAAAAACTAAGTGATAGAACAGGAAAGTGTATCATATTAATATATGTTCAAGTGTTTTTAATAAAAACCTAGTTCTTGGAATTATACATTGTCTATGCAGTTCTTGTAGTTATGATTTGAACAGACCTCATACAGTGGGCTGAGTTTTAGATTAGTTATCTCATTGAAATATCTGAAATTGTTATATATAGATGGTGTTATGAAGGCGATGAAGAACAAGGAGCTGTGTCATGTTTGGCTTTGAATACAGATTGTACTCGACTGCTTGCAGGATTTGCAAGAGGGTTATTACTCATGCTGGATACTGCAGATGGCAAGGTTTTAAGGACTATGACAGATGTTCATACAGCAGCAACTGCTGTACTTCACGTTAAGGTGAATTATTTCTCTTGATTGGTGTTCTAATATTTCAGTAATGTCAAAAGGCTATTTGTATATTATTGTCTACTAACCCTTTGTACTCTGACAATGAGAAATCTCGTTTGGCACAGCACTCAGAAGCTGGGTTTGAGCCGGCTTAGGTGTTTGCTGTGTATATTCTGAGTCTTGCGACACGTCTGGACAATCGTTCCAATGGCTTTTACCACATTTATTCTATCAGTCAGTCACCATGTCACTTATAAAGGCTTTATATAATTAATATTTTGTAATTATACATTATCTTTTACTAGTAAAAGAATGATTAAGTTGTAGGTTAAATATTTACATTTAAACAAATCTCAAAATTAATTAAAAATTGAATGTTTTTATTTCTATTTCTATTGGGTGTGGACAAACATTTCCAGGAGAAAATAATAAATAAAAGGGAGACTTTAAAACAAACATCAACATTATTAAGCTTAAACAAATCAAACAAAACCATTAAATAATATATTGAGCAAATAAGTACTTAAATTGTATCATTTGTTTATGAAAACAAAGACTTGCAAAACAAAACTATTAATTGCTTTTACCAGAATCACCAACCTAGGAAAAAAATAAATTTGTGTACAAAGTAACTTCAAACCCCACAGAATGTAGTGCAATAATTTCAAAATGCCATAATGTACCGGTTTAGGAATGGAACAGCAAAGTAAAACCGGGCTATATTTGGCTTCTGAGTGAATACGACAAAAAACATTGCTGGGTATTGCCTGGCTTGGGAGTATGGCGCTAAGGGTGTTGCTCTGATTGTCGGAACTGAAATGCATTTTGGGATTGTCAATTTATACCCGGAAGTAGAGTACAAAGTGTTATTGCCCACTCTAAAAAAACTAATGTTTTGGAACAAAAAACAACCAAGGGAAGGAGAAAATATATACAGTACAGTCTCGCTAATCCGGTCTCCGATGAACCGGACGTCCGGCTAATCCGGACGGCCCAAACTTTTGTTTAGTTATAGTATTTTACAGCGCACAATCAGTCTGCCGTCCACAAAAATATTTATTTTTATACGTATATATTTGTTTTTTTTTCAAAGGGGTTTTTCTACTCTAATAGACATATAATATAATTTATTTATTAAAATATGAATTTACCATATTATTTGTTTCTTTTGCCTATTAAAGTAGGAAAAACGTCTTTGAAAAAATATATTCACATTAGATCTCCCAACACTACAACGCACGTGACATCAGAGACATCTTGCGATAAACGAAAGATAAAGGACCGCTGACTAAACGGATAGACAGTCTATCCGTCTGCGTCAGGTCAGTTGTGTTGTCGGACGGATGCCACCTTTACTGCTTCTCGCAAGATTTCTGCTCAGTTGTCATTTAAATCTAGTGCGATATTGATCTGTGTTTTTTATTTACGTCTCGTTCAATGATCAGTGAAAATGGCGACTAAACGTAAGTCAGTGACAGTGACAATGGAATAAAAACTCCAAGCTTTATTTCGTATTGATGGAGGTGAATCGCTTACTAAAATTGCAAAAGAGTTAGGCGTGGGAAAACAAACTGTTTCCGATTGGAGAAACAACAATGTTTAGGCGGCAGAAGCACTTTAAAAAAACCAAAAAACCAAACCTTAGATGATGCTTTGTATGTTTGGTTTTGCCAACGGGAACAGGGTGTTCCATTATCGGGTGTAATTTGCAAACGATCGCGCTGAAACTGAATGAAAAGTTAAAACGAGGCCCTAATTTTACTGCCAGTGTGGGTTGGCTGTCACGGTGGAAGGAACGACACGGCATCCGTCTATTCGGAATAAGTGGTGAAATTTTGTCAGGTGACTGTGATGCCAGTGAAAAATTCAAAGACAAATTTGGCAAGTTTCTCAGAGATGAAAACTTACAACCTTGTCAGGTGTTCAACGTTGACCAAACCGGATTAAATTATAAAATGTTCCCAAAAAAAACTTTAGCTTCCAAATTAGATTCAGTAGCAAAAGGCCATAAAGTTAAGAAAGAACGTATGACTTTGCTGCCCTGCAGTAATGCTTCTGGCGATCTAAAATTTTCACTTTTGGTGATAGGAAAATCTGCAAAGTCTAGGGTTTTTAAAAATGTAAATTTAAGTGTTCTACCGGCCCAATACAAGTTCCAAAAATCAGCGTGGATGAACAGTCAAATTTTTAAGGACTGAAGTTTTTTGAAAACTTTGTTCCAACAACAGAAAATTTTTTAAAAGAGAAAAAAACTCCCTCGAAAAGGGGTTTTACTAATTGATAATGCCTCATGCCACCCAAATGAAGAATTGCGTCATGGTGATATTTTTGTTAAATTTCTCCCTCCTAACGTCACGACTCTCATTCAGCCGATGGACCAGGGCGTGATAGAGGCGATAAAACGGCGATATAGGAAAAAGTTAATTTTATCGCTTTTGTAACAACAAGAAGCAGATCCAGCTAATTCTTAAAAAAGTGACTTTATTTGGCATTTATAAGTCATTTATATGGATGCAGAATCGTGGGAGGAAATTCAACCGTCTACACTCCAAAAGAGCTGGAAAAAATTGTGGCCTGAAATGCCGCAGGAAAGTGAAAAAACCGACAGTCAACCTACTAATGACGACGCGGAATTTGTTCAAATTTTTCAACAATTGGAGGGTTGGGCCAAATTGAAAGACACTGGTATTTCCGAGTGGATTATTAGTGACAATGGCATTGGTTATCAAGTGCTCAATTGTCACGGTGTGCACTGCAAACGCAGAAAATGTCATCTCGGAAGAGGAAGACTACACAGACGAACCGGTCAGCCCAACTCATGATGGGGCGGCTGCAATGCTGGAGGGGTTGATTACCTACTTTGAGAAACAAACTGGTACGTCAACTGCGGAGCTACTGACCTTGAAACGCCTACGAGATCGTACCGTGAAACGACGTCATTCATAGTTAAAACAAAAGAACATTACGGACTTTTTTCACTAAGTTTTTTAAAGTTTATTTTTGTTTCGGTTTCATTTTTGTTTGAGTTTTTTGTGCGTTTATACAGTATAGTGTAAATAACTTTATGTGAATACATTTATTCAACGAGAAAGATGCGTTGATATTTATTCATGTCATACTTTTTCTGTTACAATTACAGGATGTTTGCTAAATAAGCTATGAAATACTGTACTGTATAGCTATATTTAGGCCTCAATTTCACTAAAACTACAATTTCAATATGTTTCCCCGCCTAAAACACATATTGTATGCATTTATTTGGCTTTTTCCGTCTAATCCAGACTTTCGTTGATCCGGACATGGTCCGGTCCCATCAAGTCCGGATTAGTGAGACTGTACTGTACATATGAAAGGTACTTATCATAACGATACACAAACCTATCCATCTTTTTATACGTTTTTAACCATTCATTTATGAAGATAATCAGGAGCACACCTTCTCCACTCTAAAAATTAGTTCCCAGAACCTTTCTCGCATAGCGTGTTTCTCTTCCTTGCTTTTCTGGTATAAGTTGTATGCTACTATCTATCAGAAAAGATTTCTTTGTCTCAATTGACATGTTATAACCATGCTTCACTTGGTGTTTTAACATGATTGAGAAATGAGTCTTTGTAATATGCTTTGAGGAATTTTAGTAATACAACCTGTGATATTTTACTTTTATGTTAAGATAATTGATTTCTATTTAATTCAAAACTTGAAGTGCTCTAGATTTTCTGTTATAATTTAATGCTACACATTTTGTGAAATTTGTGATAATTAATGTGAGAACTCTATGATTGTAAAACATGGTTTTCACATGTCTTTGTTTACTTTTAGTTGTCAGTTCATCAATAAGAAATATAGAGCTACACATATATTTAGATGATATTAATCCTTATAAAAAAATTTGTACAGCCAATCAAAATACATGACTTTGTCACTTGATCTTCTCTTACTATGCCACTCCCATATTCTACCTCATACATATTTAATGATAAATTTTAATTGTTTATTTTGCTAATGCAAATCTAATTCCTTATATATTAGTTAAAAAGCACCACACAGCTCATAAAGTTTTCTATTTTATTAAACATTTTAAAAATTCACAGCAAATAAAGGAGCAGGACAATTGATATATTACCAAACAAACTAGTAACAAACAAACTGATATTAACCCTTAGCGCTTGGATTTTTTTAAACATGCTTTGCTTCCCCACTTGTAATTAAATTGAGACAAATTTCTTACCTGCAAGTTGCATTATTGTTTATGGAAAACTTTGTTTTCTCTTACATGATTTTAGTAAACTAAGCTATTTTTATTCACTAATACTGTATGTACATAGTTTTATTATCTTATTTGTAGTTTTGCAGATTATGATATCTTTGATGAAGTACTGGTTTTCTGCTGCGTGTTTTGTAGTGAAAAACTGTTTCTGTTCTACCTCCTTTTATCTTCCTGTTACTGAAAACTACACAATTCTTAGAACTACTTATATCATTGGAAAAGAATATAATTTCCCATTCAGTCTTTCTTCTTTGTCAGTAGTTGATGGCCGACCCCTCTCACTTTACGGGTTATTCCTGATATCACCAATGCGTTCCCTCACCAAGTTTTGGCGAAACTATTTTTGTTTAACAGGATTTTCTCTCATTTCATTTTTTATGTTATTATAGATAATAAAATTGTTTACTACAGTTACATCTAATAGCCAGAAAAACATTTTCCTCCCCTATTTATTTGTTCGTCTCGTAAAACTGCACGGTTCATTATACTGAACAGCTAAATCTACACCACCAATAAACTGGCAATATTTACAAATACCTGTTGGTTTAATTATTTTGTTTATGATACTGAAATACATTTTAATAAATCAGGATCAAGTAAAAGATCAGGAATTTCAGAATCACTAATTCCACGTGAAGCCACAGCAAACTACAAGTAAACAAATAACCTGCAAAACTTCAACCTACTTACAACGTAGTGGCAAACTAGAATTTGTGACGACTCACATATACCTAGACATTTTCAACTTAGTTCACATTATTGTCAATAGAATGCAGCACAAAACGGTAAAAGATTGAATGTCGTGGGCTTCGTCACAGACGAGTTATAGGCATTTGAAAATCGTGTCGGGTGACCCCCGACATACGAGTAAACTGCAATATACGCTTGGCGGGGCTCCCCCGACAGTTGAGTGCTAAGGGTAAAGATGTCAGTTCTAACACATATGTTACTTTCTAGGTAGTACCTTATATGTACACTTTTCTACTTTGAATTTCTTTTTCATTTGTACGTAACATTGAACTTGATTAATCGCTCCTTTGGTTCTAGTCATTAAAAATTTTTCCAGTGGTTTTTTCTGAGTTGTTAGTGGACTTAATGCCTTTATTAGTTTTGTTTCTAAAATATCATTTGAGATGTAATTTTTTTGGTATTTTCAAAACATTTTACATGCCCATAATGATTTTACTATATTATTATTAGTTTGATTAAGGCTCTTGAAAGCAACTTTAGTTTCATATTAAAAATAAATTTTTGTGTTTATTACTATTATCTAGAAACCAAAGTTCTTTTATCAGCTACTTAGTTATACTCTTTGAACTTATTGACTAGGGTTTTACCATATAATGGGATCATTTATCACCTTTTAAGAGAGTTAGGGTGTTTTAAATTTTAGTCTTTTTTCTGCCTTTTATCTCACTTTTATAAATATAGTTCATAGATACTTGTAATAACCTACAAATTTTAGTTTTTTAATGTTTTACCTACTAACCCTATGATACAATTTTTCTTTATTCACCTAAGTAGGAATTGTGTTAAATTTTGTTGTTGTTTTATTACTTGTTATCCATGCCACTACACCAACAATTATTACTTGTTTATAACACCAACAATCAGTGCATTTCATATAATCTATCCTCTTAGTACGTGTATATTTTTTAAAAAACTGACAAAATGGTAAATTCTATCTCATCTAATATATCTATAGTATTTCAAACATTGAAGTTGTGAAAAAATGAAGACAGTATTGCTTCTTCATTTATGAACTGAAGGATAAACTATAAAAATTGTAGTTAGATGTATTTTGGTAACAGTTTACAGACTTACCTACACTGGCAGTGTGCAGCGATAGTGGTGGCTCTGTGTTTGAGTTGAACTTTAAGAGGACCCTAGGTGTGCGAAGCTGTGATTCTAAGTGTTTGTTTTCTGGCAGTAGAGGTGAAGTGGTTGTAATCGAACCATTACTGCTACATAAGATGAGTTCACATCCTTTGCATGGTGCTGTCCTTCTGGCCATGGCAACACTTTCTAAGGTAATATAACTTTAAAGTTTAATTGTAAGTACAGTTTAAGGCTTAAAAATAACTTTATCCTAAAATAACAAAAGATTTCAATAATCAAATGTGTTTTAACAACAAACTACGGTTACAACAACTACTGACTTGCAATGCAGTATTAAAAGTGCACATCCTGACAAAAGTCACAAATTAAGTTCTTATTCATACTAACTAATGCCTCTGAAGCATTAACGAGGAATGAGGAAAACACCTGGTGATCTTCGAGAGGAAGATTTTTAGGAGGATTCTTGGGCCTGTAAATATTGGTGAGCAGCGGAGGAGAAGGAATTGTGAGCTTTATGTGCTGTTTGGAGAAACCAATATAGACAAAATAATAAGAATTGCAAGACTGCATTGGGGAGTGGATGTGGCTTGGATAGAGGAGAGTGATGTACCCAGAAGTCGCTCAGGATGACAGAACCCTGGTGAATGTGAGGAACTGGAAAGGAGCAGCACAGGACCAAGCTACGTGACGGAGGCTAATTGAAGAGGCCAAGGTCCACATCCGACTGTAGTGCCATGGAAGAAGAATCAAGTTCTTATTTATAACTTACAAATGCCTCTGAAGCATTAACGAAGAATGAGGAAAACAACCTGGTGATCTTCGAGAGGAAGATTCTCAGGAGGATTCTTGGGCCTGTGAATGCTGGTGGGCAGTGGAGGAAGAGAAGAAATTGTGAGCTTTATGAACTGTTTGGAGAAACCAATATAGACAAAGTAATAAGAATTGCAAGACTGCATTGGGGAAGGGATGTGGCCTGGATGAAGGAGAGTGATGTACCCAGAAGCCTATTAGACGGAACTATCTACAAAATGAGAGCAAATGAACGTCCTTGACTTAGATTTATGGATTGCGTCGCTCAGGATGACAGAACCGTGGAGAATGTGAGTAACTGGAAAACAGCAGCACAGGATCGAGCTACCTGGTGAAGGCTCTTTGAGTAGGCTAAGGTCCACATCAGACTAGCACCATGGAAGAAGAAATAATTTTTTATTTATAACTTACAAATGATATATTTTCAGTTTTAATTAGAGAGGTTGGAGTGATTAATCTCTAAATACAGTTTACTCTCACACTCCTTAAGTTTTTAAGTTTGAAGTGATAAATGGCAGAAATGTTGGCTTTTATTGATACTGTCACTCCATTGTTTTAAAGTGTATCATATGGCTACAGAAAAAAATTGAAATAATTTGTTATACCGATAATATTAGGACTGTGCGAAGCATTGCCTTTAAATACCCAATGGGTCCCTATTTTATTATATTAATTAATGATCATGAAATTCTTTGTTTAGCTGCAACACTACTTTAAATCACATGGGTATTTCCTTTCAACACACTCATTGGAATGCAAGACAAAAAAAGAAAATCACATGAATCTAGGTCATGTGAGTAGGTTGATTGTTTTAACAGGAATTCATGTTTTTCCAGAACCATCTTCACAGAAAGAGCATTGCATGTACTGGTGAGATGTCTTGTTAGTGAATATATTACCAGTTCTACAATTCAGGCTTTTTTCACGTGCTCACAAAGGGCAGTTAACTGCTAATATTCTGTAAAATGTTAGGGACAAATTAGAGATTCCTCTCTTATAACATAAAACATTTTCATACAAATTTTAGCTGCCATATAAAACTTTCATTATGCTTTCTATGTTCATGTTTGGTTTCATGTTAAATTGGTAATAGTCAATAATTTTCTCTAATAATCTTAGTAACATTTTAATGTCCTCTGTGTTTGCAATTCATGTATGTCAAGAAAAGGAGAGCTAGTCTGTGATCGTGTTTTACTCACTTCAAAATTTAATTTAGGATAAGCAATTAAATCTATAAATTTCTTGCAGTAAACTTGAAATTTTATTAGAAGTTTTAAACACTGTCTAAGTTATAATGTTAACCAGTTATTCATCATTTATAAAAAAAAAATTTTTAATGTAAGGAAATACATAATCTGATTTAAATTAGCACTCCAACTGAACTACTGCTTCAAAATGACCATAAACTCCATGCCTACTATTCCCAACTGCATGATACCTATATTTCCAACTATGATTTCTTTCTAGTCAAATTTTATACATTAAAGTTGTAAAGATTATGTAACTATTTATTAAGGATGCAAATATGATCTCATATTAACCCTTTGATTAGCAACCTGCTGATAAAGCCCCTAAAGGCTATATTTTTGAAAGATTTTTGAATTTTTCTTGTTTGTAATTTTTATTTTCTCTAATTTTTTAAAATATTGTACAAGTTTGAAATCCTTTTATGAAAATATTTAATATTTGGGAAAGTATAAATTTTGTCAACATTAGTAGCAGCCCACATTTTCAGTTTTGAATGGTCAAACTCTGTAGTATTTTCACACCGAAAGTTGTAATATTTGTTGGTTACCATAACTATTTTATTCACCCAATCTGTCACAAATTATTTTGAAATTTCTAATTCTTTAGGTTGGGTTGGAAGAACAAATGTGTTAGAAATGCCTGGTTTATTTGTGTCAAAATCATGCAACGTTCTGTAAACAAGTGAGGCAAACCACAAATGTTTTCATAAAAAAGGATGGTGACTATATACTCTGTGTAACATTTATTGTCCAGATAATATCAAATATTGAAGCTAGAGTGGTTATAATAGACATAAAACAAAATCGTAAATGTTCAGTAATGCTAATTTGAGAGAAATGATAGAACGTTCACATAGCAAAACCCCGCTTCCCGTAGCAAAACCGCACGTACTGGTATGTGAAGGCTAATCAAAGGATTAAAACTCAAAATGGGTATAAAATTTGAGAATAATGTATCTTTTGATTTGCGTTTAATGTTCAGTGAACATTAGATATATGATTAATAAAAGTAAAAACAGGTTTTTGTTTTATGATGAATGTTTTAAATGTTAAAACTAAACCAAAACTTAATCTCTAACTAAAAAAAGCATGAGAAAACCTTTAGAGATAATGATATAAACCTCTCCTTGCTATTGATATGCCCTTTGATATGGTAGTGCTGTCGGAGTAGGATTTTATAGCCATGTCTACCCTATATATATTTTCTTTGAGCTCTTCAAACATGGATCATGATTAAAAATCTCTGCAGGTTCAACTGATTAGGGAGAGGTTCAAAGATATCTATTTTGTACTGGCATTATTTAAAAAATCTGCATATGTAAAAAAAAAATATATATAAGTTTTTTGTAAAAATGTAATTTATTTTAACTATTTACTGGTTTCTAAATTGGTTACCTTATTTCCTAAAAAACAGATATTATAAGAATGTCTCTATTTATGTGTAATTAAAAAAAAAAATGTTCTCTTCTAAACTGTTCTATTATTCATTATTTTTTAGTTTCATGAGTATTTTCTGAGGTCCCCTTAAAACCTTTTTTAATATAACTCATATATTATGAATGAATGTTTCGTATAATTATTGCTTTTAAAAAAATGTGTATTGGGTTTACAATAATATTTTTCAAAGCTCCAGTATATTCACATAAGAAAATTTACAGAGTATTTAATATAAGTATATTACATAGAATGTATGATAAGTTCATGAACTTTCAGGTAATCATAGTGAGTATACGACCTAGCACACGACTGTTATTGACACATACTGCAAAATCTGACCCTCTTTCCTTGCCTCTTCTCTCTTGGCAGTTTGTTATAATACAAGTTGCCGACACATCTAGAATCATGGACCCAGTGTTAGCATTCGCTAAACATTCTACGGTATACTTCTATCAAGTAAGTTGAACTTAATTTCTACTATAATACCTTTTTTAATTAGTCTCATATCCAGTAGCTCAGCTCAATTCTATATTTAGTATGCTTTACTCGGATCTGTTTTGTATATGTGTAGTCATTAATTTATAGTGAAATTTAAATAAACTAGATAGATATGGCAGAAACATTTAGAGCAGGCGTTGGCAACCTTTTTGTACTTGAGGGCTTCTGTTCAGTCTAGCATGACTGTAAGGGCAGCAAATTATAAAATAACTAAATTTTATTATATTTCCTAATTTTAGATCAGTAGTATAACTGATTTTAATACAGTACAAAAGGTGACTCTAACTAATGTTTATTAATGGATTTTAAAAGTAATTTTAATAAAATAGGCTACATACTTCCTGTTACAAATCTGACAATTTTCTATCTTAACTCTGACAAATTTCTTTATTAATTATTTGAATTGCTAAAATAATAAAATAAAACACATTCATTTAAAAAATTAAAAATTTTACTATAAAACAAGGAAGAAGTAGCATAATTGTTATTTTAAGTAAGGGTGAACTTGCCTGTATGTACTTCACAGACTCTACTTTCCATTTACACTTTGCTTAATACGACGTACCTGCTGTAACGACGAAGATTCCCGGCCCCTTGATTCTGTAGTACCTGTTCAATGCATTTTACATCGCCTATAATGACACCGGGTAAAATGACGGATCGGTTAAAACGACACTCATGTCAGGTCCATCTAAAAAAAAAATCGAGTATAGCGACGGAACACTTTAGAATTCACCGAACGGTAATCCTCTCAATGTAAACCAAGCTTTCTAAGAATCATGATCCCCATTCCATTTCCGTTCCACTACAAAAATGATCAGTTCGAGTTATACAGCCGAAAGTGAAACACGTATGTTCGTTCGTAAAATTGCAAAAAGAAAATCTGTATCACTGGAAGAAAAGTTTCACATTTGTTGAGCCTGGAAATTGGGGACAATAACTGACTTATTTACTAGTAAATAAAATAATTTTTTAAAATATGTACGTACATAGTTTAATTTTAATTATGTAACATTTAAATAAAATAATAAACTCGTTTTTGATTAAGTTAATTTAACACTTTCAATACGGCGGCGATATTGGTGATCTCATCAAACTACTGTTTTTCGTTAACTTCCAGCTCTGACGGCAGTGGAACGCCATGCGGATTGCATAGCTTGTCGTAGCATCTAATTATCAAGCCCGTTGTTTTCATCTCAATAATTTTATTTCTAACATATACATGTTTATGGTGACATCAGAACAGTGTATTAGACTCTAAAATATTGTTTTATTTATCGGGTCACATTTTAAAAAAAGAAATACAAATGATAAATTACTGTAGGACAAATAAGAAAACACAATAAAAACAACAGAGAAAAAAAGAAAATTTATATACAAAACTAAAGACCCTACTACTAAAATATATTACATACTAAAATAAGCACTTAACATTTAACTCGGAATGTTTGTTTGTTTCTGTTTGTGCCAAGTGTTTCGGAGATCGATAATGTAAACGGAGACATAGATAATACATATGTCACGTCCGAGTCTATTTATAGCCGAGATAAGCTGACATTTGTTTACTACAATCTTATGTTGACACATTAGGTTTTACGATCGTTGTTTTTACCGGATATTTTGCCACGTATAATGGTTCAAACTAAAAGAAAACATTAAAATATAAAAGTTAAACCAAATTAAATCGGTTCATAAAACTCCCTGAAACATTGTTACAGTTGAAGCATCAAAAGTTAACTTTGGATGGTTGGATTTAAAAACGAGTCAGGCACGATATTCTCCAAACTCTTCTGAAGCATTGACGTAAAAATCAAAACTTTACACAAACATGTATCGACACTAGAGAAGTTTCAATTAGCCTGGGAGTGAGCGTGCCGGTGAGCTCGCCGTGTCTAAGAAAATTAACTAGGAGCGCGTCGGCACGCTCTCTGTACCTCGTAAGGGAACCCATAGCGTGCCGGGCTTTATTATTCAGTCTAAAATTCTCCCCACTCCATCTTGTAGCTTGGTACTGGATATAACGACGCCCAGATATAGCGACCTAATTTTCATCCCTCCTTAAAGGTCGTTATAAACGATACCCAGTGTATATTGTGGCTGTAATTTATTATTAGGCGTTTATTGTTTGGCTAGTATAATGGTTCTAGCTATTTAGCAACCTATTTGTATTCTAAGCCATAAGCATAAGCTATTCGTACTGCTTAGAATTCAAAAATCTCAAGTGGAGAGGGCCAGACATAATCATTTCGTGGGGGCACATATGGGCTGCGGGGAGTGAGTTGCTGACCCCTAAAAACTGTATCTGTATATAGATATGAAAAAATGAGTTTAATTTATTTATCAATTATCAATATTTTTAGATAAGTGTCTTTCAGAGAGGAAAGCTCTCTTAACAAACAGTGTAAGCATGACTCATATCCTTCAAGCATGGACTATTTTTAAACAAAAAAAATCTCTTATTTTCAAATTACATTTGAACACTATCTGAATAAATGTCTACCACAGTGTAGAAAAGACGCATTAGAAATGAAAAACTAGAGCTTCAATTTTGGTTTCAAAGATCACTTTACATCCTACCATCAGTGGTTAAATTTTATGAAAATGCTAGGTCAAGCAATCTGAAACTATGGGGTATTCTTGAAAACAATCAATGCCGGTTATGTTCTTGGTTTGTGGCGACAGCTAATCACACCTTACACAGTTTGAGACAGAATAGGGTATTGAGCATTATAAGAGTAACCTGAAGCTCATATATTGCAGTGGCAAAAAACAGACAGAAAAATAACTTGCCATTTTTTTTGTCGAAAATTGTAAAATAAGTAAAATTAAGGGCAGAGCTCTGCATCAGCGTTCTTTTATATGAAAGAGTAAGGACTGCAATATAATAATGGATGTAGGAAACCATCACTACAAACATCACTTCCTATGAGGCGTTGGAATTACATCATAGTGTCCTTGTATTATTGTCTCTTACTAGGAAATTTAAATATTTTATTTTGATCGAATTAACTGCTCTGTGGGATACAAACATTCCAGTATAACATGAAATTAAACTAAACGTATATGGAGAGCTGCATTTGACTATCAGACAAAATAGCAATAAATAAATGTATTATGCAGTAGAGGTTTGTTCTAGGACATTACTTAGCAAATCCCTATATAAATTACTAAAGGGCCGGTTAGATGGTATATCAATTAATTTTTATAGAGATTATGAAAGATATCATTGGAATCTTATTGATTGTGACTGAGAATGTCTGAGCAGTGGATGCCCAGTCAGGAGTGAATTGAGGCTCCACAAAGCACTTTATCCCTTCATGCCAGGCCTCATGTCCTGGTCTAGGCGAAATGAGTAAAAAGTTCTAAGAAAGAGATTTAACACCTTGGTAGTTTTCTGTTGAGTGATGCCAGTGTATGCTTTAAATAAAAAAAAGGGTTGTAATAAAATTTGCTAATTGTTCTCCAAAGCTAGGTGGTTAACTATGGGTGTGACCCTAAAATGTGACAGAATACTTAACAGAAACAGAATTTAGAGAAATAATACATACGAATGATTATGAGTTGGTTAATGTTAGGATAGGTGGGATTTGAATAATTTGACTGGATTTAGTTAGCAAAACATAGATATTAATGAAGATATTTATGAATTCAGCATTCTATTATTACATTCTTGAAATTAGTTACAGTTTTGATATGGTAAATAGATTATTAATCACTTTCACATTAGTTTATGACTATCAGAACTTTAAACTTTGGATAGTTATAAACTAATGTAAAAGTGATTAATTAAGTTTCACCGAACGTAATGGACTACAAAATTCAAATAGATTATGTATAGAACAGGTCTGGAATGGTTCGGTCTTTAAGATCATCAGACTTGGATTACAGGTCAAATTTTATAAGCTGGCACTTGACTCTTAGGTAGAAATTTGTATTCGTCGCTTATAAAACATCAGCCACTTTTGTCATGTCTTATCAGGGCCATAAATCGCGGCCTATCTGTCCTAACCCTTAGACAATTCTATTAGCACGCTTCCGTCAATGCCCTATTTACATATGTTGGTACTTTTAGTATACATTATATAGTATTTATATGTAACAAAATAATGAGACAACTCTAAAATCAACGAAAATCTAAAGGTCAATGTTTTTGAAAATGACCTGCGAGCACCTCCACCCTCCCCTCGTCCTCTCACCAAGGCCAGCAGTCCCCAAGTGCCAGCTTATAAAATTTTATCTATACTAATAGTCCATGCTATTATTTAAAATTTTTACAGGTTAGCGTAGAAACTAGTGGCCGCATTGTCTGCATGTCTTTACAACAATTGAATCTTGGGTACTCGCTGTTAAGCTGTCATTGGTTGAACACACGGACCTTGGCATTGTTAGACGTGTCTGAAGCATTCCACTTGGTGGACGTCAGGTCTAAAGAAGAGCTAGAAACTATAGACTTATCAGGTGTTGGACTTGTATATAATTCTGCACATTTCAAGGGTTTAGCAACTGGTAGCAATGTCAGTAAAGCTATGGTAAGCAAACATTTATTACTTGTAGTTAATTAGTTTTTTCCATATGTGGTGGGAAATATATCTAAATATATGGTTTTATTAAATTAACTTAATTTTTTCATTTATGGTGGTAAAAAAACTAAACAGAAAATACTAATTTGTAACTTAATCCTGAAAGCAAGAGTGTGTTCATTCTCAAATTTATTTTAGCATTTTTGCCACTTTATATACCTTATAATAGTTCAAATTTTGTTAAAAGAGGATTTAATCAATAAAAAAACTTGCTCTATGGATAAACAAAGTTCTAAACAAATAAATATATTCAACAATTAAATTTTTTAATGGAAATAAAATATATTTTCTTTAATGTTAAACATTTTTATAGAGGAAATTATTACAGTAAAACCACTAATAAAATACATATTATAATATGACTTGTTTATCTGCAGTTTTCAGACTCATTATACCAATTTGTTTCATTCATTATAGATTAAAAAATTAGGTGACTAGTTTTTTTTAATTATAAAATGCCTCACATGATCCAAATAAAACAATTTTTATACCTTATTATATTTGTTTAAAGTATTCACTTTTGAATTAAATCCAACAAATGTTAAATAAATTATTCTCAACATATCCTTCAACAAACCAATAATGTTGAAGGTATGGATTAGAGTTTATACCAGAACCACCTTTCAACTTATTTTCATCACTTTAAAGGATCACACTTCTGCTCTTTCATTTAAATCTAAATTAATTAAGTAAACCATAGAAGTTTCAAAGAATTTGCAGTTTTTGTGTTGTACATCTTGAGGTTTTCTTATAATTAGACTTTTGGTATCACTTGGCAAAAAAGCCACGAGTTACTGATATTTTTCAGTGGACGCTTTTCACACTAGATCAGTTGTAATGTGAATAATAAATTGACATAATTATTAATGAATTATGGATGTTAGATATTGCAGTAATTCGTTACACAATTAGTTATTTGACCTGCGATGTCAAGAATTTAATTTAATTTTAGAATGGTGCATTCAATAATTAATTTAATCAACAAATATTAATTTATTTAAATCAAGTTTTACTGCACAAAAAATACATAAAACACAAAGAAAAATTACATCTGAAACGTTTACGCTACTTTATGTTTTACATTCAATCGTTTTACATACATAAATTTATAAGAACTTTATATTATTAAAAAAATCTATGGCATGGCATGTGATATCCACATGAGATTGCTTTGACATAATTTAAAATATATCTTAATTTATCTATTTGACATTAAAAAATTTCCTATTACATCACACAAATGAATTTACACTTCCTGCATTTCAAAAAATAGAAACCTGTATTATTATGCCGTGACCAGTTAAAGTTTGAAAGTTAAATTCAGCTTTTTCCATCACTTTATGTCTAAAATTATAACTTATCTGAACTGCAACAAGAGAGGTAGAAACAAGGCTCGGGATTCAGATCTCGCCATTCTGCAATTTGGATTGGCGTTGTTTGGGATTTGGAACCTCGCCCGGTGTTGAGTCTTAGTGTAGCAACATTTCTTCGAACAAAAATAAAATGATATTAAACTTTTACATAATAAAAATTTTAAAATAAAAGCATTCCTTTGCTCTTCGGATCTTGAGACGTCTGTATCGGTTTACATTTCGCCAAGGAGAGAGAGTTTTACTGCAGCTACGCGAGCGTTTCAACTTCTGCGCACCAATACTACGCATCTTATGATATCAGGTTTTTTATATGAATATCTGTCTCAGCCTGGACTTTTATTTTATAATTTACAATTTTTTTATTTTACATTTTAAAATTAATATCTCGTTTTGTTTTCTGAATCTGCTTCAATATGTAACATTACCTAAAATAATGTTACACAGTGAGTATCATGGACAAGAACAATAGAAAAATATCAGTAAGTAGTAGTTTTTTGCCAAGTGATATCAATAATTATATATTTAAAAAAACTTGAAGATCTATAACACAAATAGTACAAGTTATATAATTTATAGTACAAATTTTTTTTGTTGAGCCAAATTTCATTTGACTGTTTTTTTATTAAGAAAATATATTATGTTACATCTATTAATTATACAACCAAAATAATAACTCAAAAACCATAATTTATTATTTTTTTAAAGATGCTAAAAAATTGTTTAAAAATAATGAACAAGGTTTTAGGACAGAAAGCGCCACAGAAGTAACCGGGAAATAGATTATTCTGTTGCTAGTAGGGTGCACTTGTCGACCTGCCCTGCCTTTACAGTTTCCCCCCTTTTTTCCTTAACAAGAAGTACGTTATACGTTAAGTATATTGTTCAATACTGTGATTCACAGGTAAGACTCAACTACAGGACTAGTTAGATGGAATATTAACTCATTTTTACAGAGATTATCAAAGAACGCACTGGAATCTTATTATAGATTGTAGGTGAGAATGTTTTGTCGTGTCTGTGACTCACAGCATTGAACAATGCACTGACCCGGTGCGAAACTCGTCTGCTGAAAATACCAGTAAGTAGTGGTTTTTATTGCCAAGGGATACCAAAAGTGTAATTCAAATAATTATTTAAAGCTCTTCAGCAGAATTAGATACACAGTATGCATATACAAAGTGTTGCCATGTGTGGTATCAAAATGGTACTTACTTAAAAACTTACCTCTTATTACATGACTGACATCAGCTGCGCCTAATGTGTCCATTACACATAGATGTCATAGGGAGAGGAACTTGCTTCATTACAATCGGTTAACAGTTGAAGCAGTCTTCAAAATTTAACACGACAGCCTTCAGTTGCTTTTAAATGTAAGATGAGAACATATTTTTCATAGTGTTCATTCATTAAAATTTTCTTAATGTTATTAACCTTAATATGTTTTTGCTTGTACAAATGAACATAGTGTGGTATTACAAGTATTTTGACTTGGCAAGTTAACATGTAAAATGTGTGTAACGTATTAAAACGTTTAATTTTTATAACACTCTTTTGAAAATTAAAGCCACTAAGCCCATTTATATATACTTAATTTATTAGTAGCATCTTGCTGTAGTGAAAACAGGTTAAACTGTTTTAGGCATTAGCTGGCGAGAGAGCTTGTTACAATACTGTGCAAAGTTTTGGAAACCAAATGCTTGTGTTAGGAACAAGGTCATTCCATGTAATCAGTATGAGAACCTGGACGGAAAGGATCAATCATCACATTGAACAGGTAATTCTTAAATAATATTAACACTTTCAAGCCTACGCCCGAGTATAGATCGGGCTATTTAGTTAACGCTAGTTGCCTATGTCTGTGTATATAGCTCGGGTCTCCATATTTATTTTCACAGAACATAATTCATGTGTATTCTTAGTTTGTCGTTCTTTATATAGGTTATTCTACTTTACATGTCTTTACCTTTAGACCATTCAGAGTTTATTTTACGAACAAAAATATATTTGATTAAGTGTGGCGACCGAGAGCTATCGACATTTGTTTGACAGATGTTGGTTTGGTCAGATAGTGAGTGTTTTTTAGTGCGTGTTGTCTGCGGTTCAAGTTTGTTGTTTATTATTCTAAGCCTTATCTATCTGTTATTTTGTTTATTTAATTTGTAGTTTGTGTGGTTTTTGTGTAGGCTTCTGAGTTCTGTTTTTTGCTTTAAATTTATCTTTCAGTTATTTAGTATATTTCAATTTTATTGTTAGAAGTATTACGTTATAGATATAATGGCTAAAGACATTTTTGGAAGCGATTCAATACAAGTAAACTTGTATTTAGACAGTAACAGTGGCAGCGAAACTGATCTAGGCTGAGGTACAATCGACATATCTTTCATTGATGAACTGAATTAAAATGTAAATGACCTGATTTCTGAATATAATTTTCTAAATGTAAAAGAAATATTTATTAATTACATTTTCTTTTAGCTTTGAAATTATGTATAACATGTAATATTTTTATTCCAATGTAAAATATGTGTAGTGAAGTGCAGTGATATACAGTGGTCCTATTTTATTTTTTTGACTTTTTTATATGTTTTTCAAACAAGTGTAATACCATCTATATGTAAGTAATCAATTCATATGTATATATTTTCTGAAAGCCTGTTTCATTCCATTTACAACAATGTAAAATTTTTTGTAATTATTTTATTTATTATAAGTCAGGAATTTTTTACATTTTGGTTAAAAACCTCCAGGCTGATAGAGACAGGCGCCTATTAATGGGCTATGCTTCAAAGGGTTAAAATGCAATGAAATTAATTTATTATATTAGATAATGTTTTGATAAAAAGTCAATAGTTAATATGTTCTTTGCCTTATTTTTACCTTTGATTGTTTCTAGTTTAATAACAGCAGAGTAATTACAGTACTCCTAATGTAATTTTGTTTGCTAACATTTGCTTACAGATTACCTTAAGTTTTTATTGAATTTAGTTGTGTTTGAATTGCTAGGCGATTGATTACTTTTGTGAAGATGCACTTGTTTATCAGTCAGTCAGTTTATTCCCAGGGACTGACAGTTGTATGAGATGAACTTCTTAGCATGCCATGGATTCACTGTGCAGGTGCCACATCCATCGTGGCGCAGAGGAAGTAACCCTGAGTAGCCCCAGGACTTGTGATTCCGGGTGTAGGTTTAAGAAGCCTTTTTGTGATGATCATAGACAATCACCTTTAACTACTCTACCTAGCCAAGTATCACAGGAGCCTGCTAATGCAGATTTAGAAAGTAGAACTTACTACAGTTCTCAACAGACCAAGGTCTTTTAGTAGGTTGTAGAGAGATTTTTCTGGTATACCTCTTGCTTCCTCTTCTACTGCATATAAATTAAACATATAGTTATTTTTAATTAATTAATTTGTTAGATCATAATATTTATTCATTTTTAATGTATGGTCTTTGGGTATGTTTGTTTCAAGCAGCACTGTTAGTTCTACCAGGACGATATGTTTAATTTGTCTAGAAAAAAAGAATATATCCGGTCTAGATGACAAAACACCACATCCTCTGGAATTTTATAGTGCTTTTCATACATATTTATTAGAATAGTCCAATCACGTGCAGGACCTAGGATTAAGTAGAGCTTGGTCTTAGGGTTTACATGCTTATATATAAAGCAGGCCCAATTCTCTTTTGCTCTTTTGGTCAATCCTTTCTGGGCTCTAGCTACCGAGAGACATACAGCTTCATGTATGATTTGAAGTACTCTATCGTGCAACGTGAGTAATGACCCCTATCAAGAAGCACCTTACGTCCCACCAATAAGTGCCTGGTTGTATTTATTTATTTATGAAACTCAATCTAGACATCTCTATGCCAGGAAATAAAAAAAAAACAAATTAAAAATATAAAAATAATAAGCCAGTGTTGCTGTGATGAAATGTACCTAAAATGTCCATCATGTTTTTTTTAGTAACTGTATTATACACAATATCAAGAGCACAGTGGTACAATATATTACAATAAAAATATTGAAAAGAACCCCAATACCACAAAAATAATCAAAAATAACAAATAAAACAAGTTACTTAAGATTAAACCCTTATGTACATTTCGATGACCATGTCATCATCATCAGAGGGTCTTGTTACAAAACACAATCTAGCACACAAGAAGTTACAAACTAGAATGATACCAATCGTTCTCCGCGGTCGCTATATATAGGCGTGAGGTAAGCTCCGCCCCCTCTCCGCCCTCGACCGACAAATAACGATCGGCCATCAGGAACCCAATAGGTTATGTCAAAAATTACATTATAATAATACATATGTAATAAAAACTACAGCAATAACAATTAATAAACTAAAAGTAATTAGATTAAAACATCGTAATTTGAAGAAAGCTATTTAAGTAAAGTATATAATGGTGAGTAAGGAATAGGTCCTTTATCTGCATTCATTAATTTACAATTTGATTTGACTATAAAAACACTTTCATAACTATTAAGTAACTTTTTTGAGTTTATACATTTAGCTAAAATAACAGTTTTATCTAAATCATGCTGATTACTAAGGACATGTTCTGCTACACTTGATTTTTCAGGTCTTTCATATTTAATATGGGCAAGATGTTCTTTATATCTGGTTACAATTTTTCTTTTTGTTTGACCTATATACATCTCGTTACAAGTACTACAAATTATCTTATAAATACCTGATTTTTCCAACATTGGAATTTTATCTTTCGGGTTACATAATAAATGCTTGAGTTTATTTTGAGTGTTATAGGCTATCTTAACATTTACCTTTTTAAAAATAGAGTCTAACCCTTTTGTTAAAATATTATCGAAAGGTAAACTAATAAAATTACATTTTTTAACTTCTTTTTGAAGAGTGGTAGTTGTGTTCAAAACATATTTTAATCGTTGTTTTCTAACAATATTATCTATAATTCTAGTATCAAAATCGTTATATCTAGCCACTCCTTTGATATAATTAATTTCCTTATAAAACCGTCTAGAACTAAGTGGTACATTGATAGCTCTGTTAACCAAACTGTTAAATGCTGCTATTTTATGTGTATAACAATGGTTGGAACTATTTAAAATATATCTGTTATTGTTAGTAGGTTTCCTGTAAATATCAAATTCAATTTTTTCATGATTTTTAATACACAGAATATCTAAAAATGGTAAACGATTATTAGTTTCTAATTCATAAGTAAACTTAATGGAACTATGTATACTATTAAGTTGGTTTACAAAAACATCAACATTACATTTACTGCTATCAAAGATCGCAAAAACATCGTCAACATATCTTAACCAAATCCTAGGAAAATATTAATACTATTCTTTAAGTTTTTTTCAAATCTGCTCATAAAAAGCTCAGCAATGAAAGGAGACAAACTGTTACCCATAGCAGTTCCATCACATTGTTTATAAAATTCATTATTAAATTTAAAGAAATTTTGGTACATACATATTTCAGTTAATTTGACATATACGTTTATTTTAATAGGTTCGATGTTGTTTTCTTTTAAAAAATCTTCAACAAACAATATAGTTTCTTTAACAGGAATGCTAGGAAACAACGAACTTACATCAAAAGATACCATAATATCAGTACTACTAAGTTTCATATTCTTAACCTTGTTGACAAATTCTATGTTGTTTTAAATAGGAAACATACCACGTTTTTCTTTTAAAGAAGTAAATTTATAGGCTAACCATTTTGATAAAAGGTAGGTTGGGGAATCAATCCCAGAAACTATAGGTCTCATTGCTTTCCCTTCCTTGTGGATTTTTGGAAGGCAATATAACCTAGGTATAACAGGATTAGAAATTTGAAACTTATAAATATCTTTCTTAGGAATGACTAAACTACAATTCTTAATAGTATCAATTGTAACTTGAACAAACTTATTTAGTGGGTTTTTAACAATTTTCTGATAAGGGCCTTCTTCTAACATTTTAGTTACTCTATTGACATAATCGTTCTTATCTAAAACTACAATTGTATTACCCTTATCAGCTTTTAAATAATAACAATCTTTGTTACAAAGACCTTTAACTAACTCAAAATTATTTTTAACATTAGCCGGTTTATTGGCCATACGAATATTATTTTCCATTTTAATTTTACAGGCGTTTCTTATGTAATTTTTATCTGACTCTTTTAAATTAGAAATACTACTTTCTATATTAGCTACTATATCAACTACAGTTTTGTTAGTGTAATTACAATGTGCAAAATTTAACCCTTTATTTAATAAATTAATTTCTTCTCTATTAAAGGTTTGGCTAGATTCATTACGAACTAACGGACAGGTAGGGTTTTTATTATTATTACCTATTTCATCCAAATTTAAATGTTTACTAATTGCTACAAATTTCTTATCCAGATTTTTTACCTTACAATCAATTTTATGCTTATTTATTACATACATTTTTCTACAAAAATTATTCCAAACCATAGCGTCAATATCCTTTGCTAATTTGAGGTGTAAATTGTACTTTTTTAATTCTAAATTAGCTAATTTACTATAAAGATATTTAATTTCTAATTTTAACCATTTGAGTTTCGCAAATTCGATAACTCTCTTGGTACGTGAATTATTAAGATTAATGCGGAAACCGTTTATAAGTTTAGGAAAAACTTTAAAACGTTGATAAAACCGACAAAAAACCGATATCTACTTGTAATGAACTTATTTTTAAACTTAACTTACTAAAAAGGTTTTGCTCAGTTGACCGGGAAGCCATGATAATACACAATATCAAGAGCACAGTGGTACAATATATTACAATAAAAATATTGAAAAGAACCCCAATACCACAAAAATAATCAAAAATAACAAATAAAACAAGTTACTTAAGATTAAACCCTTATGTACATTTCGATGACCATGTCATCATCATCAGAGGGTCTTGTTACAAAACACAATCTAGCACACAAGAAGTTACAAACTAGAATGATACCAATCGTTCTCCGCGGTCGCTATATATAGGCGTGAGGTAAGCTCCGCCCCCTCTCCGCCCTCGACCGACAAATAACGATCGGCCATCAGGAACCCAATAGGTTATGTCAAAAATTACATTATAATAATACATATGTAATAAAAACTACAGCAATAAAAATAATTTTGACTTAGTTAAAGGTCTTTGTAACAAAGATTGTTATTATTTAAAAGCTGATAAGGGTAATACAATTGTAGTTTTAGATAAGAACGATTATGTCAATAGAGTAACTAAAATGTTAGAAGAAGGCCCTTATCAGAAAATTGTTAAAAACCCACTAAATAAGTTTGTTCAAGTTACAATTGATACTATTAAGAATTGTAGTTTAGTCATTCCTAAGAAAGATATTTATAAGTTTCAAATTTCTAATCCTGTTATACCTAGGTTATATTGCCTTCCAAAAATCCACAAGGAAGGGAAAGCAATGAGACCTATAGTTTCTGGGATTGATTCCCCAACCTACCTTTTATCAAAATGGTTAGCCTATAAATTTACTTCTTTAAAAGAAAAACGTGGTATGTTTCCTATTTAAAACAACATAGAATTTGTCAACAAGGTTAAGAATATGAAACTTAGTAGTACTGATATTATGGTATCTTTTGATGTAAGTTCGTTGTTTCCTAGCATTCCTGTTAAAGAAACTATATTGTTTGTTGAAGATTTTTTAAAAGAAAACAACATCGAACCTATTAAAATAAACGTATATGTCAAATTAACTGAAATATGTATGTACCAAAATTTCTTTAAATTTAATAATGAATTTTATAAACAATGTGATGGAACTGCTATGGGTAACAGTTTGTCTCCTTTCATTGCTGAGCTTTTTATGAGCAGATTTGAAAAAAACTTAAAGAATAGTATTACTTATTTTCCTAGGATTTGGTTAAGATATGTTGACGATGTTTTTGCGATCTTTGATAGCAGTAAATGTAATGTTGATGTTTTTGTAAACCAACTTAATAGTATACATAGTTCCATTAAGTTTACTTATGAATTAGAAACTAATAATCGTTTACCATTTTTAGATATTCTGTGTATTAAAAATCATGAAAAAATTGAATTTGATATTTACAGGAAACCTACTAACAATAACAGATATATTTTAAATAGTTCCAACCATTGTTATACACATAAAATAGCAGCATTTAACAGTTTGGTTAACAGAGCTATCAATGTACCACTTAGTTCTAGACGGTTTTATAAGGAAATTAATTATATCAAAGGAGTGGCTAGATATAACGATTTTGATACTAGAATTATAGATAATATTGTTAGAAAACAACGATTAAAATATGTTTTGAACACAACTACCACTCTTCAAAAAGAAGTTAAAAAATGTAATTTTATTAGTTTACCTTTCGATAATATTTTAACAAAAGGGTTAGACTCTATTTTTAAAAAGGTAAATGTTAAGATAGCCTATAACACTCAAAATAAACTCAAGCATTTATTATGTAACCCGAAAGATAAAATTCCAATGTTGGAAAAATCAGGTATTTATAAGATAATTTGTAGTACTTGTAACGAGATGTATATAGGTCAAACAAAAAGAAAAATTGTAACCAGATATAAAGAACATCTTGCCCATATTAAATATGAAAGACCTGAAAAATCAAGTGTAGCAGAACATGTCCTTAGTAATCAGCATGATTTAGATAAAACTGTTATTTTAGCTAAATGTATAAACTCAAAAAAGTTACTTAATAGTTATGAAAGTGTTTTTATAGTCAAATCAAATTGTAAATTAATGAATGCAGATAAAGGACCTATTCCTTACTCACCATTATATACTTTACTTAAATAGCTTTCTTCAAATTACGATGTTTTAATCTAATTACTTTTAGTTTATTAATTGTTATTGCTGTAGTTTTTATTACATATGTATTATTATAATGTAATTTTTGACATAACCTATTGGGTTCCTGATGGCCGATCGTTATTTGTCGGTCGAGGGCGGAGAGGGGGCGGAGCTTACCTCACGCCTATATATAGCGACCGCGGAGAACGATTGGTATCATTCTAGTTTGTAACTTCTTGTGTGCTAGATTGTGTTTTGTAACAAGACCCTCTGATGATGATGACATGGTCATCGAAATGTACATAAGGGTTTAATCTTAAGTAACTTGTTTTATTTGTTATTTTTGATTATTTTTGTGGTATTGGGGTTCTTTTCAATATTTTTATTGTAACTGTATTATAAATAGAGAATCTGTTTGGTAGGCAAGTTTTTTCCAATGTTTTAGTGTAAAATTTCATATTGATTGTTTAAATATAGTGAAAAAATATTAAATATAAAAGATTATCTATAATTAGTGATTAAAATGTCTAAAAAAATAACAATTTCTTTATACATTATTTTAATTAAAGCACTGCTTGCAATATTTAAAGATAGGTTTTATAACTATTTTGTTAAAGAAATGACATCCTGTTTTATGTGAACAATTGCTGCCAATAAAATCTGTTGATAATTGATAATGCTCTATCTTGTCCCAGTGAAAATGAGAAACAGGGTGATATTCACACTAGATTTCTTCTACTAAACGTATCATCATTGTTACGACCAATGGACCAAGGCATTAACGTGGCAGTTAAACTTACAGAGCTTAAAGATCATTAACTTTGAGCCGACTTTTCTAGAAAAATATTTTGTCTAATATTTTTTGCAAGAGTATAGTTAATGGATGTCTTTTATCAATTAAAAGTACAGTAGAGTCTCGATATTCGATTCAAGGCAGATGGTACCGAGACCTAGTTGATTTACCGAAAACTAGGATTATACGAAAATACGTTCCTGTGCATTAGAAAAAATACGAGTTTTAATGAACCGTTATAATATAGCTAACTAAAAATGCACTAAATAACTTTATAGAACTTTATATGAACATTTCTTGGAAGCCCACTTACCACATTGATATAAACATTTTTTGGAAGCCCGACTTTCCCTTTGCATATCATATTGACATAAACATTTTTCGGAAGTTGGGTTCATTTCCTTTACATATTGTATGATTATAAACATTTCTTGGAAGCACGATTCATCATTTTCTGTCAAAATGATAGAAATAGGCTAGAATTTAATAGAAGCTCGAAATATTAGGACTCGGATTATCGAGACTCTATTGTATTGTGATAAGTTGCATGATCAAGGAGGCTTTTTCTATCTTGAGTGGAAGGCAATACTGAATTAAAAAATGATGTAATTTCGAAGTCAAATGCTAGATGGTTGAAATGCTATTATTATTAAAAATGTTTAAAGCGTGTGAAAGGGAAGGAAATATTATCAACCTATTTGAAGTAGATGAAAATATTTGGTTACAGATGATAATCAAAATTGCGCTTCTACAAAATTTACAATTGGTTGTAAATAATGTAAGATCAGCACACAACTATTAAAAACGATAGATTTTATTTTTGTTTTGTAAAACAACATAAAATCTGTTTTACTATTTTTTTTTGTAAATTTATAAATACATGGTAATTTGTTTTAATTTTGTTTTGTAGTCTTATTTCAGTAAACTTGTAAAACACATACTAAGAGCTCTTTTAGTTAAACCTAATTTTACAATTTTAGTGGATTATTTATGATATTGGTAATTCTTGGGTGAATAATCATGGGTTAGCAGAAGTTGACTGTATTTGTAAATTTGTTTTATATCTTTATATAGTTATAGTTTCTGGGAATGAAGCATCAAGAAATGTTTGATTATATGTTTTGTGTATTTTACATGTAGGCCTACTTTTGGTATCATGCATGAATGAATTTTGTTGCTTTTACAGTTTAGAAATGGGGCAAGAATTACAATACGCCCCACAAAATTTATAGTTTTTATGTGTCAGAATCTTAGTTTTAATTACAAGATTTACACTTTTTAGTGAATTTGTTGTTTGTAGAGTTGATTATTTTATACATTTATATATTTGAGATGATTAGTAAATATAGATAAAGATTGAAACTGGCTAAAACTTTGTGATGAATTAATCTGATTTACCAATTAAATAATTAAATAAGTATTTTAAAAATATCAAGTAATAATGTAAATATCACTTGTTTGTAAGTTATAAACTGGTACTTCTAGAAATAGTCTCTACTTGTTGAATTGAGATTGCTTAACCTATTTCAGAACAGGTTTGCTGATGCTCTTCGTCTAAGTATAGATTTCCTTGAAGAAAGAGAAAAGGCTGTATTGGGTTTAAGGGGACCAAGGAAATATCGCCAAAGGATTGTAAAAGAAAAGGTGGGTCTAAAGTTAAACAAAGACAGTTGCTATTGAGTTTGTTAAAATATTGAGCTTTTAAATTACCTCATGGAAACTACTGGAACGTTGTTGCATGAATGAAGAGTTGAATAATCCATGTTTTTAAAATTTAGAAACCTCATGCAAGCAATATAATTTTGTGTGGATAAGTTATCCTTTGAAAGTAGGTAAGAGATTTATTACATTGTAATACTCTATAATTAAAAAGTACTTAACTAAGTGAATAGATAATGTCTTACTTGCTGACGCGTTTCAAAACATTTGTTCTTTTTACGAAGCTAACCCTCTACTGGCAGCATCGTGTTTGATATAAAGGCTGTAACGAGATAGATTTATGACTGTGGAAGTTATTGTGGTCGTGTGTCATGTAATGGAAAAGGCTGTTGGCTTCAAAATGTGTGTGATCATTTAATATGTTTTCTTTATCTGTTGGGTAGTGTTTGTATATCTTGTATTTTTCTAAAGTTGTTAGTTTTTTACTTTGTTTTAATATGTGGAGAACGTTTAAATTAGTATGTATGTCTTTATGGGTGTGTTGCGTGTTTTTTAGGTGTTTTACGTAGCTGGATTTTGGGTTTGTTTGGTTTCTTTGGGTAATGTGTTCTTCGAAGCGTGTATAGAATGACCTACCGGTTTGGCCGAAGTAATAGGTGGGACAATCGTTACATGTTAATTTGTAAATACCGGATAGTTTGTATTTCTGTATGTTTTTGGAAAGGTTGTATGTGCTGTCTTTAAGAATTCGTCGTTTTGTGTTAGCTTTGTAAAAGGAACAAATGTTTTGAAACGTGTCAGCAAGTAAGCCATTACATATTCACTTAGTTAAGTACTTTTTATTATTGTTTGGAAGAAAGCATGTTTCTAAAGTAGAAGTACTCCTGTTAAAATATATTACTAGTTTGTTAATAAATACAAAAATGTTATCATAAACAATGAATTAGGCCCCAATCAGAATCCTATATTAATTTAATTTTCATTTTTGTTACATTGGTAACACATAAGAATTGTGTTGACTGAAGGAGTGACCATTCTGTGAAATAAATATATGCGTTGTAACCTTTTTGTCATTCTACTTATAATTTATATTTTGTGTAGCTATCCTCACTGATGACGGTGACTTGTCATTCAGGTGCTTATGACAAAATAATTATTTATTATAGGTTGGTGATCGTTCTAATAATCTAATTATATCCATACCATGATCAATATAGCAACCAAACATAACACAGATTTCAAAATACTGTAGTGAGTACTGTCCAAGTCCTGCAGCTAAGGAATATTTTAATTTAGTGTGTGCTTGGTAGGATTCAAGACAAATTAGATAAGCAGGCTTGTGTGTTTCAAATTCAAAACAAAAAACAAGTTGTGAAATTTATATTTCACTATCTTTTAGCTCTGAAAAAATATTGTTTGTTTTTAGGTAGTTTTTTATTTTCTAGACTTAATTTCCAATCATAAGAATAATATTAATAAAAAAAAATAATAAATTTCAAATTTGATTTAAATCAAGGATTAATCATACGAGAAGTGCTTTCCTTTCTCTAAAATAATAAGCACAAAGTTATATTTCTAACTGAAGAAAATGAAACATATGTTTTGTTTCTGTTTCACAGATAGTAGAAACATTAACAGCCTACATTGACATGTTGTTAGAAGGAGGGGATAATATATCTTACCATGAAGCTGTTCCCATCATCGTCAATCATTCTGTTAAACTGGATCTAAAGTTAGTATTAATAGACCCTGTAGTTTATATCTATAAATTAAATATAAGAATTATAAAAAGTTGAAATTTAAAACAGAAGAGCTTCAGTTATATCAATATCAAGCAACTGAATGAATTACTATTAAAATTGACCATTTCAGAAATAAAATAACAGAGCCAGAAGCAAAACTTGTCGAACTCATTTAACAGTGTAATGTAAGTTATTTTAAATTGTGAATGTAATAAAAAAAATAGAAAAAGGATTAACACTTAAACTACCTCTCTAGTGCTTCATTAGTGATGGGTTGAGCCTTATATAATCGGGAATCGATTGCAAAAATCGATTACAGCACAGCCAGCAGCCATGGTGCTTGTTGTATTTCTGTGAATTTTCTATTCACAAAACCTATTATTCTTGGCTTATAAAAATGTGAAATTGATAATAATTATCATTGAAAAATCTTATTTTCTAAATTAATAAAATCCGTACAATTATTTAGCCTAAATTTATTTGAATTACTTTTGTCCAATGTCAGTGCCGGCAGAACACAAATAATAAGAAAGAGATATTCGTCATTCAGCCGGCTCAATGTCAACCGAAAAACCACGGAACTTCAATTTTATAAACAGAATGACAATGATAATACGAAACTAACTTCGATTCGATTTTGAACACCCAACATTGATAAACTGAAATACCAACTTGGAAAATCCGATCTAGTATATAAAATATTAGTTTAATTTTGCAAATGAACCATTAAATACCCAGTACTAGAATAAATTGGAAATACGGGATATAAACCAACAACTCCTTATTTAACAAATGCAGTAAGTGAAAACCATAAATTAATTTATTTCTTTTCCGTTGCAATTATTTTGTTTAATATGATTACGTTGCGATCATCATTAGCCACCTTAGTAGCGTAAGATAGTTATAGTCACGAATATTCCTCTTGTTTGACCAGGTATTTTGATTTTTGTCGGTATCATGTAATTCCGCTATGCAATGGTGAAAACTGTTAACGAAACAGAATATGGCACAATTCTGAAATGAACAAAATGAAGCCGTCTTTGCTTACATATTCACTCAATGCAAGCAATTTTTGATGCAATAGTTTGATGTGTGGTCATTAGTGAAATAAACAAAGTTGTATATATTTCATTACATGTTATTTTTCCCTTGTTGGTAATTGTAGTATTTACAATTGAGAATTGGGAATTAATATCAGTATCAGAATTAGTAAAATTTTGGAATCGACCCATCCTTACTTTATATATTTCTAAGAAAGTATGTTTAACCTTTCCCATATTATAGTGACATATATCCAGAGGGAGTCCCACTCCTTATGGTGTAAGGATGCAACACACCTTTGGTGGTTAATGTAGTTAACAAATTTACAGTTAAATAGTACAAGTTTACACACAGACAAACAAAAAATGCTTTTTGTTATATTTTTCTTTCTACTTTGCCCATGATTATATTATCCTAAAGATAATGGCATCTTCAGGTATCTTCTGGTAGAAGATGTTCAGTAGAAGTGTTGGGAAAATTAAGTTCTCTCTGGAAATTCATCTTCTTTCTCACATGTTCCTCCGATGTATCTGCTATGTTTAACCCTTTAACAAATTCTCATTTTTTGCTAGCAGTTCTCTCATTTAGTTTTATGTTTTAGGAAACAATCACTTCAATTTAATTTTCAGCAGAAAATTTAATAAAGCTTCAAATCACAGGCTTCATCAAAAATTGTATAAGAATATATAATCTTAAAACTCATGCCTTTTGACATTTCATTAGCTCCTAAAGGGCAACATTTTCTTACCTATAAATTATTTTCTTATTTGTCAAGTTTCAATAATTATTTATACACTATCTAACCCGGCAAACTTTGTACCACCTAACAGTCAATGAATGATGTTAACTTTAGCTAAACTTAATTTAGTATTAATGAACATAATAGCTGACCCTTGTCCTTTCTTATCTATAAATATTCACCTATAAGTAATTATTATATTTAAAAAAGTATCAGCAAGTAAGTTCATAAATATTCACTTAGCTACGCAGTAATTATAGTTTAATCAGTGAATTCAAGATGATTACAAGAAGCAACTTCTTACAAGAAGACGAATTTTAGTTATTGTTAAAATTAATAAGTGAAAAAAGAGCCATATTGTCAAATCAATTAATTTTGGTTCTTGCGCATGACAGTTTTTCAGCAAAAATAAAACTATTAATCTATTGCCTACCACAGGAAAGCTATCTCGTCTCTACAAAGTGTGTTTAGCTGATATAGGGAGGAGGGCTCTCATTATTAATTTTTGTAGTTGTTTAAAGAAACTAAGACATTTACTTTGTTGATTTTTTAGTCTGCTTGACCCTTGTTAATGTGTTATTGTCTCCATGCTTAAGGTAAGCATATGCAACATGTTTCTCTTGTCTAAACAATTGTCTTCTTTAGCTAATACAATTCATTTGCCATGATAATTTGATGAGATTAATTAACTTGTGTTGCTAGATTGCTTGGATCATGAATAATGTAATTCGCAATGGATTAACTCATTGCGGTTCAAAGGATTCACATTCTAACAGACCCAGTGGGCACCAACAAATTTTGAACTCTGTTCAACAGTAACTGAGTTGTGTTGAATAGCAACTTTAATAATTTTATAAGTATTATTATAAATAATAGTATTATAAAGTATTAAAAGGTATAAGTATTAGTTACTTAATTAAATTAGTTAATTATTGCTTCATAATAATTAAAAAAATTAAAGGATAAATTTAATTGATTATTTGTAATTATTATTAGGGAAAAATAATTAATATATAAATAAATAAATATTTATTACAGTCTGATGCATACTAGTTGATTGCCTGGTCCCCCTTATACTACTGCAAATTATTGTTTACTTTACAATTATAAAACACTGAAAAAATTTCAGAAACATATTTAAACTAATTACATTACAAAAACTACATAGACCGTCATTGTCACCTTAAATCACTAAAGTTCACTGGTACACTATCAAGTAGCATGCGATCAAACTTGGATGATCATTACACAGAATAAAGATGTAACTGGACGATAAAGACTAGACTTAGAGATTGACCTAAATGGGAGCTGATAAGTTGGTTACAAGAAACCATTAGGACGGTAAACAAATCCAACTTTATTTGTCCTGTCATTCCAAACGTAGATGAAAATTTCTTTCTTTATGGTAACAGTTTAGAAATGGAAATACAGTCACCAACTCATGATAAATGTGTTGTACATACAGTAATACCCCTTATTTAGGTGCTGGTGGGACCGAGCAATAACCGTGTAAGTCGAATTCGCTCAAGTCAAGGTATAGTTTTACATACAATCACATAGAAATCATGTTTAATTGGGAACAAAGACTAAATAAATTAATAATTTAGAAGAAAAATGTGTATGCATTAAAATCTTAAACACATAATACAACAAAAAATTATATTACTTATACATATTGCAAAGAAGTAAGTAAAAAGAAGTTATTTTGACATAGAAAGCTTCATAAAATCTAGTAAATTCGTTTGATGAATTGAAGATTTTTTCTTCTTGTAACTCGCTAATTTTGTTTTGTTTTGTGGCAGAAATACGCTCATTGCTGGAGTCTATGTTTTCAAAAATGTTTAAGCCTCGCTCAATTAAACTAAGGCCATTTGTCACGTTTCTAACAGTCATTACATCTTCTACGTCAACTGGGTCTAAAGAATCTGCGTTTTTAAGGTCTTGCTAACGTATTTCTATGAGCCATCAATTAATGGTTAGCTCCTAGTTGTGTAAATCCAGCAGTTTTTCAATGTCATCATTATGCACTTCTAAATTGAGTTGTCTGGCAAAACTCACAACTTCTTCAGTAGCATCAGAAAATTCATCAGACTGGCACTGATTCTGCTTGAGTTTCATTGGGGAAAAAAATAGACACACCGTTTTCCAAATGCCATTCAAAGTTTTTTGTGAAATTTCATTCCAAGATTGTCCTATGATTCTTAAAGTATCTAAAACATTGAATTGTTTCCAAAAGTCTTCAACAGAGAGCTCGTTGTTCTGTCTTATAGCTTCAAGCAGATGCGCAAATGATCTTGAAGCAAACTAGTTGTGTTTGATGGCAAAAATATCACTTTCACGAGTGTGTCAAAAGTTACACGAGTAAGTTAAAGTAGTAGGAGGATTGCCAGGTGCATTGTCAATTAATAGGAATTACTTTTAAAAGAAATTAGTTTAGACTGACAATAACGTTCGACTTGAGGTATGAAATGATGACCAAACCAGTCCTCAAAAAGGGAAGCTGTCACCCAAGCCTTCTGATTCAATTTCCAAATCACGGGCAAGCTAGCTTTAAAAATATTTTGTAATACCTTTGGATTTTCTGAGCGATAAACTATGACAGGTTGCAACTTATAGTCACCAGGTGTATTCGCGCCAACCATCACTGTCATCACTTTGGCAGCCTTAAAACCTCTAAATATTTTTTCTTTATGCGCTATAAAAGTTCTTTTAGGCATTTTCTTCAAGAACAGGCCAGTTTTTGCGTAACTCGAACACCAAGATTTAAAACTTGGGAATCGCGTAAGACGGAGTAGCGCAAGTCGAGGTATTACTGTACTTATCTGTAGGACAGTTGTGATAACACATTAATAAAGATTAACCAGACTAAACATTCAACGACTGATTATCAATGACACATATGTCATCGAAGAGTGCTTGTAACACCAGAGAGAAGTGTCTCAGTTGTACCATCAGGCATTCAAAACAAAACCAACTACATTAAAATAATATCTGGAGAGATTTGTTTCAGGAAGAAGTGAAGAATACCATTTCCCCTTACAGATAGTAACAACTGGTTTTCCAGTGGAAGATTTAAACAAAGCCAAACTAGAGGGAAAGTAAACTGATTTGTAATTATATATAATGATTTTCTTGAGCAACTGTGGCCTATGTTTGATTTATAATTTCCTATAATTTGCAATATTACAAATATTTATTAGTTTAAAAGAGACACTGTGTTACAGGGACATAATTTTTGGCAAGCTTTGGGAAGGAATGGAAGGTGATCCTGGAGGAAGAGCCATTTATCTGCAAAGTATTGAATCTGTGATATTAGATGGTAAACTTGTATCTGTTCCTCCTGAGGTTATGCAGCAACTAGTCAAATATCAGCAGAATCTGGAACGGTGGGAGGTAGGTAGTTAAGCTACTGTATATCGATGATGTATAAATAATATATGGAAATATTGTTGTCTTATATTTGTTAATAATCCCAGACTTGAAAGATGTGGAATAAAGAGCAGCTCAGTTAGTGGAGTTGTTTTTCTTATAGAAAGCATGTTATAAGGTGTATTTTAATAACATAAAACAATTAATTGTAGTAAATCAACTTCCAGTGATTGATGTTAATTTATGCAAAAACTTCCATGAATTATTGAGTTCATAAAACTACTGTGAAATTATCTACAAAAGTTGTATAATCAAATTTAATATCCAGAAAGAGGCCCTAGTACAGTAGTCTCGGTAATTCGAGGTAGATGGGACCGAGACCCTCTCGGTTTACCAAAAACTTAGATTACACGAAAATAATTTCCTCTACATGAAAAAGAAACAGGAGTTCTAATGAACCCTAATAGTATAATTAAGAATGCACAAAATACATCTATAGAATTGTATTAACTACAGTACTTACATATATTAATGTTGCTTTGGAACACATAGTTTCTTCATGGTTGCTATATTTTTTGGAAAAGGTTGTTATGTATCTTCTGCATTTGATTATCAGAACATTTGTGTGCTATGGTGTTGCGTAGACTAGACGTCTTAGCATAAGCACATCTGTCAGAAGACCATGTCATACTAGTTTCTATCTTCTTGTTTGCTAGATTGTAATTTTGTAATAAGACCCTCTGTTAATAATGACATTATCATTGAAAGGTACATATGGGTTTAATCCTAAGTAACTTGTTATTTTTTATTATTTGTTTTATTGGGGTTGTTTCCAATATTTTTATTGTAATTTGCTTGTATTTTCAGGTTATTACAGCAAATCCATAAAATAATACCTACTAGGGACTTTTTCTGAATGGTAAACTCAATTAAACATTGTTTACAGATTATTTGCTAGTTCAGTAATTTGGGAAGTTTTTCCATGAGTTATCTGGAGTTGTCTCTATTTTTAATAAGTCATAAAAATATACCTACAGATAGTACAGATAGCATATAGCAGATATATCTGCTATAGCAGATAGCAGATCTGCTACAGATAGCATATGGCAGATATATCTGCTATAGCAGATAGCAGATCTGCTACAGATAGCATAAGTACCTACACAGTACATATCCTCTGGTATAATTTCAGTTTAATTTGTTAAATAAAGGATATTTAAACCTTTTCACCTGTTATATTTCATTTAGTCAAGTTTAATACTTTGTGTCATTTTAAAATTTAAGTAAATCAACTTCTCATCTTTGTAGGTCTTGATATCCTAAAATATATATAATTTGAAGGAAATTGTCAGTTCCTTGATAATCTCACTTAACAATATCCCAATATAGTCTTATTCCTACTTACAGCCATCCACGATCGTAGTATTCGCACATTAGTAAACCATAATGTATGAAGATTGTTTGTTTTGCAATACATCTCACAGCAGTAGTGGCAGTAACTTTAAAAATAATTTCTTAGAAAAATTGCCTTAAAACAATTACTATATGAAAAATGTAGTTGGCATTTTTTCCCCTAAATTTTAGGCTTAGAAATTGTTTATTAAAACCCCTTTCAACATCTTTAATCAAAAATAATTAATTATTGAGTTTAGGTAATAAGAGTTAGAAAATTCTTTTGTATATAAAACCTAAAAAATTCAGAGGTTTGAAAATAAGTATTTACATTTGAACTTGACAAGTTAATGGTCCTTATGTCTGAGCGAGTTTTACAAAATATTTTAAAAATAATAATTATAAGTTTGTCAGTTGTTACTTTGTTAAGTTCGGATACAGTTTCACTGATCATCATGGAAAATAAAATATACTAGATTAAATATTTTTTAGTTCCTATTTTCGCTTAATGAATCTTGTTAATATAGCTAAAGGAATTTTCTAAATAGTTGAACATTTTGTAATAGTTGGTTAATAATATAAATTACAATAAAGTAAAATATATTGTGGGACTATAAAATCAATAAACTGAATAGAAAACACCATCAATATAAAACAGTATACACTTTTAACTTCAAACTAGTTACAAATGTACAAAAAAATGAAATATTCAATAATTCTGCAGGTTATTACAAATAAAAGATGCAGACAAAACTCACAAATTAATCATTTATTAACTCAGGCATGTTTCAATGACAAAGTTATCATCATCAGTGAGTTTGCTACTACGAAGTCTAACTTAAAACTAAAAGTAAGAGTTAGTAGTAGCTACGCTCACTGAGGATGATGATTTTGTCATTGAAACGGGTCTGAGTTAATAAATAATTAATATTGTGAGTTTTGTGTACGTCTTTTATTTATACTAACATAACCTCACAAGCTAAGCTCAAAGAATAGTTATAATTCTGCATATAATTGATTTTTTAATGGATTGTTTGTATCATTTTGTAGTGACAGTATTTTGTATCTAGTCGATTGATTATTTTAAACTAATTTAGTCTCATTACTTTCCTATAAGATTTTAGAAGTTTAACTTTCTATTTTTCCCTATAAATAAAATTGTGAGACACATATGAAATTCTAACTGAAAATATTTCTCCATTACAGTATTTGGAAGCATGTGTTCTCAAAGTTGATGTTTCTTGCTTGGATATAGAACAAGTGCTTGTAATATCTCGGCAGCAGGATCTATACGACTCTCTCATATCTGTTTGGAACAGAGCCATGGCCGATTACACTAGTCCCATACATGAACTCATTCCTCTTTTAAAACATCACTTAGACTCAGGTATGACTTTGACATAGAATTCTGCTTTGTTAATTTGGATTGTTTTATGATATTAGCCAATAAAAAAGGTACTTATAAACCACGGCAGATCTATTTGGTTGGCTACATGCTCTAAAGTTAGAGATAAACAATATGAAGCAATCTGATGCAAGTTCATAACTTTCAAAGTCTGAATCATAAGAAACACAGACCAGAGTTATATATAGCTCCAAACCTTAGAAAAAAATGAGCTGAATACTCTATCACTCTCACTACTATTATTACTATATTCACTATCACTCTACAATAACAATCTACCAAATACAATATCATAAACGCTTTTGTATATTACTGCACTAGAAATAAATTACATTGAAACTATATCTAGCTAAACTGGCTGAAGTGTAATACCAAGTAATTATACAAGTATTTTTAAGTGTCCCAAAGATACTAAAAACAATAGGACACTAACTCCTACTGTTGTTAGTACAAGGTAATACTGTTGTATTACCTTGTACTAACAACAGTAGGAGGGCTAATTTGCAAAACTGTCCCCATTTTATCACAGTCTGTGAAATTAAGGCACCAAAGAAAAAAAAAATTAGGCAATTATTTACTGTAGGGGACAGGTCTTCTATAATTACCTCATGATCTCCTTTTCAGTTAGGTCTACCCGTAGCAGTCCACTGGCTTTCAATATATCCATAGGTTTTGATATGAGTGATAAAACTCTCTCTGTACATTTTAGCAGTTTGAGAGAAAGCTTACTCTGCCAAAGTAGGTTGGCTACTATTTTGCTATGACCCGTCATTTGCTAAAGAGTCATTTGGTGTTGAACAGTATTGCAAGTGAACTGTTGGTGTTTAAAGCTATTAAAAAATATCAAAACCGCTTTAAATTTAAAGAAAGAAGATATTATAAAGAATAATTTTTATGTAAAAAGCAAACAACTGCATATTTTCCTAGGTTATTTTTGTATAAAATTAAATAATTTTATATTTCAATTTCCTGAACGTTTTTGTACTACCAATTTTTCTATCAATATTTATTCATTAGTACTTATTAGTATGACTACAACTTTGGGTTTATTTCCATAAATTAATTTTTTTCTCCCTGTTCCTTAGATCTGTCTACATCATCAAGTAAGATTTTTAGTTTGCTATAAAATCAAAGTGTAGCCTCGGCATGGTTACCAAAATTACTACAATTGAAAAAAAATTTGAGTAAAAATTCAGTGATTATAATATCAGAAGAAATAGTGATATAAGTACAGTAAACTCCCGATTATCCGTGGAAGAGAGTGGCCCGGCAACGCCGGATGAACAAAGAATTCGCAAAACGATCAATAACCGTAAATAATGACCCCGCAGTTCACAAATAATCTTCAGAGGACAAAATAAATACAGAAAATAATTTAAAATGTCGATGTATTTGACGGATTATAACATGTACATTTATATGTCTAACTATTTACAATACATACATAAGTATATATCAAAAGTAAGTATGTATGTACATATGTAATATCCTTTACACATAATACCTTCACTTTTTAACAAAAAAATCTGTCACTTTCGTCTGTATTTTTGTGAGCATTGATTTAGCTTCAATGTGCAATCTAAGTGTCTTGAGAACCATTTTGTCGCACAGTGTCTACTTGTGTCACATGTGTCACAAAGCCATAAAGATCGATAATGTATATGGCATACATGCATATGTCACGTCCTAGACTATTTATAGCCGAGATTAGCTGACATTTGTTTACAATCTTATGATACACATTAGGTTTTCGGGCGTCAAAGCATTTTGTCATTGTCTCTTATATACAGTAGTCTGCTCGCCTCTTTTATTTCGCTGGCCCGCGTCGGGATTCTTCCCTTTTAATGTAAATATTAGTACGTACATATTTACATATCTATTCTCTTCATCTTAACTTCTATTAAGTCTTATATGTATTTACGTCCTAATTCACCGTTTGATAATCTGATTGGAATAAAAATTGGATATTTGTAAAACAATGGCAGACCCCGGATAATCTGCAAACCGGTTAATCCGCCCACAGATAGTCGGGAGTTTACTGTAACTATATTTGAACTATTTGTTTGTATTAAGATGCTCTGCAGTCCCTTCGTTGTCGAGGCAGAGTGGCCAGATTGGTGTGTCTACCACTTTCATGCGATGCAGGTGTCTCTGCAGGTAGTCATGTCCAGTAGTCATCCTAAACAAAGCCACGGCTACGCCTCTCAGAAAATCCAGTGGTATGCTTGATTGGATGAACTTTTCCCATTGCTTTCCTGTAGCAGCTTGTTTCCTGTCCCGTTTCACGGAGTCGCTGATAGTGCTGTTTATACTCCGACAGACACTGCGGTATGAGAGGGGGAGGATCGTCTGCGCCATGGAGCAGCCATGCTTGGCCAAACTATCTGCTTTTTCATTTCCTCTGATGTCACAGTGGCCCGGCGCCCATTGTACTGCGATCTGTGTTGTTTTCTGCAACATGCGGAGTGTTTTCTGGCAGTTGTTTATTTCCTTCCCTTCTTGTGGCTTTGGGGAAGCGATCGCCAGAATCGCGGATGTTGAGTCCAAGAGGAAAACTACCTTCTTGGTGTTGGCCAACAGAAGAATCTCTCTGGCCACTTCGCCGATGGCGGTCACTTCTTCTTCGAAGTTGGTTCCGTTTTTCCCCACTGCTATTGATTTTTGCCCAATTGAGGAGAAATATCCAGCTCCGCATGCGTCATGCATTGCTGATCCATCTGTGTACACGCGCAGCCATTCGTCAGCCAGATACCTCTCTTTGATCATAGCTTCTGTTAGTACTTTGAGTTCGCAGATTTGGATGTTGGCTTGTCTCAGGCTTACACCAGGTATTGATGTGCACGATGGTATTTCGGTCCTTTTCTTTATATATTTCGTTTTCTTGAAAGGTTGTCGCTTTGATTCTTCCAATCCATGTCTTCTTCTTATTTCTGCGGCTTTTGCCAGTGGTGTCACTTGGGTTTTAAGCCTTTGGTTTGCGCGAAAAATGAATGCACGGTATTAAACAACAAGCTACACACTACTTACAGATGTAATTAGGATGGTTTTTGTTAGGTAGATAAACGCAGACGGCATTAAAAACATTAAGTTATTCTAGGAGCTTTTTGTCAGGAGTTACGGGCCGACACACTTGTTTGTTATGACGTCTTATATTGATTTTCACTACTGTTTTCAAAATTTCACAAAACCTAAAAAATAAGTTCGAAATAGTGACTAAATATTGGGTTTTGACAGACTTGGTTGAAATCAAGTACAAACTTCGATGCACTTAGATAAACTCATCCTTACTAGAAATTAAATTAAAAAATTTAAAATTTAAATTAAAAATTAAAGTATATTCCTTCTCAGATAGTATTTATTGGGCCTGAAGCATTAATTATCAGCGCCAAAACACTTTACTCGCCAGTCAGCTTATTATGTGGCTAACCGGAATATGAAATTGTAGTATTGTTGTTAATTGTTTACACAAGACACAAAAATATTAAAACAGTGTTGCAACGAAAAGAAAATTTAATTAAATAAAAAACAGTGCTGAGCCAATTGGTCTGACAGAGTTTATTTACGTATCATTTACGGTAGGAAAAAACTATGTCTGGCCAATTGGCCCGACACGTATTTTTATAAATATTATGATAAGAAACTTATATTCGTACTTAGATATGATAGGGGAACAAAGAATAAGTTCACATTATTTAAAAGTAAGCCTAAAATATTTTGGCAATTTTCTATGAAAACGCTGATATGGTGGCCAGCAGCTAAAGTATTAACGTACAGTGACGCGTTTTGCTTGCTTTGTTAAACTACATGAACTATTTTGCCGGTAAGTTTATAATTCTGTACATTATTTTGTTACATTTGTAGCTACTGTACGGATCTTTTTATCATGTAACAAATAGTTTCATTTGCTATTACAATAGTGTTTATGTTCTTTTCGCTCCGAAATATATTACATTACTGTGAGAGTGATATCTGTCTATAATATAATTGATTGAAATTTTGAAGGAATAATACAGTGTTTCTGTTATCCGTCATGCCGCCATGCCCACGTTACTCAACCGCCATGCCCACGGTCCCGATGGTGACGGTTAATCAAGTTTTTACTGTATATTATTTTAAAGCACAAAGCATGATCTATAAAATTACAATAATGGTTTATGTCAATTCGGTAAAGTAAAATTATAAACAATTGTTAAAACAATGTTAAAATAGTTCAGACCACAGTATTTTGTTTATATATAAGGGGCCAAACTCTAATGTGTTCAAAGTATTTTGAAAATCATACTTTTAATTTAAAAAATTAGTTGTCGTTTTTCTAATTAATATTTTTTAAAGCATAAGCTGCTGAATATTCTTACTGTAGCACGAGATAAAAATGTCATGAATTTTTAGTATACAAGTAAAAGGCTTTCACAAAGGGCCTTTATTGTTACTTTTTCTTTTTCCCTCAAAAACCAGTATTTCTAAAGTATTTTTTAACCAAGCAATAATTTATGCAATAACACTATTTTCTGTTTTTCTGTCATATTTACTGTATTCTGATATGACACGCTTGTTCACGTAACACTTTTTGTAAAACAGGTAACATGGAAAAAGCAAGATCCCTAGGCAACCATTTACTTGTATATTTAAGTTGCTGTCTGTCCGGTCGTGCTTATCCTAGTGGGGATATTCCCAGTGGCAATGTAGAGTTGGTCAGACAACAAGTGTTCAAGTGTCTTTGTAGTCAACACAGTATCAACGCAGCTGATGCTGAAGATTGTTATCCTTATCTAAGGTGAGATAATTCAATTTTATATACATAAAAAAAGACTATAGACAAGAATTATTTTAAAAAATACAAGTTTTTCTTGCTAGTTAGAAAAATATATTAAGATTTATGGTTGATGTCATTATGTTGAATATAATCTCATAAACATTCTTCCGCCATTCTGTCTCCTAATGAAATCCAAAATCTAACCTAAAATTTTGTTATATAAAGTTATTTATTAAGAAGAGGCAAAAGTTTACAATTTCATTCTAGTTACAAAGAGTTAGTTATTTTTATTAAAGATTTTCCCAAAAAAGCTATGCTTATTAGTTAAATAAATCTATACATATACAATAATCTAAATATTCTACTTATTAAATATAATCTGTATAAATTTATTATAATATGTTTCAGATAAATGGGTAGCACTCACCTCTTGTATAGGTTGGATTTATGTCTAGTTGTATAAAATTACGTTGTATGCATTTGAAGGCTAGTACAGTACCATATTAGCATTTATCACGTAACATTATTTTCCTACACTAGTTTAATTTATTACACAATAACTTAATTTTTTAAAATTGATTTAAATAACTAATCCTAAGTTACTGTATTTAATTTTTCTAAAGATGTTACAGGGACTGTATAATTGTTTTTATTTTATTACTTTAAACATTTAGTAATTTTGTTTTAATTTGTTTAAACAAGTAATATCAAATTTTGTAAAACTCAATTCCTACATAACTCAACAATGAAAATTTTTATTTTAGTTTCATTATGTATTTACTTATGTCAGAATAACAATATTAAGTGACAAAAGAGAAAGCGAATTTCCTTGCAATTTTTCTTTTTCCTTTCTAAGTACAGTGTTGGACAATTATTTTTGTTTGTTACTATTTATACGCTTTTTTTGTCGCTTGCATTGTGTTATAGTTTTTCTTTCCTTTCACAATGTCCGTTAGTGAAGCTAGGTTCGATACTGTTAATCCAGTTTCTTTGTTTATTTTATTCTTTTCATTCATTTTCAATCCTTGAACATTATTTATGATATTGTGTGGTAATCATGGCAACTGTTTGAGGTTGTACAATGGAAGTTTCAACGACAACCAGAAAGGAGCAAAAGAAATTCATACACTTCTTTGAGAAATACACTTTAGCTATGCGAAAGTTGGCTCAGGGCTAACTTAGAAGATACTCAGTTCGAATCCGGTCTAGACTTCTAAATTTTTATAGTTTAATTATTGAATAAATATTTGAAAAAACTGCGTTACATCAATTGTCATTCACTGCAGGTTAAACAAAATGTATTTAAACTTGATTAGAGGAATATAAATGTATTATTGAAGGATCTTCATCCTGTAGCTGAAATCTAATAGTTTTGAATGATTTGTCATCATCCATTGAATTGTCATCACTTCTTTTACAAATTCATTTGAATTAAAACCTCTTTCCAGTATGTCATCATCATCTAGAAAATTGGAAACTACAATAATGTTATGTTAATCAGCAATAAAGAATCCCTCCACTGTATTTCCAGTTATTTGGAAAAAAATCCAATGATATTTTAACTATACCAGTGTCATCGTGTCATTCTTTGATTCAATTCTGTTGTTACATACCCAGCTTTAGAAAAACTGAAATATTGTTTCACTGCTAACATAGATAATTCTAAAATGCATTTCTAAAGGTAAAAAATGTTAGCAAGAACATTCTGATTATTTTCTACTATTGTCATCATTTTTTTAAGATGTTTTATGGTAGTACAGTTTAAGATTTTTTATTTCACCTCGGTTGATTGGTTGTGTAATTAAAATTAAATTATTCGGGAAATACAAATTTGATGCAATACAGAATTTTCTCAAGGATATGCTGCACAGCTATCAACAAACAGTCAAGTCTTCTTTTTTTGTTGTTTGACAAGATCTTTCAGCTAATCTCTAATTTCAACAGTCAATCTGTTATCCACTTCAAAATTCAACTCATTGTAAATAGAGCACTCCAAAACTGATTTAAGCACAGTATGCTTCCATCCTTCACAATCACTTTTACCGGTACTAGCACTTTCTCCAGAAATGACTTTTTCAACCTCACAATGTTTTTTTTTTTAACTTCTCTAACCACCATTCCTGCCATTGAAAACATTATTTCCTAATGATGCTACAAATTTCAAGGCTTATCGTTTAATTACTGTTCTGGATAAAAGAAGATGTATTTTGTACACCATTGTCATCGATTTTAAAATGGCTTTGTCAAAATCTTTGCTCAATTTTCACATTATTTTAACTTTAGTACTTCCCATCCTTGGCAGCTGAGCCATTTTGAAGTACGCTGGCCAGTAGATTTGGACTTTCCTGATGATGGGTACATTTTGTTTTTGTTTTTTTCTTCTCTTGTAGATAGTTTTCTTCATACTGGTCCAATATCACATTCCGTTTTTTTTTTTTAAGTTGTTGCCAATGTACTGAATGGAATTCCAGATTTGTGTGTGTGTTTTTTGTAACTTCTTTATCAACTTTACAAATAATTTTCATCAGATGATGTAGGTGTCATTATGTAGGGGTTTGACTTACTTTGTTTTATACAGGTTGTAGATATCTTATTACATTACTATTTTTTTTTGCCGTAAGTCATTTACTCTTTCTGAATTAAATTAATACAAAATTGTACAGTTCATAATACTTCAAAAAATTAAAATAAGATTTTTTAGAAAGTTTGCCAACATTTTAGGTTCAAAAACATTTAGTTCAAAAGTCCATTGCACTTGCAAAATCCCCGTTTAGACTTGAGGCAACAGTATTCATAATATTCTAGGTACGTTTTATAATATAAGTCCATAATAATACCAGTCTTGTTTTTGCTACTTTTCAAACATCCTCTTTAAATATTTTTAGTTCTAACGCTACTGTTAGTTTTTCCACTTTAAAAGTGTTTGAATTGGTATTGAAGACATGCTCTTGTTGGAAGGCAATTGTGACATTCAAATGTTAATTAGTAGATTTAGTAAGTTACAGATTTTATCTATTATAGTTGGTAAATATAGATTAGTGAGGATTGAGTCTATGTTTTCTAAGTGTGTTTACTTTGTATTTCTACTATGGTTGGTAAATATAGCTCAGTAAGTGAGTGTTTCTATTTTTTAAGTGTGTTTACTATATCTTTTCTTTATACAAGATGTTTATGAATGTTCCTGCATTCTCATATATGTTGCGATGATTTAATGTTTTATTTGTTTATTATCTGACAGGTGTTGGAAATATTGATGTAGAACTAATATAAGGGTTGATTTTACTGTGCTACCAATAAATCAGAGTAAATATCTGACTGTTTTGACATTTTCAGGCAGTCAGGTTTTGATTTCAATGAAATTACTTTAGAATTACTTTAAAATAATTCATATATATATATATATATATATATATATATATATATATATATATATATATATAGATTTTTTGGACTAGGAGACTGACAGACTTACCTTGGTAAGAGTCCACACTGTAGTCTTGAAATAGAAACACATAAAAGCACTTAAACAATGATATATTTCAACCACACGGTGGTCTTTGTCAATTGGATTGACAAAGACCACCGTGTGGTTGAAATATATCATTGTTTAAGTGCTTTTATGTGTTTCTATTTCAAGACTACAGTGTGGACTCTTACCAAGGTAAGTCTGTCAGTCTCCTAGTCCAAAAAATCTAAATAATCTTTACCAACCAAAACTAACCTAAAAATATATATATATATATATATATATATATATATATATATATATATATATATATCTGTTGTGTATCATCTTTAATGTTTCCAGAGCCCCTTCAAGTTGCTTTAGCAATGGATACAATTACTTTTGTTCTGCTGCTCATCCTCATTCCCATTGCTTCTTATGTTCTGCATTATATTAAAAAAAATTGTAATCCAACTAATAACAGTAGTGAAAATTAACAAAACAGGTCCAGAAGTTATCAAGAGTTCCAAAGGAAGAAAGATTCAGGTCAATTACATTAAAATTAAGAAACTCACTTTTTATAAACTAAAAAAATACATTTAAGCTATAAACTTTGAGATGATTTTAAATATCCAAAACAGACTAATAATGGCTCCTTTCTTCCAAAAACAGGATATTATTACACTTCGATACTAGAGAATTCCTTAATGCATTAACCATAGCTTTTGAAGATATTCAGTTCTCAACACAGCTTCGTCAACGTCTTGTTAATATTTTGATTCTAGTCATGGTGGAGGGCGAAGGTTTCTTGGTAAGTGTTCCACTTATTTGATAGTAATGTCATTTTAGTCTCATAAAGGTATGATTAATAAAAATTAATAAAGTAATTTCTTATAAGATTTTAATGTATTATGTTTAAAATCTTCTAAATCCAACACGTCTCGTATTTCTGTTTAGGTGAATAACACGCCTATGTAAACTTTAATTTAAATAAATGAAATCTCTATACCACAATGACCTTTTCTTTTATTTAAAACCTTATGTACGAGGGCTATTCAGAAAGTAAGGAAGGTTTCTGTTTGTGCCGATCTCGTACATTTTGTTGCGTGTGCACTCGGCAACTCAGTCTGCGTCCAGCAGTGACAACGGGAAAATTTCCGCGTTGCCCGTTTTTTCGCAATTTCAACTGAAGATGTGCGCTGCGATTGAAAATCCCGCCAGTTGTGAGGTGCGGTCAGTGATACGGTTTTTGTTGGCAAAAAACTTAAAACCGATAGACATTTATCGCCAAGTGTGTGAAGTTTACGGAGACAACGTAATGAATGAAAGTTCTGTGAGAAAATGGTGCATTCAGTTTAAAAATGGCCGAACTGACGTTCATGATGAAGCGAAGAGCGGACGCCCATGCATTGTGATTGATGAACTGGTCGCTAAAGTTGATGAAATGGTTCGCAAAAACTTCCGATTCATGATAACAGAGCTTTCGCTTTGTTTTCCACAAGTTTCACAGACTTTGTTGTTTGAAATTGTCACACAAAGGTTAGGCTACCACAAATTTTGTGCGAGATGGGCGCCGAAAATGCTCACTGACCGCCATAAAAGTCAGTGAATGGAGGCAAGTTTGTCATTTCTGGATGCCTGCGACAGATATGGTGATTCACTACTAGTTCGCATCATAACTGGTGATGAGACATTGGTAAAACATGTTAATTGCGAAACGAAAGTACAGTCCATGGAGTGGGGGCACACAAGCTCCCCCAAAAAACCAAGAAAATGTTTGCATTTTCAGCAAGGAAGATTATGGCGACGGTTTTTTAGGACTGGCAAGGTGTGCTTCTTATTGACTTTTTTGAACGTGGTGCAACAATAAACTCTAAGCGGTACTATGAAACTTTGCGCAACCTTAGGAGAGCAGTTCAAAACAAGCGCCGAGGGAAATTGACATCAAAAATTTTGTTTTGTGCATGACAATGCCCGACCTCACACAGCAAATCGCACCAAAGAACTCCTTGAGTCATTCAAATGGGATGTTTTTCCTCATCTGCCCTATAGTTCTGACCTTGCATCAAGCGATTTTCACTTGTTTCCAAGAATGAAGACCTGGCTAGCAACACAGCGCTTTAATGACGTCGCGGAGCTCAAGGCGTGCGTCACTGAGTGACTGACATCGCAGGCGGCAGATTTCTATGTTGAAGGAATTTCAAAGCTTGTCCACCGCTTTGATAAATGTCTCAATTTGTTTGGCGACTACGTAGAAAAGTAGTATTTTAGTTGCTCTTTTAGATGTATATAATAAAAATTCTTTATTGTACTTATTTTTCTTAAAATTCAAAAACGTTCGTTACTTTCTGAATAGCCCTCGTACATTCTAATTGCATAGCAATCATCCTCAGAGGTAATTTACAATAAAAGTACCTCTGAGGTAATACAAAATTTGTGTATTTTTATTTTGAATGACCTCTGATGATGATTGATATGCAATTGAAATGTACATAAGGTTTTAAATAAAAGAAAAAGCCATTTGTGGTATAGAGGTTTCATTTATGTAAATTAAACATTACGTCACAGTTGTTTTATACAGCTATGTAAACTTTTAAAAGTTTTTTTGTCGCTTTCCTTGTTGGCTGAAATCTCAATTTTCTTACCTTTTCCATTCTTATTCTTGGTCATTTTACATTGCTACCGTACAATATTTTAAATAATTCTCTAGAAAGAATTTATTTTTTCAGTCTTGGGTTCAACTCTGTGTGACCATGTCTTCCAAATCTAGTATGTTAGCTCTGAGATATATAACATACTCTGACAGTTGGAGATGTATGTTTTACAGGAGTACTTGAACAACAAGCTTGTTGTTATCTCAACAGTGAGAATTTAATGTTAAAATGCGTTCTATGTATTAATTCAACAAAGAGATATAATCACAATTGTTATACAACTTGTTAACAGGGCATTATATGTATGTTACATCTTGGCCAAACATTAAGAAGGTGTACAATAATAGAAAAATGTTTGTTTTGTTAAAGCTTTTATTGGCATACATTTATTATTTCTTGTAAGATAGTGCTCAAGCAAGAAAAAATGTTTTCTTGATTTGTGTTTTTAAAAATTCATGTTATTTCAACTCTTGTTTCTCCTGGATTCAAGGGATTCAGTGATTTTCCAGGCGTTTTTCACTGGCAATGAATGTTTTGTTCAAATTGAAGATATTTATTTCTTTTTGCAGTTAATTATGATATGACCCATATTTTAAATTTAAGTTTTCAATTTATTTCAAAGGCTAGAAGACTGATTATATAATTTAAATATATGTAAACAAATGGTCAAGATGACAATTACTGAATGATCCTGTGAAGGATATGAAAAGAATAAAGTATCATCCTTCAAAGGTTATTCATGCCTCTACTTTCCTGGTGTGTAATAGAGGCGAAAATTTAATAAATGTTGTATATATTTATAAATATTGGATGATGTTGGTACTGTTAGCCAACGAAAAGCTTTGAATTGTAAATTCAATTATAATTCTTGTATTTGTATTTTGACTTAGTTCTTTATTAATTCCACAAGAATACATATTGCGATATATATGTATGTATATTCATTAAAAGTATTCTTGTTTTTGAAAATTTTTTAATTGAATATATATATATATATATATATATATATATATATATATATATATATATAGATTTTTTGGACTAGGAGACTGACAGACTTACCTTGGTAAGAGTCCACACTGTAGTCTTGAAATAGAAACACATAAAAGCACTTAAACAATGATATATTTCAACCACACAGTGGTCTTTATCAATCGAAGAGAAAACACAAAAAGAAATATGAGAGAATGAAATAAAATAAATATAAGTTGTAATCACAGATTGTGTAGAGTAGAAAAAAAAAAAAAAAAAAAAAAAAAAAATATATATATATATATATATATATATATATATATTCTTGATATTTAACGTTATCCATTGTTTTTCCGTTGCACTGACTTTATGAAGTTAATATATTACTATTGTAAGTAATTTTATCCACCATTAAGTGTAATAATTTTACCTTGAGTGATGAGGCACCTTTTGGTCACTTGACCATTGTCGAATCACTGATATTTTTCTGTTGTAGATGTTCGGTCCGTGATATTGGTATTTGTTGACGTTACACGCACTTTCTCTTGATCTGTGTGTATGATGTTTTTATATAGTATGTCTTCTGTATATGTTGTTTTTAGATTCATTAAATTGTTGTGTATGTTTTTATAAATGTGGTAGTTTTCTAATGAGTTTAGTTCTATTGGGTTATTATTTATTTCAAGTATGGTTATTTTCGTAATTTGTTATTTCATGTTTATGTGATATTAGGTGTGCTGCAACATTTGATACGTTTGAATTTTTGTTTTTGAATGCTCTATAATGTTCTTCAAATCTTATTTTAAATGTTCTGGTTGTTTTTCCTATGTAAAAAGCGTTACAGTTGTTGCATGTAATTTTGTAAATTCCTGATAGGTTATGTTTTTCTGAATTTGTTTTGTGGTTTGTGTTATTAAGATATTTTATTATTTTGTTGTTTGGTTTGTATGTTGGAGTGTAGTATTCTTTGTTGTATATATTTGTTATTTTTTCTATTTTGTTATTGGTGTATTTATATTTTAGGTAGATTTTTTTATTTTCATTATTTTTGTGTTCCAGTTGTAGTGTTGTGTTGAGGTTAGGTTTTTTTGTGAATTTATTATATATATTTTTTATAATGTGTTTGTTGTATCCATTTTCTATTGCTATTTTTGTAATGTTATCTAATTCTTCATTTAATTTTTGTTTGTTATCCTGTGTGTATTTTATTGCTTTATTTATCATGTTACTGTAAGTGTTAATTTTGTGTGTCCAGGGGTGGTTAGATTTGTAGTGTATTGTGGTGTTGTTGGAAGTAGGTTTCCTGTATACTGTAGTTTCTATTTTATTATCATTTATATTTAAAGTGATGTCGAGAAAGTTGATTGTTCTATTTGTTTCTGTTTCAACGGTGAATTGTATGTTTTCGTTGTATGTATTTAGTTTGTTTAATATTATGATGTGTTCGTTGTGAATGGTAGGTTGGTATATTACAAGTATATCGTCTACATACCTTGTCCATAGTGAAATATTGTGTGTGTTTATTATAGGTTTAATTATTATTTGTTCAAAGTGTTGTAAATATATTTCTGACATGACAGATGATATGGGTGAACCCATGGGGAGTCCAGTTGTTTGTTTATAATATTTATTGTTAAATTGGAAGTAAATATTATAAACAAACAACTGGACTCCCCATGGGTTCACCCATATCATCTGTCATGTCAGAAATATATTTACAACACTTTGAACAAATAATAATTAAACCTATAATAAACACACACAATATTTCACTATGGACAAGGTATGTAGACGATATACTTGTAATATACCAACCTACCATTCACAACGAACACATCATAATATTAAACAAACTAAATACATACAACGAAAACATACAATTCACCGTTGAAACAGAAACAAATAGAACAATCAACTTTCTCGACATCACTTTAAATATAAATGATAATAAAATAGAAACTACAGTATACAGGAAACCTACTTTCAACAACACCACAATACACTACAAATCTAACCACCCCTGGACACACAAAATTAACGCTTACAGTAACATGATAAATAAAGCAATAAAATACACACAGGATAACAAACAAAAATTAAATGAAGAATTAGATAACATTACAAAAATAGCAATAGAAAATGGATACAACAAACACATTATAAAAAATATATACAATAAATTCACAAAAAAACCTAACCTCAACACAACACTACAACTGGAACACAAAAATAATGAAAATAAAAAAATCTACCTAAAATATAAATACACCAATAACAAAATAGAAAAAATAACAAATATATACAACAAAGAATACTACACTCCAACATACAAACCAAACAACAAAATAATAAAATATCTTAATATCACAAACCACAAAACAAATTCAGAAAAACATAACCTATCAGGAATTTACAAAATTACATGCAACAACTGTAACGCTTTTTACATAGGAAAAACAACCAGAACATTTAAAATAAGATTTGAAGAACATTATAGAGCATTCAAAAACAAAAATTCAAAAGTATCAAATGTTGCAGCACACCTAATATCACATAAACATGAAATAACAAATTACGAAAATAACCTAACCATACTTGAAATAAATAATAACCCAATAGAACTAAACTCATTAGAAAAATACCACATTTATAAAAACATACACAACAATTTAATGAATCTACAAACAACATATACAGAAGACATACTATATAAAAACATCATACACACAGATCAAGAGAAAGTGCGTGTAACGTCAACAAATACCAATATCACGGACTGAACATCTACAACAGAAAAATATCAGTGATTCGACAATGGTCAAGTGACCGAAAGGTGCCTCATCACTCAAGGTAAAATTATTGCACTTAATGGTGGATAAAATTACTTACAATAGTAATATATTAACTTTATATATATATATATATATATATATATATATATATATATATATATATATATATATTATAATATTTTTTATAAAGGAGAATTATTATTGATTATTATTGAATGAATATATATTTTCTATTAAATTTAAAACAAAAAACTCAGGAATAATTTAAAATTCTTTTAATTTTAACAATTTTTTAATTTACACAATAAACAGAACAAAAACACTTAACAAGTTTTAACAAAACAGACAAAACTCAATTCTTAATATTTTAGTTGCAAGATTTTATAACCTAGGCTATTTTTTAAGATCTCTTATTATCTCGGGGGTTTTATGCATGGGCTATATCTTCTAACTCTTTGGTTAATTAAATAAATTTTAATAAATAAGATTAATTTTAGAAAATAGTTTTAATAATTAGCTTCCTGATATAAAATCTTAAATTTGGAATAAGAAAAGGGTCCCTAACCTGTTTGAACTGGATTAGCTTTCTTACTACTAAACTATTATATTATTTCAAGATATTCTAATAATTTACAATTTTAGATTTTCTTACAATTTTCGTTTTATAACTTTAAAAGTTCACTAAAGGTTTATTTTTATAGCGCTATATACTTATCAATTTTCGGAGTTTTTCTGGTTGTTCATATAGGATTCAGTTCTCTTTAAATTTTATGTTTCACACACAATTAAATTCTTTTTGGTTACTTTAATTATAATAAACTGTATTATAAGTTTTAAATTCACTTATTTTTGTTTTATTTTGGCCAAGTTTCTTCACAAATTCGTATAATTTTGATGAGATGCTTCAAACGGGATTTTGGCTTCTAAGAATGGCTTCGCTTCGTTCGGTTGCCCACGCCAGACTAACACGTCGTTTTTATTTTTAAAATGTTTAAAACATATCGCCGATTCCTTCTCCAAACTCCATATTAATTACCCATAAACCTTTGATTTCATGTAATGAGGTTCCTTTTTTTCCCACTAGAGTCGACTGTAACAATGACCTACTTTCTTGGCTTTAAACTTGATCAACTAACGAAATTGTTTTCAACCGTTTTAATTTGGTTAACATACTGCTTCACCTAGCATATCCTCAACAAACCTTCCAGTGTTTATTTAATTACTATTATTTGTGTGTGCAGTGTCTTTGCTTTTTACTTTTGTAATAATTCCGAAATGTGTGTGTTTGGCATGTATTAGTGCAAACATAACCTCTATATCACTTCATTGCTTACAATCGTGTTTTACCTTCTCTTTCAAGTAATTACTTATGCCCTATGTTAACAAAGTTTACAATTTATTTTATTATTATTATTAGATTATCTTGTTCTAATTTTATTTGTTAGGTTATTTGATCCAACAAATTTCCGAATGGATTCTTTCCAGTTCAGAATCTTTTTTATATGTTAAAACCTTTTCTAGGCTTTCACCTAAAATTAGTTTTAATTTAATCTAACCAATCTCTTAATGAGTTTCTCCGATTTCACATTTTGTGTGAGTTATTTCTAATCTATTCTTCCAATTCTTAAACAACATTATATAGCCCATTCTATAAATGTTACAATATATATATATATATATATATATATATATATATATATATATATATATATATATATATATATATATAAAGAAGATAAAAGTAATTGGAATTTTAATTGATTTGTAACTTACAAGATCATTTTGTTCATAGTCTACACAAATAGGATGGCTCTTCACTTTCATAGCTACACAATTATCTCGTTCACATTGCTTGCTAAGAGTAGACACTACATTATTTGAACGAGTTGTTGAGTTCCTAATAACACCTGATCAGTCGACAAATCATGAAGAAAGACAAGATGCCTTTATAGAACTTATGTCCGCTGGAGGCCTCAACAGCTATGCACATGAAGAGCTGTTGGCAAAGGCACGATCAGCTGAGTTGTAAGTGTTCTTCAGCTTTAAATTTTAAACTTGTACTTTATTTCTTGTAAACTGTCAGTAATTGCAGAAATTAAATTGCCACTTACTATACGCAATAGTCGTTCTTTTAAGGATATTAAGAAAGGTAAAAATACACATATGGAAAATTTTCAAATTTTACAAACAATAATTTGTTTATCTTTGAAACATTACTTTTTATCTTACACAGGGCTCACATCTTGGGTAGGAAGAGTGTTTTTACTGGGTTTAAGCTTTTCTCAATCTAGTCTTTTATTGATTATAAACTCTTGTATTTCGTTATGAACTTGTTGGACTAGCTTGTTTTTTGTTTTTGTTTTGATTAGTAATTGACTGTTAGCATTAAACACCCCACCAATTTTTGTTGAACGTTTTCCCTAAGATATTGTACTCAAATTTTTCTTTATTGAGTTTCTTTACTAGAAATTTAGGCCTTTCAAATTAATTTTCAATTATGAAAATAATAACATCTGCTGTATCAGAATAGCTTAAAAAATGGTAGAGAATAATCCAAGGCTCATGTATATGCAAGTCTGGTCAGTATGCATTTTCTCTTTATAGGAAATTTAGACAACTAATGTAAAGAATTTGAATTTTAAGGTACTTTTACAGTTTTTGCTCCAGCTGAAATATTTTGTGGAAATTCTAATTCTTGTTAAATGGATTTACATACTCTTAGATTCATATAATCTAAAATTTACTTTTGTACTCATCAAGCAAACTATATTTTCGTGACTTAGATCTATTAAATATTGTAGAATAATTTTATGGTAGATTTTTTCCAGTTTTTTATGCATAATTTGTGTAAAAAATAATTATTTGATTATTAGAAGAAATGGGTTAAACAGTTTCATTATGGTTTTTAGTTTATTAACATTAATTCTGGCTCCATGTGTTGTTGTTGTACCCACCTGTTTTTCAAAAAATAATTTCAATAAGAAATTATAATTAAAATTCATTATTATGTATCTTATAATTAAAAAACCTTGATTTAATTCAGTTATATTTACGCAGCAAAAAACAATGTTTTGTTGAATTATAAATGTATCTTTGAAAACAAAAGCTTTAATATTTGATAGTATCTAAGAAATATTTTTTTCATTTTCATTATAATTAATTAATATACAACTAAGTGAATACTTAAGAGCTTACCTGCTGACAAGCTTCGAAACAATCATTTTTTTTATGAAGCTAAGCCTCTACAAAGCTGTTATACCTTGTGTGACGCCGACAGTAGAGGCTTAGATTTGTAAAAGAAACGATTGTTTCGAAACGCGTCAGCAAGTAAGCTCTCAAGTATTTCCTTAGTTATAGTAATTATAGTTTAATCAGTGAATTAAAGATGTTTACAAGCAACTTTTCATTTTCAGTTATCAAGTATGTGCATTGTTGCATGAAAAACGTGATGAACATGGGCAAGTACTGAAGTGTTATTTGTTGGACAATGGGCGGAAGCATCGTGTTTTTGATTATATTGAACATTCACCTCATAAGATTGAATTGAAACCAGCAATACTGGAGAATATAGACGTAAGTCAAACAACAGAATAATTTTATTTTGTAGAAATAGTGACAGAGTGATTACAGTATTATGCACTAATAAAGAATTCATTGACATAATTCTTACTTTCACTATCATATTTAAACTACTTTGAGAATGAATTTAGCAATTGCAGAATTTTGTACGACTACATATGGATGATGAATGTTTCAAAAAAGTTTGAGGTTTAATAAAACTTGAATTTGAACAACCTGATGATTATAATAAAATCTTAGACTTCATAACATCACAGATTGACATAATTTTCTTGATCATGATGTTTTTGTCACCAACTTCCATGTTGGTGAAAATATTTTTACTTTAGTTTCTTGGCTTTGCATTTTAATTTGAGTCATCAGGCAGCAGTTGAGATTACCCTTTGGTTTTATTGTGTTCATTTTTTATGAACAGGGTTAAACAGACTACTTCCAGAGCATATATATGGATCTCATAAATTTTGCAAACCTTTCATAAAAAATATGTTTGTTTAGAATATCTAATGAAACATCAACTCTCATATTTTGCATATATTTTGTAAATATTTAGTATATAAAACTAATGTTAAACACAACTGTACTTATTTTTTAAATAAACTGCTTTGGAGACTGTAAGTGTAAGTATTCCAATGCAGCAATGCCTTGTTTCTGATAAGTGATACAAAGTGACCAATGCCAGATGCTGATTGGTTCGGAATGGATTCAAAATTTATGATGTACAATGGCAGCCATTGCGGGCAGAAAGTAACTGTATTCATCGTTCATAATTATATGGTTTATGGTTGATAATATTAATTAAATTTATAATTATAGCTTAGCACTGTGGGTAGAAAATATTTTATACATGCTGCACATAATTTGTTAATATAAAACAATAGTTTCATAGTTTATTCATAGTTTACTCTGAAAAATTTCATTATTATATTTCTTAAGTCAGTAAAGAGGTTTTTTTAAGAAGAAGAAAATTAGAGTAAAAAGTAATCTTCAAAGCAAAGAGAAATGAGGATAACAAGCTGCAAAAGCAGTTTTACACAGAATCTTGTGGCTCCTAATTTGTCTGCATAGGTAATATTTGTTTTAAGGGATTAATGGAAATCAAATAGTGTACTGTTCACTAACTCTTCCATGCTATACCGATTTTTGTTCTCCCAACAAAGATGGGAGAACATGATATTGTTCAAAATACAGTAAAAATATTAGCTAAATAATTTCATTTCCTTTTATGATAAGCCTTGGCAAGCTAAGGTTAGGCAGCTGAAGGTTAGTCATTAACTACATCCCCTTATCATTATTCCCTTCTTAGTCAAGGTTATGTGTGCGCACACACACACACACACACACACATTTGTGCTTGTACACACCCGCATGCACTTGCGTGCACGCACACACATACACACACACACACACTCATGCTTGCACACACTCGCACACGCGCGCACACACACACACACACACACATTCATGCTCACATACACACACACACACACACATTCGTGCTCGCACACACTCACACACACTCGTGCGCGCACACACACACACACTTATGCTCACATACACACACACACACACTTATGCTCACATACACACACACACACACTTATGGTCACATACACACACACGCACTCACGCTTGCACTCACTGGCACACACACACACACACACACACACACGCACACATACACACACACACACACACACACACACACACACACACACACACACACACACATTCATGCTCACATACACATACACACACACACACACATTCATGCTTGCACTCACTGACACATACACACACACATACACACACACACACACACACACACACACACACACACACACATTCGTGCTCGCACACACTCACACGCACTCGCGCGTGCACACACATACACACTTATGCTCACACACACACACACACACACACACACATACACACACACGCACTCACGCTTGCACTCACTGGCACACACACACACACACACGCACGCACACACACACACACACACACACACACACACACACACACACACACACACACACACACACACACTTGTGCTCACATGCACGCGCACATTTATGAACAAACTTGCATGCACACACAAATAATTAAAAGAAATTTCAATATTTTAAAATTAACATTGTAACTAAAAAATGAATAATGCCAATAAAATAGATATTATCTATTATTAGATAGGGCTCAATGCAATAAAAAAAAACCATTGGTAAATATATATCATCAAAGGTTACTTATCGAAAGTGTCTTTGTGGGTTTGCGGTATTTTGGTAATTGAGTATATAAAATCTTCAATGTTACCTATTGGCTTCTTATTTCATTAGAAGCTAGGAAAATTGCAGGAAGATATTTTGTTGGGTCTCTTTATTATATTAAGTAAGTATCTATATAGAATATCATAGAAGGAAAAACGTAACTTTTGTATAGCCTCAGATAATTAGTATTGTAAACAACAGATTTGTGTAATGATGATTGCCCAAATAGCTAATGTGAAAAGTTTTCTTTGTCACTATTATTGATATTAATGACTTTAAGAATTATTATAGCTTTAAAAATAACAAATTATATTTTTTCAGGGTTTACTAGATGTGGACGCGAAAGAGAGTGGACACATTGTTCAGCGTCACTTCAACCAGCTATTGTCAGAGATTATCCCTCAGATTTCTGATGAGCAGTTATTTCATTTCTTGCAAGGCGTTATGTAAGTGTTTTGTTTTTAGGTTTAAATAAGATCACACAGTAATTAAGTGAAATATAAATATTTAATTAACATTTTTGCTAATGTAATCTGAATATTAAACCCTAAGTTCACAATAAATTAAAATTTATAATGAGTATTCTGAGTTTAATTAAAATAAATTTGTTTAAATAAAGATATTTCAAATTCTGTTATTAATATTATCTATTTCCAACATATACTAGAGCTACTAATTTACACATGCACACTTTAACATGTTAATATGTAAATATTTGTCTACTTTATTTTGTCTAATTGAATGGTCATTTCTAGAAGGTATTTACATATTTATATGTTAATTTGTACAAGATCAAATTCTAATTCTACAAAATCTCTTATTGCACTTTATATACTACAATCTTGTACAACAGTATTTCTTCTTGACTATCATCCTGTAAAGGTCTTGGGTTTCATTTTAAAATCTTGTTAAAAAATAATTTTAAAATATGTCATAACAAATAGTTTAGATTGATAAATTACTAAAATAAATTGTTCGTTGAATTTCCTGGTAAAATTTTGGTTCTCAAGCCTCCAAATGCAATATTTGGAATTCCTAGTAGGAATTATTTGTATCCCGCTTGTAAATTCCAAAGTTCTGCACCAATGTGGGTGTTTTGGTAGTCAATCTGATCAAAAGAGTGTATTGATTTGTCTTGTTCCTTGTAGATTTGCTTATACTGAAAGCAAATAGATAGCTATTTTATTTAACCATACACATTACTTCATGTTGACTTTCAATCTATATTTGTGTGTTGGCATGGTTATTATATGGCAATATAAGCTTGAAAAGCTTACCAATGGTAATAAGGCTCGGCCTGTTAAGCCTTATCAGAAATCTAGCTAGAATATTCATCGACCCTATCAATTTGTATTTTATGTTTGGGAAGTAGCTGCCTTCTACTAAGCTGATCCTTTCTTAGATTTACAATTACTTCTGTCCATCATGAAATTGGGGACATGGGTTGTGGGTCATAATAAATCAGTGCCCTGCACTTAGAAAGTATATCTGCTCTCTTGCTCTCCCTAATGTCTTGATGGTCTCCTTGTCTTATCTTGATTACGTTTTTGCATTTCATTGCAATAATGAGTGAGCAGAATTCTTCAGGCTACCATAGAAGTTACTTAAAATTAATAGAGTACTGGTTAGTTGTATGACGCCTCAAATGTCATTAAGTCAAGCTATGAACATCAAATGTACATCTTATTTCCCATCATAAAGCCTTAATGTTACTAAGTGCTAATAACTACTTAGTAATCTGTCCACTAGACTAGCTCACTGCTTGAGTACTTGTCCTAGTTTTCCATAACCAAAAGTGACAATTAAGGGTTTTGTAAATAGACAGCATTTATTTCATCGACCAATTACTTCAACAGGTGGAGTGTGAACTAGCTGTCATTATTAAGAGGTGTTTGGCACCACTTGAGAAACCTCGATAATTCACAACAGAAATGATATCACCTAATTTTTCATTTTCATTTATATTTATGTTTTTTTACTATTCCTAAGAGTAGACAGAGATGGTGGTTTGCCAACCATTTTGGGCCTTGTTCAAGTGTTTGTAGATTATAGATGTCAGAGCCTATTACAGTATTATGACCACTCGACTGATGTCGTCCAGATAAGTTAAAGAGAAAACTTGAGGTTTTAAATATCTGAGGGCTGGAAATGATGAATTATGATGTAAGAGCATACCTATTCACATTATCCTGTCGTAATGTTTGACTTGATAATTGACTGTAATAACATATCTGGAAAGGAACTAAATTGAATGAAGGAAAGAGTCATATCCCATTGCCATTAGACCGATTGGTGTTTATACCAATACCTTAATTGCTACTACCGAAATTTGATTTTTACTTGTTTTGAAGAGAATGTATATTTTAGATTTTTCTATAGTACTGCCCTTTTTAATTAACAAAGTCAATTCCGTAAGTGCAGTAAGTCCTGTATCTTCCATTAAAAATCTTCAATATTGGACTTTAAATGTTATAGAATGAAATGAGAGGCTAATCTGGTATCTTTTAAAAATAACATCATTTTTCATGTAGTCAAGAGGGTTTGGATCCCAGCCATTGTTAATGTTCTGGGCACATATTTTTCCTAAAATCTCATCTACTTTGCTTCTAGTGTTAGATTTAAATTAAAATCAAGTAAGAAGCAACTCCTTCACTATCAGTTCATCTTGTGATACTGCTTCAATTATTGCATCCTCTTTAGACAAAATAAAACCATCTCCTTTGTAAAAAATGGGTTATGCTCCAGGTCCTGATGACATTGTTTATGACATTATTAAACTTCTACTGCTATTGGAAAGTGTATCTAGTCCGATTTTTGAACTTACAACTGTTTATATTTGAGAAACATTCTTTTCACAAAGCTTGGTTAGAATATAAGAGACAGTTAGAGCCACAGTGGGTCAACCTTTATTTTTTAAGAGATTGAGTTAAGCAGGAATTGGTTTGGAAGCATGTACTTTTTATTGCCAGAGTAGTCTAATTGCAGTTATGTAATTACTTTTTGATAGATAGCAGCATTGAAACTTATTGGACCATATTTACTAATATAATAATTTTGTCCAATCTTTAGCACATATATTCTAACATCAGACCACAACTGCCTCACATACTAATTCCTTTAGTTAAACTAGGTAGTGTCAAAACTATCCTAGGAACTACTGACCCCTCACCGTCAAAAGTGTTTTTTGAGGAAATTATTAACTGACATTCTATGGCCATTCTAATTAAAAGCGTCGAAAGTGTGGTATTAGACAAAAGATTTCATCAGTTGATCAGCTGGTTTTACTAGATTCAGCTATCTAAAATGATTTTCTCTTGACACCAATACCTTGAAATCATGGAATACGCAACGTTATATTTGTGCATTCATTTCTAATTTTGCTCCCATTATGTAGGAGCTATCAGCTTGAATATATAAGTGTATACTAGTAACTCAAGTTCAAGTTAGAAATGCACAATGTTTTTTCAGAGCTTTATTCGTCATACTTTATTGAGATAAGAGAGAGTATCATTCATTACATCTGAAGTAGTATTTTCTAATACACGCAGTCACTACTATTCACACTCTAACAATAGCCATTCATTTTCTAATACACACAGGTTTTAATACTATTTGAGAGTGGTCTTTATTCTCTACCAGTCACAATGACAGTTAAAAAATTTTTGTTGACAGAGAAGAAGGCGAAACAGATCCTACACTGACCACAAAGTACTTTAAATTAACCTGCAATTTTCGACCACACGATGCTTTAGAGTTAGTGCGCTCCAATAATAATATCATCCTCGACCAAGCAATTGAGGTAATGTAACTTAGTTATTTAGACCATAAAAAAAATTAATTTTAGAAATAATGGTTTTAGAATTTTGAAAAGTGCAAAGTTGTACAAAATTGGTATATTTTGTTATTATATAATGGTGTTTTAGGCGTATCCCATAACTTTTTTTGTATGCTAGCGTAAAGTAATCTCACTCAAAAAGAGTATTTATTTGCAAAGTTCAATAGAAATACCAAACCCAAGCTTCTGTTTATTCATAAAGAGATGAAATTGAAAAAAATAGCAAATGTTTTCTGTATATAACTTTTAATGTAGTTTATATAATTTAAAAAAAAATTAATAATTTATTTAAATTAAAAAAACGTCAAAATGTGGCAGGTTAATTTTACTATATTATATTTTTTTAACAAATTTGAAATGATTTGTGTATTTTAATTTTAACTGTAATGAAAAAGTCATATGATTTTGAAGTGTTGATATGACAACCGGAGGAGTTGAATGTTGCAAAAATAAATGTTTCTTCACATTTCAGATATTTCATCATGAGTGATTGTAATATATATGTGATAAAGAGTTAATATCCAGAGTACGTTTTTTATTGTATGAAAAAGCAAATCAAAATACTTACCTGAATCCTAGCTGGAATTGGAATCTTATAGGCCTGCATAGGTCTGATATAGCTATCTATTTTAGGAAAAAAATAATGTGCCTGTTGCACAGTTATGGCTGGAAGTGAGATATTTATATTTTTACTAGGCCATTTTTCCTGTACTTGCATAGAGGAAACATAGTGCTAATATAGCAAGCAATGTTGATGGTAATTCACTGTTTGTCAATGAGGTATCCAATTAACACACAATGCTATTGATGTTAAGAAAAAACATACTCTGAATTTTTATTTTTATCATTTATACTTTGTTTTGAGACAAGAAGTAATGGCAACAGTTTAAGGTTGTACAATAGAGGTTTCGATGACAACCAGATGGGGGAAAATAATTCATATACTTTACATCTTTGAGAAATATATTTCTAGGTATTGGAAATTAGGCGATTTGCCAGGCTGCGTTAAACCTCAAACATAAAAATTCTCTGACCCCACAAATTTTATAATTTTATTATTGAATAAATATTTGAAAAAAACTGTATTAGCATCACTTGTCATCTACTATAGGTTAAAAAAAATGTATTTAAGCTTGATTGGATGAACAAAAATGTATTTTTTACGATTTAAAATTTGTACAAGATATATATCAGGAGAGTGTGAGCTAATAGAAAACATTTCAAAAATATATGATATTCCTAGGCTATTCTTTCAGAATACTTAATTTTTCCAGTATCAAAATATCAACCACTTTTAACTACACTACACGGGCATATTGTGAATCAGAAAACCCCCAATGAAACTCAAATAGACACTAGTTGATGTGTTATGTAACTGACCGTGTTGTTTTCAACGTTATTCTATTTTAGTTTGTGTAGCGACACCAGTCTAGTTATTTTATAACTGCGCTTCATTTTATAGTTCGTTTTAATTATTATTAAATGTGGTTTTGTTTTTATGTACTTTAAAAAGAAAATTGTTGCTTTTGGCCAGCTTAAATCTATTTTATGTTTTATTATTTATGACAACTAAGGGCTTGCATTATATTTTTATACTACCAGAAAAAAATATGAAGTTATCTCATTGTTAGATAAATTATGCATTTTTAATTTTCTATAAATAATTAGTATGTAGGAAATTATAAACACTTGTTTATAATCACTCTTTCCTAGTGCCATAAAACTATTGTTTTAATTCCGTAATTTGTCCAGATCTCTAAGGCTGCAGAATTAGATGAAGTAACAGCAGTGCTGCTTGAAAAGACAGGTGATTTCCAAGCTGCATTTGACCTACTTTTAGGAAAACTTCAAGAATCCATGAAAATGGTGAGGAATAAACTCTCGTCTTTCTTGATATTTATTTTTAAAACTTTTAATCTCAGTAAAAAGTTTGAAGAACTTAACAATGTCATGAATAGTTAAAAATACAGGAATATATTTAAAAACATGGGAAAAATAGAGTTAGAAAAATTAGAAAAAAATTTAAATAATGAAAGATTCAGAAAACATTGAGGATTATTCTGTATACAGTAGAGTCTCAATAATTCAAGGTAAATGTTAACAAGACCCCCCCCCCTTGGACTACTGAAAACTCAGATTACACAGAAATACATTCATATTGATTAGAAAAAATAGAAGTTTAAATGAACCCTAATGCTATTATTAAAAATGCACTAAATAAGTTTAGAGAACTTTATATGAACATATCTTGGTAGCCCGACTCATTTCCTTTACATACCATATGGCTATAAACATTTCTTCAAAGAATGACATTTCATTTTCTTTCAAATGTATAAAATAAGCTCCAATTTAACTGAAGTTATTTCAGTTACTCGGAATTTCAAGGCCTCGGAATTTCAAGACTCTACTGTACATAAAAATGGTTATTTGGTTTGTGTATGCTTCAAAAACTTAAAAAGTTCTGCAGTGATTAAGCTCAAATTTTAACACAACATTCAACTTGCTGCAAAGAATGTTTTTATTTATTTTCCCATCAGTAACTTACCTGCAACCATGAGTAAACAGCTTTTTTAACAGCCAACCGCGTCCTAGCTACCGCACCATCTGCTAAATGTTAGGAAAATACACACTTAACTATATCTTCTTTATATGCAACACTCACCATATGAGCTAACAACCACAGGCAAATGTGTAACATTATCTGTTCAAAATTAAATTTTTTGTTAACAAATACTAACTTGTCTACTTGCATCCTATTCAAATTATTATTCTATATGAATGTAATATTCACTTCAACACTTTAGCTTCCGGGCACAATATCGGCTTTTTCCCGGAGAATCACCATAATATTTTAAGCTTATTTTAAAATAATGTGTACTTATCTTTTATTTCCCTATTACATCTATGTACAAAGATATGTTTCTTATCATAGTATATACAGGGTGCGGCAGCATAACTTCCTTTTTTTAAATGCTCGCCATTGAGTTAGTTGATGTCATAGCGGAGCGCTAGTGGTCTCGTTCAAGAGGGGGTACAGTAAAGTTTTGTCCCGACACGTTTCAGTCGCCATCATGCGTTGGAATAGTGAGGAGCGTGCCTTTGCCGTTGAGGCCTACTTTTCAAGCGGATGTTCGGTTATTGCAACACAGCGCGCATTTCGGAATCACTTTAATTTAGCCCCGTTGGCACCCGTCCCAGACCGCAAATCAATTGTTACATGAATCACTACATTCAGACAAACTGCAAGTGCGACAAAACGAAGAACTGGAGTCCTTCGGCCCGTTAGATCACCTGAGAACATTGAAGCAGTGAGAGCGTCAATGTTGCGATCACCACGGCGTTCTGCGCACAAACACGCATCTGCCCTTGGACTATCTGATCGTTCTGTGAGAAGAATTCTTCATGATGATCTTCATTTTCATCCCTATAAGATGGCGATAGTGCAGGAACTTTCAGAACGTGACTTCAATTCTCGGATGAATACGTGTGAGCTTCTTCTTGATGTTGTTCCCGAGGGTGCTATTGTTTTTTTTAGCGATGAAGCCCATTTTCATTTGTGTGGGTAGGATAAAAACGAAACATGCGCTACTGGGCTGACAAAAACCCTCGAGAATTGCATCAAAGGCATTTGCATTCACCCAAAGTCACAGTGTGGTGTGCAATTTCTTCAGCTGGAATTATTGGTTCCTGGTTTTTTGAGGAAAATGAGGTTACAGTGACAGTGAATTCGGATCGGTATGTAAACATGCTACAGATTTTTTTTTTTCTCACGGCTAGAAGAGTTGGATTTGGGGGACACTTGGTTCCAACAAGACGGTGCAACAACACACACTTCAAGAGCATCGATGGCTGTTTTAAGGGAACACTTTCTAGAGCGCCTTATCTCAATTAGAGGCGATTTGGAATGGCTCCCGATCTGTCCCCTTGTGATTTTTTTCTATGGGGTTTTTTGAAATCCCGTGTTTATGTGAACCGTCCAAGAACCCTACAAGATTTGAAGACCAACATCCAAGAAGAAATTGCCAACATAACACCTGCTACGCTAACAAGAGTCATGACAAATGCCAGAAATCGGTTTACGCAATGTATGGAGAATGAGGGATGTCACCTAACAGATTTGATCTTCAAAACAATGTAAATAAAAACTTTAGACATGTACCTACATTATAAAAAATAAATAAATATTTTCAGATGCATACAATAGTTTTTATTGAGTTTTCATAAAAGGAAGTTATGCTGCCGCACCCTGTATAAAAACATGTGTTGAGCCAATTTGCCAGACATAGTTTTTTTTATAGCTTAAATGATACCTAAATAAACCAATTAAGCTGACATCGTTTTTGAGGTAATTATATTTTATAACTTAATAATTTACTTCTTAAGGAATTTACTTCCTAGTAAAGAAGAGTTTATCTAAGTGTACCAATGTTTGTACTTAACGTTAACCAAATCCGATTTTTTTAAGAATTATTTTACAACTAAATATTTAGTCAATGTTTCTGACTTATTTTTTAGGTTTTGTGAAATTCTGAAAAGAATAGTAAAAGTCAATGTAGTATGTCATTAAACATTATTTATTTTATTATTAAAGTATGAACCAATTTTTTTGGTTGAAATAATCAACTCAACTTCACTAAAATTGTTAACAAATAAGTGTATTGGGCCGTAACTCCCCTCAAAAAGCACCTAGAATAACATCACGTTTATAATGCCATCGGCATTTATCTATAAGTAAAAAACCACCGTTACTATATCTGTAAATAGTGTGAAACTTGTTGTTTAATACTATGTATTCATTTTTCCAAAAGTAGCAACACCGGTTGAGTGGTATACTAATAAACATCAAACATTACTAGACAACAATGTCAGGCCTAGTGTCCCGATGGTAATCGGTTCAGGCTACTGGGCTCTGAATCCAATTAGTTCAACGTGGTAGCTATAGTGTTAATCGAGGTACTTTTGTGTGATCATGTCACATATTAAAATATTTTTAGTATAAGGTTACACATTAAAATTTTTACTGAATGTCAAGTCCAGCAAAATCATAAAGTTTTATCTATACCTGAATTACGTTTAAAATACAAACTTCGGTTCATGGAAAAAGATTTATAGATTTTTAAAATTATAAAAAGGAAAACATTTTTTATCACTTTTTTATGTGTAATCAGGTTTTTAGTATGTGATACCGACTCTTGTGGTGACGCTTTGTAACACTTTGACTCTCTCCGTCACTCCACATCAGTTACCTACTCTCTCTCCCTCTCTCATGGTGTTAGCATATCTATATGCAGATTTGGAACTCTATCCACATGTTTAATTCGAAGAGTGTTATAAAAAAAAATAACAGAAATTTATAAAAATGAGGAACTGTAGATAAATTTTCATTGCTTATAATATGTTAAAATCAATTATTAACTATCAATAAATTAATTTCGATTAACACTAATGAATCAGAGTAATAAAATGAGAGATAAATTCAAAGACGGGCTGACAGTATTCCATTTCTCATGACCTAATAGAGGCTACACTAGTACATTACTAAATTAGTTATTATAATTGTGCAGGAACTCATATTTAATATTTGTTTTTAGAGTTATTATTTTATATTTGTAAAAAATAAAACTAATTCTGTTCAATTACTGGCCGTAGCTCTGCCCCAAGTAAAATTTATTAAAGGTTGGTTTATATGTAGCTGTAATTATGTATTTAAGATTTTATCGTGGGAGAAGAATTGATCCAACAACTCTGACTTTTCAAGAAGATTTTAAAAGATTATCTTTAAAGCAACTAGCTAAAATGAAAGAACTGATTTTATGAATTCGACCAAAGGATTAAAAATATAAACTTTAAATTGTCAAAATCTCAGAAAATATGCCTCTGATTTATAAGACTGTATTTGTTAAATACATTAACTTTTCATTATTATCAACTACTTGACTTACCTAAGTTCAGGTGGATAGCCAAATTCAAATGACAAGATTTTAGAATCGCAGCGGCTTACAGAATGAACAATATTTCAAATATTCCTGCAATAAACATAGACATAACAGATCAAAATGCTACAGATGTTCATGCTACTCAAACATGCATTGCTGATAGTTCTCATATTAATTGCAAAAGGGAAGAGAGTTTACTATGGTTGTTGTGTATATTTCACAGCCACAGAGGTTTATTGATTTTCATCATGGTAAAAAAAATAATCATGAACTACTGACGATTTTAGAAAAGTGTATTAATGTAAATTTTGTTAAAGCTTAAGTCAGTAATTACATTCCTTTAAAAGAAATTATTTTAATATAAGAAAGTATTTTTAATATAACTTTTAATGTCGTGTTGAATAGTTTGGTAAGATAATTCAGTTACCATCGTCAAGATATCACAGTAATACCATTAGAAACAGCAGCATTAATATTAATATTACTGAAGTAAATGGCAAAACAACTGACAATATTTAAGAAATTTTTTAATTACATCAATAAGTAGGTACTTATTATACTTAGATATTACTTGCGACCAGACTTTTTGTTAATTATAAGTTGTTAAATTGTCAACTTACACTTGGAGGAAACGTTTTTGTCTTGTATTTTTGCTGCTAGGATTTCTGCTGTTTTGTGCTTTTTTGGTACCAATTTTTGAAAGCTAGAAGTGATGTGATCAAAGAGTATGTGTGATGTGTGTCGTGTTTGTTCATTTAGGATGCCATTTTTATGTGTGTTGCAATCCTAGTGGCAAAAATACAAGGCTGAAGAAGTCGTAAGACGAAAACGTTTCCCCCAAGTTTAAGTTAACAATTCAACAACTTATAGTTTACTATTTTGTTTTTGATTATGCCATATTTATTTTTTTTAAGAAACCATCATTCCAAGCACAATTCCTAATATTTATTTATTGCTTGAGTAAATCATTCCTTCATGCACATTTTCTGTACAAAATAGTTTTGATGTTTCACATCAAATTTTTTTCATCTTAAATCTGCTATGTCATTAAATTTTTAAAACATAATTCCTTAATTTAGACTATCATTTTAAATAGTAAAGTATGTCTTTTAGCTAACAGTTGCACATTAATGTCGAAACAATCATCTAGCCACCATCTATCTGACTAACTGTTCAAATTCCTTTAACTTCTCAATTATTATTTGCTTTTTGTGGTCTGTGTCTGTTTTAGGAAATAAACTTTGTGATAGAACAATGTAAAACAATAATTACATTCGGATATAATAGAATATGCCTTGAATACTGAAGTATTTTTGTCAGAAAAATCCAAATCTCTTATTGTGGTACTAAGTTGTACTGTTTGATGAAACTAAAAAGAAGCAGATATCATTTTAGCTGCCAAAACTCGGTTTATAGTGCAGTACCTTGCTTATACATTTGTTAGAAATGATGTTAAAGTATTGTTAATAACATATTGGATTTAACAGGGAAAACCATTAGAATCACTGACCCAGGAACTTGTAGCCTTAGCACAAAGAGGTACATCATACCTTGATCCAAAAAAGTCATGGCTGCCATTGCTTCAGTGTTTGTTAAAACTCAACTCTCATGGTAAGTTCAGTTTCAATTTCTGTTGCTATAAAATTAGTATGGAATTTATCATCCCTTTAAGTTGAGAAATGTTGGTCTTGAGTTTGTAGGCTATATGTTCAATTATTTAGTTAATATTTTATTTCTTTAGAAATTAATTCTGTACTTGTATTTTATGACTCAAATTATTTTTGAAAATAATAGTTTTAAAATTATTGGTTTGTAATAGTAAATTCATTGAGTTCTGTAATTACAAATAGTAAAAAATAATTTTAAAATTGGTTCTCAGATTTGTTACAACAAGTACTAACGAATGCTGACTTGAACTTAACTTCAGAGTTCCATCTTCTCTTGGAACACACAAACGGGACATTAGGAGATTTGAGGAGTCTGATTATGGGTAATTATTTACATGTTACCACTAATTTACTTTAGTATTGAAATTATATTTTTGATACAGTTATTCACTGAATTATAAAGTTTTAACATATCTAGGTTCTCACAAAATTTTAATTTAATCAAGATCATGCTTAACACATTCACTACAGCAATGTTAACAAAATAACTATTGGTATAGACCATCCGACTCACATATGCACCGTACGGTTTCTCGTTCTGGAACGATGTCCCAGATATTTGCCGCTCGTGGTAGTTGAAATGGATCGGCTTATATTTGGGACACTGTTTGAGTGTTACTTTTATTCCTCTGACAAATCAGCGGTTTATTTTAATGGCTTTATATATTGGTATCTGTCTGTAGACATGTTTGATTTAAAAATGAGACATTTGGTCTCTCAGTTATCAAAGTCAATGACATCAAAATGACACTGTTGTTTATTCCTTTGTGCTACTTGGGCAGTTTTTGTTTTGAATGATCAAGTTTTACTAGGTTTACTCTAAATGAAATTTATCACAAAAGATATAAACATGTCAAAAGTGATTGGTGAGTTGTAAATATTCTGTACTCATTTAGAAATCAAATGTAAACATATTTTGTCTCTATTACAATAATATTTATATTATCTGTATTTTTTAGATATATAAGCCTATATTAGCATTCTGTTTAGCATGACTAGCCAAGACAAGTTAGTTGGGTGTTTGTTTATATAAGCCTTTGTAATGGCTCTCACGTGCGACGCTCCCCACGATCTTCGATAGGATTTTGTGCTATAAACCGATCGGCTCATATATGCACCATCCAAAAAAAACCACTAAAAACAGCAAAAACAAAAATATACATTCAACAAAAATACTTATAGTAGTTTTATGTAGAATAATAACTTATTAGAACATTCCAATTTTGGTCTGTAACGAAGGCTGGACCCACATTAACGCGGTCTGTGTAGAAAGATCGAATTTTTACCGCCAGTCTGTTCGGTAGCGAATGTGTTAAACTTGTTGGTTTTAACCTTCCTATTGGATTTTCATTTGACGCAGATTGTAAAATAAATAATTTTGTTTCAAATGGATTTTTAAAGTTATTGTGATTCTAATGTAGAGGGCAATAACAAATTTTATGGTGTAGAAGGAAAACTCTGAAAATTATTATTAAAAAAATGTGATTAAAACGTTAAGGAGCAGCCGGGTGTCCTAAATCGAAAAAAAAAACAATTTTGTAGGTAATTTTCTTTTATTATTCCTCAGGGATTTCTTTTATTTAGTGAAAATTTTATGTATTTCTGACTATTAATTTTTAAGTTATGATTTTGTTAAGTTGCGCTTGGATAGAATGTTTCACTTGTTTGTTTCCCTCAGCTGCCTCACTTTTTATAATACAATCATGTACAGAGTTACTAATTTTTATTGTAGTTGTCTTTGCTTCAGTTATCCGTAACTTATACCTATGTTTACTACAGCTGTCAGCAGACCTGATTGTTCAATTTGTGGTTTTGTTTTTGTGTTGTAAATTTTGTGGTTTGTTTATAAAACATTAAAAATCTGGAGCAAGTGGAGGGATGAAAAATAAAAGTTGGAAATGAAAGGCATTGTATGGTTGTGGGCGGCTTACAAATATAGGTATAAATGAAATAAAGATCTACTATAGACTAGGAATCAGAACGAATGTTGGAACTTCATTAGAATAAATGAAGTCTGCAGTGCAGGCAGAATACTTTCATTTATTGTCCTCAAATGAATCGCCAGTGCATGAGTTGTGCCCAAAAGCCCTTGAAAGTTGGTGTAAATACCAAAAAGCTATTGAAAATGGAAAACCTTTAGACCACAATAAGCAACGCACTCTCCTCAAGCTGTTATTAATAAAAGCAAGACAACTGTAGAAACCTGACTTGGTTAGAAGTTGGTTACATAGCGGTACGCAAAATGCTAGCGAATCGCTAAACTGAGTACAGTCCATTTCCGATAATCCGAAATAATAAATGTACAACCATTTTGGATTACCGGATTTTCGGACCACTAGATTGTATACGTACTACATATACCAACGACGTAAATATGGCTACATATATGTGTAAATGTTATTATAAAGTACGTATAGGCTAATGTTAAGAGTAGAGTTAGTTAAGTACATACTTGTGAACTAAAGTTTTCTTTGGTAAAGCTTTTCAAAATAAGCCACTTTGATCTGCACTGTAAACCTGATCAGAACGTAAATTTAATTCTCTAGCTTTTTCTAGAAACTGTTGACAGAAAGGTTCTATAGCATCTGGATTATTAAACAATTTTTCTCCTGTGATAGAAAAGCACCGCGTTTCATGTCTCTTTTTTACATTATCAAGCCAAATGATCACTGGCTTTAAATTCTTATTTGTTGGTTTAGAGTGCAGCAAAGAAGAATCTCGCCTTTTCCTGCAATAAATGGCCAGATATGGGGTCTTTGCTCCATAGAAGACACACACGATAAAATGTTTTTGTTTTTTTTCTCTATGTCACTGATTGTTGAATTTCTGTTCCCGAAATCTTCTGCTAATTCTTTAGCAGGTACTAAACCAAGTCGCTTTAGAATGTCGCACTTATCTGACAGCTTTTTGTGTTTTCTTTTAAGAGAAGATGCCATTATAAAAATTAAAGGTAAACACACTGCGATAAGAAAACGATTCTACCATCTGCTTGCCGTAAACGTTGAAACTGAACTGCTGATCAAAAGGGATCGATACACTGAGGTCATTGCAAAGTAAATAAAACAATATTGCCTTTTTTCTTTGAACCTCTCCTGTAGCCATTTATTTCTCTCGTTTTGATATTTTCGAAAATTGTTTCGGATTACTGGGATTGGACTGTAGTTTGGTTCCGCCTACCGAAGTCTACTTTTGTTATGAGAGAAACACTAGAATTAGGTGTTATGAACCAGCTAGGGATTAAAAAAAATCAACAAAGCTATTGAAGAGCTGGAAAAATGTGCAGACAGAAGAAGACATTGACAAAGAAAAGGCGGGAGGATATATATGAGAAAGAGGAGGACATTTATCCCTAATTATAGAACAGGAATGTAGAAAGGTAAGCTATTGTGTAAACATTGTAGCCTTATTTAAAATCGTTAGGTAGGCTAACTTTTGTTTTCATATATATATAACAGTAAGATTATTGTATCTAAGTGAAAGTTACTAGGGACATATTTGCTAAACACTATTTAACACATTTGGAGTTTTTTACAAATAACTAACACTTTGCCAATAAAATTAAGTTGATTGTAAGAAATATTTATTTCAAAAGTGAATCTGATTTGCAACGAAAATATTACAACAAGTGATCATTACCTGCAGTCAGTTACTTTCATTCTTTATTTTTTTTTGTATTGTAGTTATCATTATAATTATGGTTGTTACAGGATTATTTGAAAAGTGTAAATTTGAGATAGCAATGTTGAAATCTACATCACGGGTGCAATACCAAGACCTCCATGACCAGTTAGAGAAGGCTTTAAAAGAATCCAACAAAGGCTATCTTGTTAATTCCACATGTAAAGTTTGTGATTTGAGCTTCAATTCACAGCTTACTTTGTTCAGGTTAGTAATAGTTTATAAAATATATTCGTGCAATTCAAATGTCAAAAGATTTACATCAAGAAAGTCTGGTTATACTTATTTTCCATTGATTTCTTAAAATAATTTTGTTATATTGTTACTGGTCGAGGTCTCTTATCTGATAAACTATAGATTTCATAAAACTTCATGGGTATATTTTTTGCAAATAAATAACATAGTATAAAACATATTTGCTTGACATCAAAACCTCTCTATTTATTTTACATTCAAGGTCTCTTTTGGAAACATATTAACTGTTTTAATGAAAAATTATATATAGAGTTTCTAAAGTTAACATGAAATATTGTGAAAATATTAAACTGAATTTTTATGAAAAAATATGGATGGTGGTGAAGCCGTTACACTGCACAAAAATATTCCACAATATCGAAGTAACCATTACAATGAAAACACGCCCATCTCACATTGTTCTCTGCCATAGCAGCCTAATCAGGGCTGACCTAGACGCTGGAAGTTTCATAATTACATTGTGTACAGCATTGTTAGATACTTTTAATAATAAGAAGAAAAAAAGAGTGTGTGTCAGGAATTGGTTGAAGAATTGACTGACTCATGGTCGCCGTAACCTACTTCATGAACTTAGCTTGGAACCTACACTTGGATGGAGGGTTTTTTAAGAAACTGTTGGACATAGTTCGCCCTCCGATTGAAAAACGTGATACATGACTGATGAGATATTACACAATTAATGTGCAACAAAATATATTTTTTCCTGCAACGTTCCACAAAGTATTAAACATCCCTGTTTTGGGGAATATTTCTCATCACACTTTCAGTATATTTGCACAAAAACTACATGTTCAAAATTTTGTTAAAAATTTTTGACAATATGAGAGTTGTCTTACAAAATTACAAAAATGATTCTAAATGGAAGAAAAATGCATAATTTTTCCAGTTAAATTTCAAAGTAAACCAGATGGATTGCTGCATATTGCATTTTCATTTAGAAGGAAAAACTTATAATCTGTTATTCTATGTAAAATAAAAATCATCTTTGATTGGATCAGTGGTTCATATTATAAATTCACATTATCATCTAAACATTTGAGTACCTTTTTTAAATTCAGGGATAATAAACTTATGTATTATAGGTACTCATTATAAACTTGGAAATTACTTATCTACAACCAAGCATACTACTTTTTCATACAAATTATTTAAAATTTTACCACACAACACAATTAAATTTACAATTAAAGCAAACAACAAACGAATTACAAACAGTAACAATATTCTTTGTTACCTACTTTTGTGAACTAATTCCAAATATGAATTAATAAGTTTACGTGTTCTGGTACTACTATTACCTTAATTAATGTTAATCGAAACTTTGTTCTAGAAATAAATATACAATATTAAAAGCTACATATGATTTATTCCCTTTACAAATTTTCAATTCAACCACATTTGCTGGGTTATGCCTTTAGTCTTGTTATTGTTCAAGCTCTATGTTTTAATATCAATCATAACCTTATTGATATATGTGTTTTGCATTAAATAGAATTAAAAACGTTTTGTTGCAGGTGTGGTCACGTATACCATTCAAACTGCCTTGAGAACCATCATCGATGTAGTCAGTGTTTTAAACCAGAGGTTTCCAGCTAATTGTTTAATCCATTAAAGTCTGTATTGTTTAATATATTTTGTTATTTATATATATTCATATATTGTTACTGTTATATAAAACATATGTGCATTTGTGTTAAATAAATACTTTTATAGAGATTACTTTCTGATTGTTTTTGCTAGCATATTTACCCTATACATATTTAAAGAAAATATTAGAAGATAATTCTTATACGCCTTAGGAATCATTTCTGCTATAACTGCTAATACAGGTATCCTGGGGCAGGACGAGGACCAACCAGCTCACTGCCTTGAATCTAGATACCTGTGGGAAGAAGTAAGTAAGGTCAGGAATCATTTCTAGATAGGGATGGTCGATCCAGTGACTTCAACAGATCGGTGATTTTTAGTGAGAGCGCCAGGTTTGGATCAGTGACTTTCACCAGTGACTCTAGTACTGGCGACAAGGTATACTGAGACTGCTCTTCATGTCTCAATAACAGGCAGGCATACCACACTGGTGAATTGATTCCAAACCTTGCTTTTTTTTGGAAGGCTCATTTCATTTAAAAATAAACTACAAAATTAAGAACAAGCTATCGAGTGCAAAATAACGTATACTGTACATAACACTATCTTGAAACCTAACACAAATCGATCACCCACACACGACGTAAATGAGTAGAACCAGTGACAGCGACAAATCAACCAATGACAGCCCTTTGATCCAGTGACTGCGACTTTTTGCCCAATTACAATAGAGGCAACTTCCGATTGATCCATTATCACTGGAACTGGCATTTTCCATGTTTTGTCACTGGTACCACCAGCGACAAATGAATATCAGTGACAAGTCACCGTGACAGAAAATATCGATCATCCCTAATTCTAGAGTAAAATATATTTTGCTCCTATAAATTTATTATGCATATGTTTTTCTTGAAAAATGCTTGTACTACTATTTTAATAAATTTATCCACAATTTAAATACTTTACTATGTAGTTTCTGCAAGCATTATTAATTGTTTTATAGATTGTGATAATGTTGTGTCATGTAACATTTTAAAGTGCTCACCCAAAGGGGGGTGCAGATTAGCCTCACCTACGAGGGGTTTGGCGTCCCTCGCGGTACCCTAGCCTAACACTACACCACTTACAAAGCACACACACACACACACACACACACACTTACATCTTCTCTTAGGGATTTTTGACTGGTCAGAACCGTTATGCGTTGGGAGTGCTGAAAAGTCCAGAGCGTGACAAACTCTGGTGTGGGACGCTGATGTGAGCTTGTTATGCCGAAGACATAAGCACGGTTTCTGGTCTACCAGCCGCTTCGGTCCTTGGTCAGGGAGTGTCCGCGGTGCATGGGTGTCGGAGCCTGTGCACAGTATTACGAGTTCTCGACTGATGCCCATCCAGTCGAGCTAAGAAGAAAAGCTATAGGCCTCAGAGTTCTGAGGGTTGGAAATGATCTTATTGTGATCAAGGTTGTACCCGTTAGTCTCGCCCGTAACGCTTGTGGTGAATTTCGTTTGTGGTGTAAATTTGTATGACTTCATAGTATTGTTTATACTTGTCACACATATACTCTCTCATCTTCATGATGTCTTTTATCTTTTTTAATATTTATTTTTCCAGCAGGATCACAGGGTGGCTAAATTGTGTTGGTTTTCAAGAAGGAAAGAAGTAACTGTTAAATTAGAGCATGCTTGAAGATATCCTAATTCTTTATTATAATCAAATAGAAACTATATGCTTATCTTAAAATTTACCTTGTCTGGCTTTTTCACTGTTTTCCCCTTCGTCTCTTGAGAAATACACGATTTTTTGTAATGAACCCTCATCCAATTTCTAAAGTCATGTGCTATAAACTTATCAAATCCTTACTTACTGGACCTTATATGTTGCGAGACCTCATTTACAGTGTATATGCAATTGTGTGCCTTAAAATATTTTGAAATAATACCAAAATCTTTACTCATGAGCATTTTCTTTGCTTCAGTGGATAGATGAATTTGCTGAAGACACTAAAATTAATGCGTCTTGATGTTCTCTACACAAATACAACAAAACTCAATAAAAAAAAAACTGACTCTCCCTTTTAACAAAAACTGATTTATATTTGTTTTTGTCTAAAATGAGTGAAAAAGATCACTCGTGGTAGGATGCTGAGTAGAATATAGACTCTTGATAATCAGGCATATCTGAGACCAGATAGTGGGTGGTTTGATTATAAAATATTATGGATCAGCAGGAGTACCATGAAAAATGATAAAAATCCAACTTGCTGTATTTGAACTTAGTTCAAACAAACTATAAATGGGTTAAGAAAAAACATTTGATATATTTTTAGTTTGCTGGTTTTATTTACAATATTTGATCATAAAGAAACTAAGTAAGAATAAATAATACATAATGTGTAGATAATTGGAGCAATAGTGCATCTATTAGGCTTACTATTTAAATACAATGTTATTACACTAAACATAAACCAGTGTTTGATTTTAATATAAATGTTTATAGTAGTTTCAAATATAGTATGTTATTCATTCATTGCATATTTTTATTTTATTTAAAGTTTCTGAAATTAAATTCTCTTGTAGAAAAAAGAAACAGTGTAAACACGACATTGGGGACATGGAAAGAAGAGTCAACATAAATTTATCAAATATGAGCAACACACATAAAAATGAGATCCTAAATGAACTAACACGGCACAGATCACACATACTCTTCGATCACATCACTTCTAACTTTCAAAAAATGGTACCAAAGAAGCACAACTGCAGCAATCCTAGCAGCAAAAATACGAGGCTGAAGATGTAAGACGAAAACGTTTCCTCCAAGCGTAAGTTAACACTAAACACTTTTAAATGTTTTAAAAACCTGCCTATAGTAGCACTTACTTTGTTTGTTGAGGACGGCCGTTTCGGGAGATGTGTCCCATTGTCAACTCAGACTGTAACAATGGGACACATCTCCCAAAACGGCTGTCCTCAACAAACAAAGTAAGTGCTACTATAGCCAAGTTTTTAAAACATTTAAAAGTGTTTAGTGATTACTTACGTGGAGATGGAATCAACAAATGGTAAGTTAACAGTTTAACAACCTTTGGTTAACCAAAAGTCTGGTCGCAAGTAATATCAATAGTGTAATAAGTAATGTCCTGTATGTTCAACAAATGTCAGATAGACTATTAAAATGTATTTACTGTTAGATCATGGGAAAGGTTAGTAGTCCAGGCTTATAGCTACTGTGGTATAACTTTTAAATACACAACGTATGTAATAAAATATGGTTTTTGCTTCGACATATGAAAATTCTTAATCAGATCTATGTGTATATTTTTTGTAGCTACAGCCATATTTCATACCATTTCATACTTCTCTTTAGAAGAAAGCTTTCTGTGTCTGTGTATTATTGCCAGGTCAACCGAACCATGGGGCTATTAAGTAGCTCCTCTTTGTACTAATTTAACTCCTCTTTTCCTAATTTGCATTGGAATAGATTATTTCCAATAATAATAATTATTATTATTATTTACAATAGTTTTTATTGTCTGTCCTGTTATAAGACTGCTTTTATTTCATTATAAATAGGTTTTTACAATGTACTTGAAAAATTCTAAACTCCTTGTCAGCTGTTTGTGGTTGCTTACTTAGCAGGGTATGAGTATACTTGGAAAAGTATTTCTTAAAATAGAAAGGGCCATGCTGTGGCGATAGGAGTACAGAGGTTGTAGTAAACAAATAACATCAACCAATGACAATAATTTATTTTAATATTTCTACTAAACTAAGCAAACCTATTTCTATTTACAATAAGCATATATATAAAAATACAAAATACATTTTTCTAAAACTTATTTAGCTCCTAACAATCTTATTTAGCAAACTTATAAAAGTGTATATACATATTTTTACAGAATTGAAATAGTTTTGTTTGGAAAATGAACATAAATTTTTAAAACTTCATGAAAAATAAAATGTTTCAGTTGATACTAGAGCTTATTTTTTTAAACGCTAATTATTCTATTAAAATGTAATCTTAAATTTGGAAAGGAATAGATAAATATATAAAAAATATAGTTGTATAACAATAATAAGAATTCCAAGTGTTTATAGAAACAGTACATTTTTAAAAGTTGGAAAATTAGAAGGTCCATTACATCAGTGAGCTCATTCATTGAGTAACTACATTACACCTCTCTCTTTCTCCCCCTCTCTCTCACACACATATACATACATGTACATATACATTAACAGCCAACATCTATTTTATAAGTTTTAACCAAGGACTGATAGATGGAATGCCTTATGCAATAATGGTGATTAAAGGATTATGATCTGAAGGTGGTTGGTTGGAGTCATATCCTCTATAGAATCAAATTTTATAGTGTGCTTGAACTGACTTTGCAATATAAATGGCATTATCAGACTATAAATCTTCCTCTGTAGAATATTTCAAGCAGTGAAGTTCTGCACCAACTGCTGGTCAGTTGAAAGAATGATGTGGTGTAAGTTCTTCATCAAGACAGTTGCTACAGTTTTGATATTTTTTTATTCCTATCTGCTGAAATATTCATGTTTTATGATGTTTTGTTTTAAGTTTGATGAGAGTGGCGGCTGTTTTCCTGTCAATGTTGAGATGAATTACTTGATTATGAGGTTTCATTCTTGAGGGTGCAATTTTTTTTGATTTTGCAAACACACACACACACACACACATATATATATATATATATATATATATATATATATAATACATATACATATACGTAAACTGCCAACATCTATTTTATAAGTTTTGAACAAGGACTGATAGAGGGAAAGGGAAAGCCTTGTGCTACAATGGTGACTAGGCTATAATCAATTAATCACTTTACCATTAGTTTATGACTATCTGAACCTTAAATTTTGTAAAAACATACTGAGACAGTACGTTTTTGATCGCAGTGTGGCGATCTTCATCTGTACATAAAATTACACACAAAATAGAACAAACCTCATAAATAAAATAAAAGATATAAACATATCACACAATTCAACACTACTATCACTTGGCATAACAAATACGTACACAAACATACCCACACCCCAAACTCGCAACATCCTAGAAACACAATTAATATAGAACAACATACCAAAAACTCACGTCACTGAAATCCTAGACATCCTCCAAACCAGCTTGAAACAAAACTATTTCATCCACAACTCAAACTTTTATTCACAACCAGATGGATTACCCATGGAGAGTCCTATCAGCAGTATCCTAAGCAAAATTTTCCTACAACACATAGTAAACACCAAGACACAAACAATACACACACACACAAAATCATTTACTGGTAGAGATATGTTGATGATATCATAACACCATACAGAGGCAACACCCAGCAATGCGAAAAACTTCTCACCTACACTAATAAAATACATCAAAACTCAAGTTCATCTCAGAGATTGAAACCAACTGATCCCTAAACTTCCTAGACCTCGCCATAACAAAAAGCCACACACAATAACACAGCTTCAACATTTACAGGAATTCCACAACAACAGACACACTTATCCACAACACCTCAAACCACCCTATCCTTCACAAATACGCTGCCTTCAGATCCATGCTTCATAGACTTAAAGAATTTCCAATGTCTACAGAAAACATAAGCAAAGAACTAGATACCATTAAATATTTAGCATACACACATGGATACAACACCACTATGATAGATAAATTATGGCATTATATACAAAAAAGCCTTAAAACTAACACTACAGAGAGGGAAAACAAATACATCACAATACCATACATAAACAGAACATGAAATAAAATAGGCCACAAATTTCAAAAAACAGGATAACAAATAGCATACAAAACTAGAAACAATTTACAATACAAAATACAACACGACACCAACAACAAAGATAAACTACAAGCACCAGGCGTATAAAAATTAAACTGCAACAAGTGCAACAAATTCTACATTGGACAAACAGGTCACAGCTTCAAACGAAGAGTCGAGGAACACAAGCAGAACACCAACTCACCATTTTACAATTACATAAAAGAAACAGGACACAAATAGTCAGACATTTATCAACAAAAAAGTACCACATCTCAACACACTACAACAGTATGAAATATTCAAACACACAAAAACACAAAATACAAACATATTAAATGAACAAACAATACAAATCACACATACTCTTTGATACTATCTTTACTTTACTTTAGCCAATGCCCGCACTTGGCTGTTGAACCATTCGGCATCGAGCCTTCCAGTTACGATTTATTTTGGACAGCTGGTCGTTCAGCTCAGGACAGGTTGAAATGTGGTCCTCATTCATGACACCATGGAGACAGAGCGGACATGTACCTGATTTTGCTAGGCTAAAATGGTAGAGGTGGGCCTGGAGATAGTCGTGTCCTGTCAGGAGTCGAAAGTCAGCTACGGCAGTTGCTCTATCGCTTGTGGGCACCAGAGGACCGCTACTGCTAAGTGATGCCCACTGTTTTCCTCTGCTGGCTTCCTCATGCCCTTGTTTCATGGAGCGTTTCAGGGTTGAATCGATAAGGTGTTTGGCAGAGGTGAGGCTGGCTTCTGCGTATGGGTGTTGCATTTGTGCTCCATTTTTTACTAGGTCGTGTGCTCTTTCATTGCCTGTGATGCCGAGATACCTTGAGATCCGCTGAAGGCTAATTGATCATTCATTTTGCAGAAGATGTGAGATTGCTTCTCAGCAGTGGAATATGTTACAACAGTCTGTTGAAGAGTTGTCGGCTATTGTAATTTTGGCGGCTTGGGAGTCTATAAAGAAAACAGCTTATTGATGGTTTGTTGATGGGTGATGAGTAGCAAGCTCCTCTGTGGCCAGTCGCACTGCCGTTACTTCCCCATCAAAATTACTTGCATTTGCCCCAACGCATTGACTGATTTCAAACAGACTGGAGAAAGCTCCAGCACCAGCTTCAGTGGGAACAAGTTTAGATCCATCAGTGGAGACATGCAGCCAGGCTGGTTCAGGATGTAATGTGTGGATTGTCCCAAGGGCAGAAATCGCTAGCTCCTCTGGGAGTGCAAGATGCTTAGGAGTTCTCTTTGATACTATCAAAAACCTGCCTTTAAAACCGTCATCGCCTAACCTAACAACTCCAAGTAGAAGACATTGATGAAGATCGCCATGTGGCGATCGAAAACGTTCTGACTCAGTAAGTTTTTATAAACTTACAAAATTTAAAGTTCAGATAGTAATAAACTAATGTTAAAGTGATTAATTAAGTTTCACCAAACGTAATGGACAACAAAATTCAAAATTATAATGAATGATCTGAAGGTAACTGTAGGGGGGTTGGTTGGTGTCATATCCTCTATAGAATCAAATTTTATGGTGTTTGAATTGTCTTTGCAATGTCTATTGGTAACATCAGAGTATAAATCTTCCTCTGTAGAATAGTTCAAGTGGTGAAGGCCTGCAGCAACTTCAGGGCAGTTGTAAACATGATGGGATGTAAGTTCTTCATCAAGACAGTTGCCAAAGTTTTCATATTTTTTCGTCCTATCTGCTTAATATTCATGTTTTATGATGTTTTGTTCTAAGTCTGATGAGAGTGTGCGGCTGTTTTGTTGTCAATGTTGAGATGAGTTGCTTGATTATGAGTTTTGATTCTCGAGGGGGCAATTAGTTTTGATTTTGCAAAGCATTTGTATCTGCTAGCAAAATTAGGATAATGTTTTGAACTAGGGTTCTGGCGTTTTTGCCAAGGAGTCAACAATTTCCTTGAATTCAAGGGTAAATGTAAGTTAAAGAGAGAATAAAATACCTCATTTGGAAAACTACAGAACTAAATCCGATTGAAACCCCTGTTGGGTGAAAATTTCTTTACAGCAGAAAAGTATTTGTTACCAAGACTCCATTGCATTTCACCAAAAACAGAAATTTTAATTAACATGAAAAAAATGAAATTTATTTTCAGGGGTGTTTAAGTGTATAAACTTAAATGTAATTCTAAAATTAATTGTTGTATGAGAACAAAGAAGACAAATCAATTGGGGGGGGGGGGTAAGAAAAGTAATATGTAAAATAACAAGTAATGTACATGAAGGTAAGTTAATGAAATTAAATCATTTTTTTGTGGTTTTACAAACATTTTTTTTAATTTTCGGAAATTCAGAAAATTGAAAAAGGACATTCTACTCTAGCTGTCTAACTTAAAAAACAGAAATAAGCAGAAACCTTCCTCTAACATCTTGAAGAATACATTAATCTAGAAGTTAAATACCAATTAATCTACCAAATTTAAGTACAATGATTTTTGACATAATAATTGTTATTTCAAATGGATTTTTTAAACTAGCTTTCCTTTTGAAATCTTTTCCGTACCAACAAAATCTTTTATATACTACTAAAGAATTTTAGAAAATCATAAGTTGAGCAGTTTCAGTATTTATTAAAAAATCAGATTTTTGTATTCTTGTGTACTCTGCTTTCTTTAATTGTAACCAACTCATCAATTTCTTCCAAACTTAACTTTTTATTTCTGACTAGTCCTTTCATCTCTATCTAGAGACTAAAGCAATCTAAAAACTCAGAAAAACAACTAAAATCTTTGTAGTTCAATGGTTGCTATCAAATGCTAAATAAATATAAAAGGAATTTAATGGTTCAAATAGATGCTGAGAGTTTTTCATTAGCTTAAAATTATCAGTTGCTTAAAATTATTTTATAAAACATTTTCAATCTAAATATAAGTTTTATATATGCATTTAATAGTTGTACTTCAGAACGTAAAGAGGCATTTTGGTCAAGTCAATAAGTAATTTATTAGACAGCCTGAAATTGACATTAGTTCTTTGTCCACTATTCCTATTAACTATGCAACAATGATTGTTTGAAATATTTACAGAAATGGATGACACTACGCTTGTATGGTCACTCTGGAAGCAGACTGGGGTTGTGTCCTTTCAAGAGCCTTTAACCTTTTGTTTTCCTCTTCAACTTCTGACCACACTTGTAAAACAGTCATTCGTCTAGTGCAAAAAAATACACACAGGTGCTATCACTAACTTTATAAGTAATTATCAAGTCAACATTGCAATCAGGAAGTACAGATAGACAGAGAAAATGGGCTAACTTACATGGGTCTAGTTGTAGGAATCAAGTGCTAGGCAGTGTTCAATATAAACTAAATGTAAGTTTTAAATATAGCTTAATTTTAAATTAAATTAAACACGTAGAGTCCTAAATTAACTCCATTTTCAGGGATATTCTTTATAACGTCTTTTGATATTCTATAGCTTTGTTGTACAACCCAATAGAATTTAACTATAATTTGGAAGTAATAACTCATGTAGGAGCACATTCCAATGAAAATTAATTTCATGTTAAAAAAAAGAAAGAAAACCCTAAAACATGCATTAAAATGAAATAAAACATTTAAATGTTTCAGTATATTAAACTGTAAAAAAACAAGTAATATACAATTTTCAAGTCAATTCCTACTTGAGTCAACAAAGAAAAATTGTATTTTCGTTTTTTTAAAATTTTATAATTACAATTATAATAAATATGTATATTCATATGTCACAATAACAATACTTAGCGGAAAAATAGTTTCCTTACAATTTCTCATTTCCCTTCTATGTATAATGTTGGACTATTAGTTTTGTTTGTTACTATTTATATGCTTTCTTTTTTTGTAGCTTGGATTGTATTGTATTTTTTTTTGTTTTCCTTTTGCTTTGTCCTTTTGTCAAGCAAGGTTCGACATTGTTAATCCAGTTTGTTTCATTATTTTATTTTTGTCATTGATTTTTAATCCTAGAGTTATTTATGATATTGTGTGGTAACCATGACAATAATTTTAAGTTACACAATGGAGGTTTTGATATAGATATTTGAAAAGTTCATTTCCAAGTTGCGTCTACCAAAAAGCACTACCCTTCGAACATGAAGATATTATTTTGGATCCGATCTAGACCCAGCAAATGTTTTTAATTTAATTATTGAATAAATATTTGAAAATAGTAATATCATCAATTTTCATCCACTATAGGTTCAAAAAAATGTATTTGAATTTGATTGGATGAATAAAAATGTATTATATTAACGACTGAAAATTTGTACAAGATTTATATCTGGAGAGTGTGAGCTAATAGAAGGAATTTAATAAACAATTAAAAAAGTAGCATAATCAGGGGTCTAAATAAATTACTGAAAAATGAAATAAGTTTAATTAGGACGTCACACTTAAAAATAAAGTAATGTGTTGCTTTGTATACATACAGTTGTATACGTATAGTTCCACATTCAACTATCATCTTACAGTGCATGAAGCTCGGAATACAAGGTAAAATGTTGCAATTCATATGGCATTTTTTACAAAACCGTCTGATAACAGCATCAGTAAATGGCTCACTTTTTTCATTGTTCCGAAACGAAAACTGCATTCCTCAAGGAGGAATAATTTGCTCCAACCTATTTAATATCACCGTCAATGACAAGGCGGACGAATTTCTACCTGAGGTAGATAGTATGAGTTTTGCCGACTATATAATGATCTGGGTTACATCCACTGATCATTTAAAAGCATGTGAAATCCTTCAGTCCTCACTGGATAAATTCACTAATTGGTGCTCTAAATGGTCTCTAACTATATCGGCGGAGAAGACCCATTACACTTTTTTCACCTCTCGAAATAAATTGGGATCTTTCGCTCCCGAACTCAAAATACTTGGCAAGCAATTGAAATATAATAGGTCCAATAAACTACTAGGGATCCTTTTGGATCTGAAACTGCGATGAAGTAGTCATATGGAGTATGTTATGGAAAAATGTGTATCAAGACTTAATGCTCTCAAAGCCGTGACCAGCTGTGATTGGGGTGCTGATACAACTACTCTAAAGATGTTTTATATTGCCTTCTTGAGATCTAAGGCAACCTATGCATGAGAAGTGTGGGGTTCGATGGCGAGGTCTCAACTGAATAGACTGCAAACTCTACAATCTGTTGCAATCCGGTTATGTCTGGGGTGCACCAAAACCACCTCTATAGCAGCCATGGAGATTGAATTGGGAGTTGAACCTATTGGACTCTATATCGATAACAAAATATGGACCAAATACTTGTCAATAAAGGCTCTTATGCCAATACACCCATTAAGTAACATGTTGTCATATGATTCCAACATAAAGCAGTCATTCAGCTATAAAATTAATCAACTGTCCACCAAAATGCCTTGTTTTGTCCCTGTGAAAATTCTGACTTGCTATATAGAGCCACCAAGTAGATGGCCCGAGATAAACATTGCATTTAACCTACCACATGTGGTGAACAAGAAAGATCATGTACAACTATTAAAAACAATAACATTAAACATGATTCAATCTCAATACAAAAGCCACATAAAAATATTCACAGATGGCTCGCTCGACCAGGAGAAGAGCTTATCGGGGGCAGGCTACTCTAATGAATTGAACGGAGACTGTTTTTACATCCCAGCCAATTCCAATTTCAGCATGGATACTGAGCTTTTGGCTATAAGTGCAGCCCTGACTAGCTGTGTGGATTTAAAGGGCAATTCAAAAATATGCATCATATCCGATTCGAAACCGCCCTTTACTCATTGTTAAATAACTCTACAAGTGCATACTCGTTTCGAATATCAGAAATAAGAAAAACCATCCTAGAACTAGTGGACTGCGGGAAGGAATGGATACCTGCCTATTGCGGAGTACCCGGAAACGAAAAGGCTGACAAAATTGCGAAAATAGCCTCAACCATGGGACCTACAGATGAAGGAAAACACTCCCTGCTACATTGCAAAAGTGTAAGCAGGGAAGTTTTCTGAAAACTTTGGTGTGAAAATTGGGAAAAAGAGTCTACTGGTCGACACCTTTACCAGCTCCAACCAGAACCACCAGTCGAGGACAAATATAGGGAAGTAGCACGATCAACAGCATCTTTTGCTGCCAGAGTAAGAACCGGCCATCTGGTGACACTATTTTGTTTTAATCTCACAGAGTCTCCGTTGTGTGCGCTCTGTGGTGTGGAGAGTGAAACAATTGAACACATCCTGCTGAACTGCCCTTACCCATTACCTACAAGAGACATCCTCAGACCAATTGTGACAAAGTGGCAAGATATTTTAGTTAAGAAGAACCTGTGAGCCATTGCATCATATATATATCGTGGACATCGGGCCATTGGCTACAGTTGAGCTGGACGCCTGCACGAAGAAGTAAGAAGCAAGTAAGTTTGTATACATATATACATACATTTAGTTTTGCAAACAATTATTGTATTTTGGAGTGTACACTACCGCCAGATCCTTACTATTATACATATAGTAAAAAGAACTGAACACAATTTACAAAAAACACAATATGTATAAAACAAGACACAAACAACATTCAAGTTTCTCTATATTATGCTATAAACTTGAACAATGTGTGTAACACTATAACAGAAAATATTATTTTGTGGTTTAGAAAGTTTAGCGTCTGCTGAGAAATATCAGTAGGTAGTGGTTTTCTACCAAGTGTTACCAAAAGTGCATTTTTTAAAATTTAATAATTTTTTACATTTTATTAGAATATTACCAATTTAACAACTATGTTTGTATTTTTATTTATAAATTTTGGAACATAAAAATGTAAATTTTTACATATTGTTACAAATGTACTCACCAATAATAATTAAAATTTTAAATGTGTTTCATACTTACCAACAAACTTTAATAGCTTAATTAAAATGTTCATTAATCATATAAAAACATTCCTCAAAAACGCTTAATTAAATACTTTATTAACAAATATCTTTGGAGGCTTTCCTGGAGTTTCTTGAGAATGATTGTTTGATGGCTGTGAATGCTCAGACTTCAAGCACATAATTCAGACTTAAGAAACAAAGTTATTTCTTAAAATATAATAGTCTCAAGTTTGTTATTTTCAAAGGTTATTCATTATTAGTTGCCAACTCTTCACACAATGGAGTGTTTTGTTAGCATTTATTAACTAATTAAAAGAACTCACAAAAGGAAAAACCACCATTCTCAGTGAATACAGTTTACACAAATTGTATAGATAGAGTTTAAGAAATATAAATTCCAACAAGTTTTAATTAATTGAAAAAGAAACAGTTTTAATTTATATTTTGTCCGATTTATATTTATATCTACTGTAGATGATGTTTTGTTTTCTAAAACCTTGTGCATTTGTGTAAGATCAATTACGTTCCAATGGTTCCATTGACATGAAGACCAAGTGCAGATTTTATTTATAACAGACCCTTAATGACAACAGATATTTGCAACTGTAGAACCTTGTAGTAATTAACATTGTAACAAGATTTATGTGAAATCATGCACAAAATACACTTTTCATTAAAAGGGAAGTTCATTTTAGTATATGTGGTTAAATTTTTAAAGATATATTTTAAATCATTGTAATTTAAGGTCAATGGTTAATTGCCAATCATGATTGTTCCTTATTTTTGCAAGCAGATGAGTTTTAAGTCTCCATCATATGATTAAAAAAGTTTCCATATCTCTAAATGGGATAATTGTCTTGCCTTACTCTTTATTTTGAACTAAACACTTGTAATATTTACAACTTGCCTGTACTAGTACTTACTTATATTTGTTGAGGGCGGTTCTTTCGGGAGATGTGTCCTATTGTCAACTCAGACCATAACGGACTTGTAAATATTACAAGTGTTTAGTGAAAACTAGTAGCTCATGTGAAGATGGAATCAACAAATATAATTTTTTTTGAAATTAAAATAAATCTACTATTATATTATGAAAGTAATTATTCTTTTAGTACTTAATTATTTTACTTTTTTGTCATCATGAAAATGTATTCATATAACAGAAAACAGAGTTTGTTTTATCCTATTTAAAATTGCTTATTTAATTATTAGCAATCTCTTTTCTCCTTCTTTGGCTCTCTCTTTCCTTTGGCTCCTTCTTTGCTCTCCATTGATTCCCACTTTCGAAGATTTCGATTCGTTTCACAGAGTTAATCTTGTGACACTATCTACCTTTACATCTTATTTAGGTCTATGCTTTATGTCCAGTGGTTTACGTCTTTTGAGCTCTCTTTGCATACCACCAATGTCATGGAGTTCCTATCTTCACATTATCCAGCTTCTCTTCTTAATCTTCTTATTGACTGTTGTAACTATAGTTTATAAATATTTTCAAAAATGTGTGTACAAGTAGTAAATATAATTAAAAAGAAATGAGAGTACCATAGATGATGTTTTAGTCTTGAAGGATTGTGTCACCTTATAACATTGTTGCTCATGGTGTGTTAAGTGTATCTTGATAGTTTATAAATACAAATTTTGTATTTTGGACCAAGAGCACTACAATGGCATAGTTTGGAAGTATTCTCTGACATGTGAGCAGGTTAAAATGTTAAAACTGGATGAAAGATTAAAATTAATTATTTTAAACAACATACTGAACTATTTCTAAAATTATTTTATTCTTAGTCTTTTACAAGTAAATTATTACAATTGTACATTATATTATTTACACTAAATAGATAGTACTACTGCATTCTAAAGCATTTACATTACATATTAAAAAATTCAAATTACAAAAATTTAAAGCATTTTCTCTACAATGTAAGCAAATGCTGGCCATACTGAAGCCGCAGTCGAGGAACCATCTTGTAGCTAGCTTAGCATGCTCTTCAATATGTCATACTAATAAAAAAATAAATAAACATTAGTTGATACAAGGAAAAAAGGAGTAAGGGGTTGGAGATACAAGGAAAAATTGTAACATCAATACCAGATGTAAGGGCTTAGAAACAGAGTAATTTTACTGGAATAGTGGATTTAGAATGGGATTATAGAAGCTTTGACCAAGATGCAGTGGGCCACTAAAGAAATATTTTGTGTATTAAATAATATGATTAGATAATATACAAGCTAAACTGTAGAAAGCAACATGCTATTAAGGAATATGTAAGTATTAGATAATATAATACTAACTGTAGCTTTTACCAATTTGGAAAGGGTAACTTCTGTAATAATCTTGGGTCCCGCCATTTCTTCAATAAATTATTTTCCAGGTTTTACTTCTTCCTGTCTTTTAAGAACCCTCACATCCTCGTAGTACTTTCTATACTTATTACAGCAATTTCTGTTCATTTCTTGCTTTGTTTTTATTGCTTTGTGAATCCTTTAAATTCCTACTCATTGCTCAGTGCTTATCTTTGTCCTATATAAAATCTAGAACTGGATTCACCGAAAACGGAACAAGGTAGACCTTCATCATTCTTTATGCACTTACTATGTGTCACCTTGTATTCCTTTACTTCAATACTGTATTTTCTTCATCAATCTTGGCTTATCCTCTACATCAACTGCCCTTAGAAAGTGTCAGTTTTTTTTTGCTCTTTTTGTTTTCAGAAGGTGACCATACGTCATTTTCTACTCATTAAACATTTCATATATATGAAGTCCACACACACACACACACACACACACACACACACATATACACACATACACACACACTCACATGCACTTACACTCACACCCGCACTTGCACACACACACACACTCGCACTTGCACACACACACACACACACACACACACACACACACACACACACACACACACACACACACACACACACACACAGACACAGACACACACACACACACACACACACACACACACACACACACACACACACACACACACACACACACAGACAGACAGACAGACAGACACACACACAGACACATACACACACACACACACACCACACACCACACACCACACACCACACACACACACACCACACACACCACACCACACATACACACACACACACACACACACCACACACACATACACACACACACATACACACACACACATACACACACACACACACACACACACACACACACACCACACACACACACACACACACACACACACACACACACACACACACACACACACACACACACACACACACACACACACACACACACACACACACACACACACACACACACACATACACACACACACTCACACACACACACACACACACACACACACGTACAGATATATATGTATACGATGAATAGTTATTATCTGGAATACATCCGTTCATTCTGCAGTGCATAAAATCGCAGTTGGACGTTTTGCTAGAATCTCATCTAGCATTGACAAGGTAAACCCAACAACAGTTGAAGAGCGAGTTGACTCTATATATGTATATACATGGATGGGCAATAATTCTTGGCCCTTTAACAACCCAGGATACTTCTATTCCTTAGCTTTAAAACTACATATGAGCTATCTTTATAAATGATGTATAAGTTTTTAAAATCCTATTTATTTAAATTAACTTGATGTAATCATATTGCATTCACTGATTAAACTATATTTAAAAAGTACTTAACTAAGTGAATACATAATGACTTAATTAGATGGTCAGCTTCGTAAAAGCGACCAGTAGAGGGTTAGCTTCGTAATAGGAACGAATGTTTTGAAACGCGTCAGCAAGTAAGCCATTACTTATTCACTTAGTTGAGTACTTTCTAAATACTATTTATTTAGTTAGGAGTTGTATCATAATTATAATTTTACTATCAATGGTTCTATTAATATTCAAATTTATAAAAATTATTATGATTCAAAATAAATATTCTTTATATTTTACAGACTACAAATGGAAAATCCCTGAAGCACATAGAATACAGCTTGGATTCTACAACAAAATTTTAATTTTAACAAGTCAGTTTTATTGACCTCTAAAAATATTGAAAGTAAAACAACAATGAAAGGTTTTACAGAACTTATTTTAAGAATTTACCCTCTTTTTAAAAGATGCAGTTGAATGTTTGACCTAAACCTTGAGTTTTCCTAAAAATAAAATTGCCTTTAAACATATTATATAGGAGATGATTTTCTTCCTAATTTCCTACCATTTTGTTCTTTTAATATAAAGTAATAAGAGAGGCAGATACTTCTCTATTTATTGATTATAAAGTCCTTTTCCTGTTTGTTAATGATTTGGGTGAGAGAAATATAACTATCCCAAAAAAATAATTATGTTAATTCCTTTGTAGAGACACAACTATGTTTTGTTAATGATACTAATTTATGCACTTCTAAAGTTATCTTTACAGACTATACTTTTTGATTTCTTTCGTATGTTTTTTTATAATGCTCTATATATGTTCCCCTATATAATTGTTTTTGATTTTTATAACCATTGACCTATGTAGCAATTTGAGGTTTTGAAGTTAAATGCTCTTTCCTTAATCAACGTTCTTAAGCTGTTTTAATTTATTTGATTATTTTTAATTTGCAAAATGTTATCTTCCATTTTTAACAGGATTTTAAATACTATAACAATAAAATCTCTTTATTTCTCTGAACTTCACCTAAAGCATTTTAGACACATAAACCATTTATCATCCAGAATCATGTTAAATAGCCGTTTTTCATACTATGTATTTATTTCTGTGTGAGTTTAAATTAGAACTCAAATTTTGCAGTAAAGAATCTAGAACCATTTAAGAGAAATACTGATTTATCATTCAAGCTGATTGATTTACCAGGTGATTGGCACAACATCCAGTCCACTCAACAGTTTGGTTCTGTAGTTTAGATTTTACTGAAATAAATATAATGTCATTTAATTAAGTAATGTAAATCCCTTGCCATAATGTAAGTAAACTATTTGGTAAGGGATAGAGATAGTGAAGACAATGACAATATCAAATTCCTCAAATATTCTAAAACTAGTAGTCTACAAAATAAAATAAATTATATTTATTTTAGATGCCATGTTATTGAAATCTTGATTAATTTTTTGAGACAGATAGAACAAAGAAAGAGAAGAATATTTCAGTTGCAAAACAGTAAATTTTATTGAGAGTTTTTGGTGCTATTGCTAACATATATATAAATATTGTGTGTGTGTGTGTGTGTGTTACTGTTAAATTTTCTACGTATTTGATATAATTTATTACTATTTTATTTGCTTCAAACTTGTTTCCTATTGATATTAGTTTTATATTTTTAATAAATAAAACCTTTTAAACACAATAACTTTTTAAAATAAAATGTTCTTGTGGTTAAGAACTTTTATTTATCCAGAATAAAAAAAACTCCACAGTTGCTCCAAGTTGTTTAAAATTGTAATAATTTTATGCTTATCAATCTGTAACTGTCCTTAGATTGATATTTTTTAAGCCTTGTACTGTTGTAAATTTTCTTTAGTGGGTAATATTGGCCAATGTGGTTATTATTATTCTGGGTATATTTCAGTTATAAAAGTGTGCTTTAATGTATGATTTTAGGTGTTTTATACAAATACACACACACACACACACACACACACACACACACACACACACACACAAGAGCGAGAGAGAGAGAGAGTCTGTGTATGTTTGTGTTTGTGTGTAAGTATGTTAGGCTTCCTTATCTAAAAAACTGCTCAAGATTAAGCTGTTTGATCTTTCTTGCCTCTGTTTTGTGTGTATGTATGTTAAACTTTCTTTCTTGCCTCTGTTTTATGTGTATGTACGTTAGGCTACCTTATCTAAAAAGCAGCGATGAATTAAGATATTTGATCTTCCTTGCATCTCTCTAACCATAGGACTACACAATTCAAACCTTTTATACCTCAAGACTAATCTATTTTTTCCTATTGATAGATTGATAAAATTAATTACTTTTATGCATTTTTATATTGAGCGGATCCAGGATTTTCCTTTCATTTACATCCTTTAGTTTTCATATGCCTTAGTTTTCTTATTTATGTACCATATTGATTATAAGAACCTAAATCATTTTCTAAGTCTTTGTTTTATTTATAAATATTTCGTGACTACACTGCAAGATTTTCTGTCCATATTCAGCACAAGGGTTGTCGCCTAACATAATGTTCAAACTGTTATAATCAAAACAGATCCCGTAAATGTTTGTGAAATTAATAATAAATAAGAATGTTTATTTAATAATGAATAAACTGACATTAGTAAAAGCAAATATAACTGTACAATAAAACAGACATAATTATATCCAAGTGGCTGTGTTGTATCATGAGATGCAAATTTTTTTAATGTCAAAAGAGATGCATGTGTTTGTTTTTAAAGCATGCAAAAGAGATTAATTTCAAATTAAATGTGCTAGAAACTAAAAATATAATCAATTGAAATGCATTGTAACAGAACTTTACAACAAATTGACCTAAGCGGACTGGTCTATTGTATAGTTGAAATCAAAATACCACTGAGGATGAACTGAGAAGCTAACCAAATTATTATCCAATTTAGAATTTATTCTCTTGTTTACTGAAAACATAACCTACAATGAGATAAAACAGTTCTACCTGAACAGTTAACAGAGGAAAGGTTCAGTATAATATAGCAATTAAATCCATTTAGTTAAGTTAATCCATCGGCCTATGAGGGTAGATCAAAAACCATTTGATTTTAACCTACTATAATGAAGGAAATGGAATTCGAAAAAATCAGCTTAAATTTCGAATAATTATTTTTTAAAGTACTTAATTTAAAATAAATTTACTTTTGATAAGTGGACAAAGGATATGTAAAAAATCACGCCAGCACTACCCAACAATTATCCTGTAGCCATAATAAAACTATTCACTATTATTATAATACTATGGCAACAAGAAAGTACTAGCCAAATGTACAATGCCATTGCTGTACTGGTAACAAATACACATTCTATGCTAAATGTCTTAGTCAAAAAATTAAAACTTACTGGTGATAGTTTAAGGTGGCTAATGGCTAAGGTGGATGATGGTATATTACAACGTGGCTGAGCTTGCCCATGTATATACAACACATAAATATGTGTTTTAAAATAAAATTTTAATCCAATTTTTAAAAAAGAGAATATTTAGTGAAAAATAGAAAAAAGCTAGATATACTTTGGTTTTTAAGTTGACATGGATGAGAGGTGAGCTGTTATACAACGCATCTCAAATTGTAGGACTTTGTTGCTTTCAGAGCGTGTGAGAAGTTTTGCCACTTTCCTTCCCATTTACATAGACACTCACTAATCTAATGGTCAATGCATAGCGCGCTATTACTCAGCACATATTACACAAAGAAGCACGACTTATTAAATCACTAGAAGCCTCATAATCAAAATTAGAGTTATTTCAATATTTGTTTAATAATGGGTTCTTTTTGTAGCAACAAGTTGGTTTAAGATACATTATGTAGAGTTTCCTTTCATGGATTACTTGGTATTCAAGGAGGTCTCCACTAGACTTCAGGACATAGAAATAAATTGTAGAAGTTGTTTTATATAATAATTTAAGTAACTATCAGTGCGCAGTTAGTGACAGTCTCATTAAAGTTAGGCCTAACGTTCTTATTCATTACTTTATAGTTTTATATTCACAGGAAAAATGAAAGATTTTAAAATAAATTTATATATATTCCAACTAAGTATTTATTTAAAGTAACATATACGCTACATTTTTCCATTCATAAGATTCTACTGATTCAACTTTTCTGTTAATTTTTTTTACAATGAATATTTGTATAACACAGATTCTAAAAATGCTATTTTAAATTATTTATAAATGTTATTGTTTTTGAATGTTAAATTGATTTAGTAAATACAAAATTATATATCATTTAAAATAAAAATCTCTAAAAATCAATTATTTTAAAGAACAATATGGACAATTGCAAGAATGTATGACAAAATGGTATGGTGTATCCAATGAATGGTGAAATACATTTAAAATCAAAACTAATTTAAAACTCCTATTATATCTACCCAGAAGCTACATTTTGGTGTTTAAACATAGGCAACTTCATGATGACCAATCGTGCATCAGAAACTAACCAGTACGCCCCTTACTAGCTCAGGTTCGTCCAGAGAAATTTGGGGCCCTGGGAAAAATAGGGATGGTTGATATTTTCTGCCACAGTGACTTGTCACTGATATTCGTTTGTCGCTGGAGGTACTTGTGACAAAATATGGGAAATGCCAGTTCCAGTGACAATGGATCGATCGGAAGTTGCCACCGTTGTGATTGGGCAAAAAGTCGCAGTCACTGGATGAAACGGCTGTCATTGTTTGATTTGTCGCTGTCACTGGCTCTGTTCTCACCGCTCGGCTCACGGCGCCATTTATCGTACAGTATCGTTGACTGGAGGGGAGAGGGAGGGTGTCTCTGTTGTGATTTGGCAAAATATCGCTGTCCCAACTGAACAGCTACTGATATTTTACCACGGCTGGCATTAGATGATTTGTCGTTGTCACTGGTTCTACTCATTTACGTCGTGTGTGGGTGGTCGATTCTTGTCAGGTTTCAAGATAGTGACAGTGTTGTGTACAGTAGACGCTATTTCTCAGTCGGTAGTTTGCTCTTAATTTCGTAGGAGTTTATTTTTAAATAAAATAAGCCTTCCTAAAAAAAGGGAGGTGTGGAATCATTTCATCAGTGTGGTATGCCTGCCTGTTATTGGCACTTACAAAAGAGTCTTAGTATCTCTTGTCACCGGTAAAAGTCACTGATCCAAACCTGTCACTTTCACTATAATCCCCAATTCGTCAAAGTAACTGGATCGACCATACGTAGGGGAAACATGAGTAGGGTCCCTTCATTACTTCCAACATAGACTTAAAGGACTACAGCCCTGTATTTTGCATTGTTTCCGTGTTAAAACCCACTAGGCCTATTGAATCCAATCTGTGTATTCTAATCTGAGCCCGGACCCCTGGACATTTGCCCTCCTCTCTGTTTGACCTTGTACTGTCCACTCGCAGCCAGGAAGTTTTAAAGGCTTTGCAAAGTAATGAAATGCTGAAACTGGGAAGTAGGGTTATAGTGGCACAAACATTTTGCTATGCATTCCTTATTTAACTTTTGGACTTCATAAATCATGCAGCATAGAAATTAAAAAATTTTCTCGATATTGTCGAGTAGGCCTAGTTGTGAAACCAATTCGCTAGAGAATTGCGTAGATGATCGATTTACTTATCAAGAAATCGAACGCATACACTTTCAGTTATAATTTTAATTGTAGCTTCGGACGCAATATTATCTGATCGACCTTGCATTTAGCTTGAGCGTGACCACTAGCGTCGACTCTGACATGTGGGCGTGGCCATTGAAACATTCGCAAACAGTACCGCCCTCCCCGCGTAGAAACGTAAACATGTGGAAGCTTAGTGACACAAAAGGTTTGTGCTGAATAAATAAGGCTAAATTTCGATAGTTCAGAAAAGGACAGTAAAAAGACAAAATTCAAACGAAGTGAGTGTGATGTAAATAAATGAATATAGCAATAAGAAATCAGGATTGGTTCAAAGATCATGCAGGGCTTCTTACGTCATCTCATCTTCTCTCCTTATCGAGTTGGCCAAACAGCACGCCAGCACCACTCCAGCCACCTGTATAGACAAAGAAAACTTACAATTTATTTACAATAATAGCTCAAACTCATAAATTTGACTGCATTTTCTAAAACACACGTCTTACAGAATGGTTTTCTGTAAAATCTTAGTTAACGAACTTTTTAGATACAAATAATAGGCTAGTATTATAAAAAACTTTTTTTTGAGTAAAGAAAAATTTTATTTTAGTTTCTTTTTATTTTATAATTGCAAATAATATAAATATGTATATACCTATGTCAGAATAAAAATACTAAGTAGTAAAATATAAGGCGAGTTTCCTTGCAATTTTCCATTTTTGTATCTATGTATGGTGTTCAACTAGTACTTTTGTTTGTTACTATTTATACGCTTTCTTTTTTCGTCGCTTGCATTATGTTGTAGTTTCATTTCACTTTCCTTTCGCAACGTCCGTTTGTGAAGCAAGGTTCGATATTGGTTATCCAGTTTGTTTATTTTATTCTTTTCGTTTTTTTTAATGCTACAGCATTATTTATGATATTGTGTGGTAGCCATGGCTAATTTTTTAAGATGTGCAGTGTAGGTTTAGACGACAACCAGATGGGGGCAAAGAAAATTCTTATACATCGTTGAGAAATACATTTCTAGCTATAGGAAAGTTGACTCAGAGCCAAAGCACTAGACTTCGAACATGAAGATACTCAGTTCGAATCCGTCCTAAACCTCCCAAATTTGTATAATTTAATTGTTGAATAAGTATTTGGAAAAAACTATATTAACATCAATTGTCATCCACTATACGTTAAAAAATGTATTTGAACTTGATTGGATGGATAAAAAAGCATTTTATCAACTATTGAAAATTTGTACAAGATATATATATATATATATATATGTGTGTGTGTGTGTGTGTGTACAAGGGAAGTGTGAGCTAACAAAGGGAATTGAAAAAAATGAGATGCAGTTATATGAATTGAAGTAATTCATTAGTAAATGTCTCTTGTTCTACAAATAAAAGACAAACAATAAATTGTTTTACCGTAACAAATAATCAAACAGTGATAGAGCAACACAATTTTGTCAAACTACGAACAAAAAATAAAAACAATACACAACGTGTACAAATTTAGCACACTCATTATTTATATGAAAACCCCGAAATAAAATAACTCACAAATTCTATAAAAAGTAGAATACAAGATAGAATTTAAAGCTAATAACAAACTACAAAACAACATGCGTACAACACAATGAAAAAAATTCCAAACACCAGGTATACGAAAAATAAACTACAAGGACTAACATATTCGACAATAGGTAAACTGGTCACAGTTTCCAACAAGATTCAACCAATAGATAACTAAATTTTACACTGATTTATCTTTTGATAACAACATAACAGAAAGAGGTCACACCTACGCAGACACAACCCTGGTTGGAGAACGCTGATATCCCAGAGTCCTTGTGGTCGTGCCATCAAAGAAGACATCGAACAATAAATGCTGTAGAAGATCGACACCGCAAGAACAAACTACATATTTCTGAACCATAAGCCAAGAGTAAAAGACGTCGTTTATTGTTTGAAAAAAAGAGGCTGAAAGTAGAGACTGGAGTTTAGAAGGAAAACAAAACATGTTAAGTTGCAGGAAAGAATTTAAAAAAAAGGAAAAATATTTGGAAAGTAGAGACAGCTTTATGTTTAAGATATCTTTCTGCATAAAAAATGTATTAAACTAGACCAAAGAAATTAGATGGTAAGATCAAATAATATGGTCAAGTAGTAAAATAGATTAAGTTTAAACGTTTCTGTAAAAGCAAAAAAAAATTAAAAAATTGAAAACATAAAATACAAGAAAATGACGAGGCTAAAAGCTGAATTTAAACACGCCAAAATTATATAGCAACAGATCTATATCATTTTGCCAGTCCAAAGCCTGGAAAAAGTGTGATGGAAATCAGGTATAATAGATAACGTTTTAAAGGATCTCCAGAACCGAGAAACTAAGCGACTTCTATGTTTAGCTCAGAGGTAAACCCATTTATGTAGCTTAATGATTATAAAAGATCCGTGATCGGCAAAAAGCTGTTCGTATTTTTCGCCTGTCACAATGTTCTGACGTCATATCTTATTCTCCCCGTCTGTTAAAACTTGATCCTGTACCCAACTTTCACAAGATTCGTGATGAACGCATACTTCTTTGTACCCATGTTTCGTCTATTTGCAACTAAGAAGATCGATTGATTTAAGATCGCAAGAATAAATAAATGCTTTAATGCCACTTTTTTTCTAGGTCTCTAGATGTCTAGGTCTCACTCCTTGTAAAAAAACTTGTTAACACTGACAGAAATTAGGCTCAAAGCTCGCTGTTCCGCTTTGGAATAAAAACAGGTTCTACGCACCAAGAGCTTCAAAATAACGAATTTACAATCTCATTTTGCCGGCTCAGTCTCTGATAATGTCGCCGTCTCCGAGTAAAACCTTCTTAAAGAGTTCAATCCTGCACGTGATTAGACTAAAACATAATTACACAAAATAATTATTAGATTGCTTCATTACACATATATTATTTCAATATTCATTGAGACTTGCTCGGTGTTATCGGGGAAAGAGGTTCAGAACTGAGTATTAGTTTCAGGAGGTGACTTACGCCTTCTTTTAGCCAGCCCACCATGTCGGTAAGGTTTTCATATACAAGAAGATGATAATATAGTGAATTTTTATTTATAAGTTAAACAAAAAATAAGAAATTGTCTCTTTAGTAGAATTTTACAGCGTTAAAAAGTCGTTGCTTGTTGTAATCATCTTGAATTCACTGATTTAACTATAATTAAATAATAATTAACTAGAAGAAGTGAAGTATTATTTAATTATAGTTAAAAAGTTGTTTAAGTTAGAGACTGTAAGCAATTCTATTTATTTTAAATAGAATTACCAACAAAATGTGTAAGTTACTCTTTCAACTTTTCTAAGTGATTATAATAAAAAATAACCGTCTTTGATATTGATCGATTATGGCTTGTAGCTTAATCATATTGACACATAATCCATTCTATACAACTCCGACTTTGTTACCAAGCCCAAGCTTCTGCACAAAGGCTTGAGTCGACTCTACAGCAAGTGAATCGGAATCAGTCCAACTGACTCACCAAGATTCGGTATAGTTCTCACCATTGAAACCCAAACTGAGTTAACTTCTCTACACTGACCGGATTCAGTTCCACCTGGTTTTATTCTAGACTACATGTCCTCCGATTCATCAGAACCTCTTCCAGTCAGACATTGATGAAACAAAAAGCTAAAAGGTTATAGAACGTTTTATTACTACCGTGAAATAATATAATGCGGAGTTTGATCCGACAGATAAAAATCACAATAGTAGACATTTTATTATTTCTGTGTGGGGGGAAAATTGCAGAGAGGATTTTAGAAAGAAAATTTTATAATTTCATTAAAATTTAAACTAATACAAAAATAAATTTTAATTCAATAAAAAAATCGTGGTACGCTTCGAAATTCTGTAGAATTTCTGTTCGTCGGTCTAGATGCTGTAAATATCAAAATTAGATTATTCAAAATCTATTTGCAATAATTTCATAAGTCTACAAACAGCATATTTCCAAAGGCGTTGCCTTTAAGGAAACACAATAGTTAATTGTAAGTACGTTCGCACTGCAAGCTCAAAAGCAACTGAGTAACGATACTATAGATGTGGCCATGATTTTTTAGTTTGGGTGCCACTGCCTTTAAAATCGCGCCCCCTACATATACTGTATATAGGCTATTCAAGCAATTAAATTTCTATAAGACGATTAAAAATATTTAGTATTCATATATATATATATTTTACTATTATTTCTCAATTCTTTCTTTTAGCTCACACTCTCCTTTACTGTAAATATCTTGTAAAAATTTTCAATCGTTAATAAAACTTTGGAGCTTTCAGTGGGGGGGGGGGGTTCGCCGGGGGGTGTTATCTTTGCCACTGCATGTAGATAAAATTTCTAACTAAGCTTTTGTCTTGCAAAATATCCAAACATGTTTTATCTCGAATTCTCAAACCAATTACTGGTTACGATCCTAGTAACCCCTCCCACCCGAAACATTCCTGACGACAGCAATGACTGTGATATCAATAAAATTATGTTTGGATTATTTACGATTAACGCCGCAATGGATTCACTATAACTACAAATATGGGCGATCACGTGACTTGCTAAACACAGTTCACGAGCTTACCTCTATGAAGGTTATTCCAAGCCCCACTGCCATGATGAGTACAATGTTATCCTTCACCTTCTCCTTCAGTTTAATGTAACAGCCATCTTGATTGACTCCTTGTGGATTGCTTTCGTCGAATCTGCAGAGAGCGTTGGAAGAAGAAGAAGAAGAAGAGTTTTTGTAGCTGTCGCAACACGAGAGTGGGACGTTGCCGTTCCCGACGATCTCGAACCAATCAGAAGGCTTGAACACTCCACAGCACTTTAACTGAAATTATGTAAAATATTTTAGGTTATGAAATAGTTTAGAAAACGCAGTTCCGATAAGCAATGAAATGTTTATCAATAAAGAATAGAGGAAACGTGTCAAATTTATGAAAATATTTCCATTTTTTTCAACAGAGTTTAACATTAAAAGAAAGTTTATTAGAAGGAAAATCAGTCGCTCAGTGCTCAAGTGAAATGCTCGATCCGATTTCAACAGATCAGTAGCGACGAAAAGTTAAAGAGGGTTTATTTAACACAAATTTATAGTTGACAAAATAATTCATTTAATGTCTGAGATCATGAAAATTTAATTGAAACCTCGGTTACAATTTGTGCCAAAAGTATTGATATGCATACACCTAGGGTGATTTCGAATCAGCTGATTCCATTGTTAGTATTTTGGGTAATTTAAAGCTATCAGCCAATTTGCTTGTGAAGATAGGTTGGAAAAGATTAACGGTAGGAAAAGTTTATGAAAATGGAGAGAATTAAAGTAACTATGTAAAACTCCTTGGTCTGGGATATAGCTACATGTATGAAAACCTCCCTTGAAGTAAATGTAGCACTACTTTGCCAGGAACTTAAGGAGTTCCTTTGCACTCAGTTGTAGGAAGAAACATAGATAGAGTAAAAGCAAGATTAAAGATGGTATAATTTTATCTAACTCATGAAGATAAAGATGCTAGCCTAGTTGTCTCAATAAGCATCTTTAATTATAAGTTCGTGCAAGTTAAATAGTATTAATATATTTATTTAATGTCTGTTAATAACTATTAATTTTTTTTATATAGGTTAATGACAGATCACAGATAATTTTGCTTTTTTAAAACACTCAACGTTTCGAATTTCTTTCTGAAATTCCTTTTTAAGAGCTCAAATTTTAATTAAACAGTTACAATACATAACATACTATTTATAAAATATATAACATATATAAAACATATTAAAATCAACAATTATAAAACTCTATAAATATCCATTTATAGGTCAAATGTTTTCTTATCACAATAAAAAAAAAAAAAAAACAAAATTGACTTGTAAATGGATATTTATTAAGAGCTTTATAATTGTTGATTTTAATAAGTTTTATATATGTTATGTATTTTATAAATAGTATGTTATGTATTATAACCGTTTAATTAAAATTTGAGCTCTTGAAAAGGAATTTAGGAAAGAAGCTCAAACAGTTGAGTGTTTAAAAAAAGCAAAATTGTCTGTGATCTGTCATTAGCCTATATAAAAAAAAATTAAACAGTATTGTTTCAGTATTAAAATTTCAAAGACCTTCCCTTTGGGGAACTGTATAAAGAGCCTGAAACACACACACACACACACACACACACACACACACACACACACACACACACACACACACACACACACACACACACACACACTCACGGGAAAGGTTATACGTGGGACTTCATAGAATGTGTAATAGGATCAGAGCTTAGTCAAAGAGGAAAATTAGGAAAAAAGGTTGTGAAATGCGGAAGAAATTATAAAACTTCTCGCAAACATTCGAAACAGTTCAAATAGCACCGTATTTAGGCTTTTGAAATTGAAAATTAAAAACACTTGATAAAAAATGTAGGATACAAGTTTTTTTTAACCCTATTTACTTATCGTTAAATCTAGGCGTTAAAACTATGTCAGTTACCAAAAAAGATATTTAGAAAACATTTTTCTTAACAACGATTTTTATAAAAGTAACTATGTGACAAAATAACGGTTACATTTGTCGGATTAGTGCTCAGAGAGTTTGGAAACATTGGATATAGTAATTTTTTACTCTATTAACGGAGATAAACGTAATAATTAAAGATTCTATTAAAAAACTTTTAAAATACGTTTAATAAAATAAAGTTGAACGAATAGAAACCTACCTGACTCTGCAAACCGTTCCACGCCTGCTGGTCACTCTCCTTCACCGTGAAGTTTGCCATGCTGTTCTTCATGCCATTCCTCAAAGCGTTGCCGAATTCGTCCTTGATGGAAGCCGCAGCGATGCCTACCGCAAGTTCCACAATGAAGATCACTATTAGTAACACAGCAAACTGCGAAAGAGAACACAAATTATGTCACACACATAACGAGTTTTAGTGCATCAGATTAACACACTTCTTAAGTCAAACGCCGCTGACAAAGCAGTTTAATGCTTTAGGACAAACAAGTCAATAAGCAAAATGAGAAAAATGTTGAACATATTAAAACTAATTAAAGTTTCTTGTTGTAATCATCTTGAATACACTGACTAAACTATAATTAAATGATCCTCAACTAAGTAAACACGTAATGGCTTACTTGCTGATGCGTTTCGTAACATTCATAAAAGGAACGATTGTTTCGAAACGCGTCAGCAAGTAAGCCATTACGTGTTTACTTAGTTGAGGATCATTTAATTATAGTTTAAAACTAATTGTTACAATTTTCTTTGTTTCTGCTAGATTCTAAATTAATGTGTCAAGTATACTTAGTTTTCACCTGTTTCTGAAATTTATCATATTGAATCTTCTCAATACGTTTCGAAGAACCTGTATCAGGTTCTACGTACTGCTCTTCCCAGTCAGTTAGCAGGAGAAGGAATGGTTTGTTGGCCTCGTAGATATGCAGCGACGGTAGGCAGTGATGCTGGCTACATGTAGGAATATGGAAACAGAGCTTTTGTTATAAGAGGTGGATCGGAGGATGGGTTTCTGCAAAGGCGACGGGTTCACTGGGTTGATGGAAAGAAAAGCTTTTCTATACTGAGTGGTAGCGTTTACTTGATACTTCAAAGGTTATACCGGAATGACTTGGGCTGATAATGTAGTAAATGGAATAGCTAGTTGTGTAAGGATTTGTGCATTGAAAAGATCCAGTATATAAACATTACAAGCTGGTGACAATCTGTAGGTAAGTGCGTCCTGACACGAAAAATGCGCATCAAATACTATTAACTAGTTTCGAACAAGTGTGAAAATAATCAAAATTTTTAAGTGGACTCTGTAAATCTTAAGTAATGCTGGGGATAAATAACATCAGCAGGATTGTGTTTGAGGTACTTGGACCATGAGCAATTTAAATTTGGCATTTTTATTATCCATGTAGGAGTGTAGCACGATGTTCGTTCGATTGTAGGTGACATTGCAATCCTATTTATTCAGAGCGGGTTAAGTTCGTATACCAAATAGACACCCAATTGTAGCGAGTATTGTAAAGACCTGCGAGGGAGTTATTGGAAACTATTTTGAATGTCAGGTGTTTTGGTTTGATTCGAAGACCATTAATGTATGAAATATGAAGCATCTAACGTTGTCGGCGAAAGAGCAGGTTCTACAGCCTCAACGAAAAGAGCAGAGTCTGGCCTTGATCTAAACACACCAGTAGCAAGTCTGTGTCTAAAGTGATGCACTAAATCGAGAATCGTTCACGTTTATTAACAGGATATAGAATCATAATCTATGCACGATCCAACAGCAGCGCGATAAAAATAACACATACAAGTTCGGTCTGCCCCACCTTAATTAGTATCAGTAAAAAAATCTCATTATATTCCATATCTTTTTGCATTAAATCTTCAAATAGCGCAAATAAGGGATCCATCAAAGTTTTTTACCCAATAAAAGACTCAAAAATCCAACATTATCTGTGATTTAAAGCTTATCCCACCAAGATAGAGGGTAAGATCCTGGTGTTGCCTGCAACGACTACATGCTATACACTAGGTCTACAATTTGTATTTACTGTTTATTTGTATTTAATATTACTATAAAAATTTTAACAATACAATACAACTTTGTAAGTGATTCATTCCATTTGATACATTTCTAAGTCTAGCAAGCTGAAATATAAAATAATATACTGTAGGCATAGTTAGGAAGCTTCGTAGGGAAAAGGTAATTTATCTATTCAATACTTACGTAATTTTTATAATGAAAACATTCAGATAAGGGGTCCAGAATCTTACGTCCCGTATATATATATATATATATATATAAAATAATTATCTAATCTACAATTAATAATCACCACATTTAATATATATATATATATATATATATATATATATATATATATATATATATATATATATATTAAATGTGGTGATTATTAATTGTAGATTAGATAATTATTTTTCCTGAAGATGCTGATACTTTTTTATGGGCGAAAAGTTTTGAATAAATATATTCATTAAAAGTATTCTTGTGTTTGAAATATTTTAACTTTATTAATTATATATATATATATATATATATATATATATATATATATATATATATATATATATATATATATATATATATATTATAACATAAGGTACGAGGCTTTAGATTAAATTCAGTTAGTTGCTAAAATAATCAATCATCTGTAGAATTAAGCAAGGAAAGACACAAATAGTTTTTCTAGTGCGAAAAAGCAGGTACCATGTCATTATCCTTTTCCAGGAAAGCTATAAGTTGAGTCCGGCAACCATAGACAATAGAGAAGGGTCCAAAGTGGTCAAGACAGTGGTCGATATAGCCAGGGAAAATAACCATGTACCGTTCGGTTAAGCTAACTGTAGAACTGTGGGAATCTTACAAAGAACGTTTGTGGTAGTGGGAAAGATTAGAGTTTTAGAATAAAAACTAAATGATCGGGAGAAGTTAGAAGTTTTGAGAGAGTCTCAGAGAAAGGCAGGCAGATTGGTGGGGACCAGGATGGAAGTGTTGTAAAGGGAAAAATTGATTAAATTAAGTAAAGTGTTTTTTTATAAGTAAAATTTAAAAAGTGCTACGTAAAAGTTTTTTTTTAGAAATATAAAGTAAGATTTTTTGTGTGTCAAATGTAAGTGCAGAAGATAATAACCAAGGACAGGATTCCACTGACTCTTCAGAACAATAAGTATTATTTAAATATAAGTGTAGCCAACAAACATCTATCGTTTAGTTCAGAATAAATTTTAATTTCATCCAAATTTATAAAAATTATTCTACTTTCACTATTTCTAATTTAAAAGCAAAGTTCCCGTAATATCGACCCGAGAGCAAGAATAAAATTTTAATACTGTTTTTTTTGTTATGTTATTTTATTAGAAATCTAAAGCCTCAGAGGTCCACCTTTTATCATTGTAATATTAGTTAAGATATCAATCCTTTCACTGCTAAATATTAATATAAATTTGGAATAATGTGTAGAGTTAATTGAAGAGAATATATGCAAGTGATATTTAAAAATTGATAAGATTGTTAATTCTTTATAAACCTGAATGTGTAACAGTAATAGGTAAGGTAAATAAATAACATTTAAATATAAATTTAATTATAACAAAAGTTAAGTTATAATATATATATATATATATATATATATATATATATATATATATATATATATATATATATATACAGAGTAAGAGAGAGAGAGAGAGAGAGAGAGAGAGAGAGAGAGGAGAGAGAGAGAGAGGGGGAGAGAGGAGAGAGAGAGACAGAGAGAGAGAGAGAGAGAGAGAGAGAGAGAGAGAGAAAGAGATTACTTTGTTTGTGGCTATAGGTCTACTATTAATTATTAAATATAAAACTAACTATACCATTACTGGGCTTTCACTAGATGTTTTAGTGTTTTTTACTGACCTGTGTACACAAAAGTAAGATTTTTTGTGTGTCAAATGTAAGTGCAGAAGATAATAACCAAGGACAGGATTCCACTGACTCTTCAGAACAATAAGTATTATTTAAATATAAGTGTAGCCAACAAACATCTATCGTTTAGTTCAGAATAAATTTTAATTTCATCCAAATTTATAAAAATTATTCTACTTTCACTATTTCTAATTTAAAAGCAAAGTTCCCGTAATATCGACCCGAGAGCAAGAATAAAATTTTAATACTGTTTTTTTTGTTATGTTATTTTATTAGAAATCTAAAGCCTCAGAGGTCCACCTTTTATCATTGTAATATTAGTTAAGATATCAATCCTTTCACTGCTAAATATTAATATAAATTTGGAATAATGTGTAGAGTTAATTGAAGAGAATATATGCAAGTGATATTTAAAAATTGATAAGATTGTTAATTCTTTATAAACCTGAATGTGTAACAGTAATAGGTAAGGTAAATAAATAACATTTAAATATAAATTTAATTATAACAAAAGTTAAGTTATAATATATATATATATATATATATATATATATATATATATATATATATATATATATATATATATATACAGAGTAAGAGAGAGAGAGAGAGAGAGAGAGAGAGAGAGAGAGAGAGAGGAGAGAGAGAGAGAGGGGGAGAGAGGAGAGAGAGAGACAGAGAGAGAGAGAGAGAGAGAGAGAGAGAGAGAAAGAGATTACTTTGTTTGTGGCTATAGGTCTACTATTAATTATTAAATATAAAACTAACTATACCATTACTGGGCTTTCACTAGATGTTTTAGTGTTTTTTACTGACCTGTGTACACAAAAGTAAGATTTTTTGTGTGTCAAATGTAAGTGCAGAAGATAATAACCAAGGACAGGATTCCACTGACTCTTCAGAACAATAAGTATTATTTAAATATAAGTGTAGCCAACAAACATCTATCGTTTAGTTCAGAATAAATTTTAATTTCATCCAAATTTATAAAAATTATTCTACTTTCACTATTTCTAATTTAAAAGCAAAGTTCCCGTAATATCGACCCGAGAGCAAGAATAAAATTTTAATACTGTTTTTTTTGTTATGTTATTTTATTAGAAATCTAAAGCCTCAGAGGTCCACCTTTTATCATTGTAATATTAGTTAAGATATCAATCCTTTCACTGCTAAATATTAATATAAATTTGGAATAATGTGTAGAGTTAATTGAAGAGAATATATGCAAGTGATATTTAAAAATTGATAAGATTGTTAATTCTTTATAAACCTGAATGTGTAACAGTAATAGGTAAGGTAAATAAATAACATTTAAATATAAATTTAATTATAACAAAAGTTAAGTTATAATATATATATATATATATATATATATATATATATATATATATATATATATATATATATATATATATACAGAGTAAGAGAGAGAGAGAGAGAGAGAGAGAGAGAGAGAGAGAGGAGAGAGAGAGAGAGGGGGAGAGAGGAGAGAGAGAGACAGAGAGAGAGAGAGAGAGAGAGAGAGAGAGAGAGAGAGAGAGAAAGAGATTACTTTGTTTGTGGCTATAGGTCTACTATTAATTATTAAATATAAAACTAACTATACCATTACTGGGCTTTCACTAGATGTTTTAGTGTTTTTTACTGACCTGTGTACACAAAAGTAAGATTTTTTGTGTGTCAAATGTAAGTGCAGAAGATAATAACCAAGGACAGGATTCCACTGACTCTTCAGAACAATAAGTATTATTTAAATATAAGTGTAGCCAACAAACATCTATCGTTTAGTTCAGAATAAATTTTAATTTCATCCAAATTTATAAAAATTATTCTACTTTCACTATTTCTAATTTAAAAGCAAAGTTCCCGTAATATCGACCCGAGAGCAAGAATAAAATTTTAATACTGTTTTTTTTGTTATGTTATTTTATTAGAAATCTAAAGCCTCAGAGGTCCACCTTTTATCATTGTAATATTAGTTAAGATATCAATCCTTTCACTGCTAAATATTAATATAAATTTGGAATAATGTGTAGAGTTAATTGAAGAGAATATATGCAAGTGATATTTAAAAATTGATAAGATTGTTAATTCTTTATAAACCTGAATGTGTAACAGTAATAGGTAAGGTAAATAAATAACATTTAAATATAAATTTAATTATAACAAAAGTTAAGTTATAATATATATATATATATATATATATATATATATATATATATATATATATATATATATATACAGAGTAAGAGAGAGAGAGAGAGAGAGAGAGAGAGAGAGAGAGAGAGGAGAGAGAGAGAGAGGGGGAGAGAGGAGAGAGAGAGACAGAGAGAGAGAGAGAGAGAGAGAGAGAGAGAGAGAGAGAGAGAAAGAGATTACTTTGTTTGTGGCTATAGGTCTACTATTAATTATTAAATATAAAACTAACTATACCATTACTGGGCTTTCACTAGATGTTTTAGTGTTTTTTACTGACCTGTGTTATTGCGAACTGGTCTAAAGCTAAATAGCCTTTCACCTTTTACACCCTTAACAGCGTAATCTATAAGACTCCATTTTGTTATTTCTTTTAAATTGGCTCTGCATTTTGCGACCTGTTAGATTTGTATCAGCGCACGTTTCTACGCTACTGAAAATTGCCACAAAGTAGGATATTTCCCATTCGTTTTGTTAAGTCACTCTATTATAAACGACTACAGTGACGTAAGTCTACTCATTGTTAATAGCCCAGGCGTAAAAAAAATTTGCTAAAAAATGGTCTAGTTCTGAAAATTCTAAAATTGGTACCAACTTATACAGGTTTTTCCAGGCTTATTATATTGCGCATTTAATCAAAAATTTTTAAAAACATTTCGTTAGATTAAGAAATACTGTAGTTATAATTAATAATTATTAAAATATTATAATTTTTGAGTTATTTAATAAAATTTTAACACAATATACACTCCACTGAAATACGCCGCGCAAAATACACAATGTTGCGACATTTGCTTTGTGATGTTCAATCAGTCACTTAACATGAAAAATCGAGAAATTGGGGCATCCAGTGCAGATAATCCTTTTTTGCCCTTTTTGTGGTAGTGCGACTCGGGGGGGGGGGGAGGTCACTCCCTAATCGCCCGGAGTGATTTGATTTAATGACGTACATTTAATACATAGGGCACATGACGTTGTTAAGTGGGCTAATTGGCATGCTAAGCACTATTTTTGCACCATGCTCAGTGGACAACATGCTTACGCGACATGCTTTTACCAGAGGTGTCAGAAGCCACTTGTTTGCACAGGTTGCTTTGGCACAGATTATTCACCTTCAAGCTGATGTATCATCAGAAGAAAAGCAGGAGATAATTAATATGCTGAAAACTTGGATTAAATTAGTGCAGAAAAGTTAATCAGAATAATCAATTGTTGTATGTGCGAAACATGTTCCAAAAAGAGCTCGAATGCTTGAAGAAACCTGGACCAACTGCAGCTTTATGGGTGTTGTATATTAATATGGTCGAGCTAATGAAAAGGTTCGTATCAGCAGAGCGCTCTGGCGATTGGAAAAGCCACTTGTTATGCATACAGTAGATGATACGGTTTTTTTCTTGCAAGTGGCCACTTCCAATACGCAAAATGGGCACATCTTTATGTCCAAGGCATGTTGAGATTAGAAATTAATCATCCTCAAGCGTTTGAGCAATTTGCTGGTAGAGGATTGTTCAGGGTAAGCAGAACTAGTCCATCATGGGCGGTGTTGTCATTCATGACAATTGAACGAACACTAACGCGCTCAATGAAGATCTCTGGTGGACTGACAAGATGGAGGGGAATTGCAACTCCTTACTAGGAAAATGGATAGCAGGATCACTCGCAATAATATCCATCTGCTCCTCCTTAGAAGAATTTCGCGGGAGTGCTATTCTCCACAGGTAAGCATCATGTCGATTTCCGAGTGTCAAGACAAACCAAGAATCTGAACGGCAGAAAAAAAACTTTTTGAGTATTTACAAGGGCACAGATCTTTACCCGAGTCCAATTTACTAATGTCGTTATCGATAGGCATGTTTGGAACCTCTATAGCTGTCACGAAGCCCTGGAACGTGAAACAGAGAAGATGAAGACTTTTATTGAAAACATAATTAAACAATCGCAAGAAACAAAAGTATTGCTTTGTCCGCAATGAACAGAACCATTAAAGTCAATGGACTATAGTTATCAAAGCCGATGATGATGTAGCTCTTCTTTTAAACTACTAGCTATCGCTACATCCGTTGGCGCTCTTCATTGAAGGAGGTATGTAGGAGAAAACCAACCAAATCAGCCCTTTATAAGGCATTACCTGCAGAGAGCAATCCAATTTTAACGTTAAAAATAGTTTTAATGTTGTAAATGGGGGCTTTCTCTTTCATCTACTAAAGTGGAATCCGAACTTCACATTTCCTTCTAAATGTGAGGAGTACATTGCTTATGTCATTAGGCATATTGATAATTACTGTGCCGTGGTTTTCGATGGGTATGGAGATCCGGATAACACTAAGAGAGCAGAGCAGAAAAAAAACGAAGTGATACAAAATCATCAATCGACATAAGTTTTGAAGAACACATGCACGTGACTATTCAACAACAAAATTTTCTTTCCAGGGAAAAATATAACGAGAATTATTGACTTACTCAAGAAGAGAATGGCTGCTACAAACCTCGAGGAAAAAGTGGCTACCTCCGAATCTGACTCTAGTATTGTGAGGTGTGAGCTGGAAAAAGGAAATATTCATTCTAGAATTGTGTTGAAAGGGAAAGATGTAGATTTGCTCGTGATCTTAGTAGCTTTAGCCCCGCCCAGTAGAAATATTTACTTCATTAAGCCTCAGACAGGTAAAGTAGAAGCTAAATGTTTTTCATCGCGAAACTCACAACAGCTGTTATTTTCTGCAGATATCCTTTTCCTTCATGGATTTAGTGGATACGGCACTACTTCCGCCATATATGGTAACTACGTATGGTATATAGATACGACACTACTTCCGCCATATATGGTAACTACGTATGGTATATGGATACGACACTACTTCCGCCATATATGGTAATTACGTGTGGTATATGGATACGACACTACTGTCGCCATATATGGTAACTACGTATGGTATGGATACGACACTACTTCCGTCATATATGTTAACTACGTATGATATATGGATACGACACTACTTCCGCCATATATGGTAACTACGTGTGGTATATGGATACGACACTACTTCCGCCATATATGGTAACTACGTGTGGTATATGGATACGACACTACTTTCGCCATATATGGTAACTACGTATGGTATGGATACGACACTACTTCCGCCATATATGGTAACAACGTAAGGTATATGGATACGACACTACTACCGCCATATATGATAACTACGTGTGGTATATGGATACGACACTACTTCCGCCATATATGGTAACTACGTGTGGTATATGGATACGACACTACTTCCGCCATATATGGTAACTACGTGTGGTATATGGATACGCAACTACTTTCGCCATATATGGTAACTACGTATGGTATGGATACGACACTACCTCCGCCATATATGGTAACTACGTGTGGTATATGGATACGACACTACTTCCGCCATATATGGTACCTACGTATGGTATATGGATACGACACTACTTCCGCCATATATGGTAACTACGTGTGGTATATGGATACGGCACTACTTTCGCCATATATGGTAACTACGTATGGTATATGGATATGACACTACTTCCGCCATAAATGGTAACTACGTGTGGTATATGGATACGACACTACTTCCGCCATATATGGTAACTAAGCGTGGTATATGGATACGACACTACTACCGCCATATATGGTAACTACGTGTGGTATATGGATACGACACTAATTTCGCCATATATGGTAACTACGTATGGTATGGATACGACACTACTTCCGCCATATATGGTAACTACGTAAGGTATATGGATACGACACTACTACCGCCATATATGGTATCTACGTGTGGTATATGGATACGACACTACTTCCGCCATATATGGTAACTACGTGTGGTATATGGATACGACTTTACTTTCGCCATATATGGTAACTACGTATGGTATGGATACGACACTACTTCCGCCATATATGATAACTACGTATGGTATATGGATACGACACTACTTCCGCCATATATGGTAACTACGTGTGGTATATGGATACGACACTACTTCCGCCATATATGGTAACTACGTGTGGTATATGGATACGACACTACTTCCGCCATATTTGGTAACTACGTGTGGTATATGGATACGACACTACTTCCGCTATATATGGTAATTACGTGTGGTATATGGATACGACACTACTTCTGCCATATATGGTAATTACGTGTGGTATATGGATACGACACTACTGTCGCCATATATGGTAACTACGTATGGTATGGATACGACACTACTTCCGCCATATATGGTATCTACGTGTGGTATATGGATACGACACTACTTCCGCTATATATGGTAACTACGTGTGGTATATGGATACGACACTACTGTCGCCATATATGGTAACTACGTATGGTATGGATACGACACTACTTCCGTCATATATGGTAACTACGTATGATATATGGATACGACACTACTTCCGCCATATATGGTAACTACGTATGGTATGGATACGACCCTATTTCCGCCATATATGGTAACTACGTAAGATATATGGATACGACACACTATCGCCATATATGGTAACTACGTGTGGTATATGGATACGACACTACTTCCGCCATATATGGTAACTACGTGTGGTATATGGATACGACACTACTTCCGCCATATATGGTAACTACGTGTGGTATATGGATACGCAACTACTTTCGCCATATATGGTAACTACGTATGGTATGGATACGACACTACTTCCGCCATATATGGTAACTACGTGTGGTATATGGATACGACACTACTTCCGCCATATATGGTAACTACGTGTGGTATATGGATACGGCACTACTTTCGCCATATATGGTAACTACGTATGGTATACGGATATGACACTACTTCCGCCATATATGGTAACTACGTGTGGTATATGGATACGACACTACTTCCGCCATATTTGGTAACTACGTGTGGTATATGGATACGACACTCTTTCCGCCATATATGGTAACTAAGTGTAGTATATGGATACGACACTACTACCGCCATATATGGTAACTACGTGTGGTATATGGATACGACAATACTTCCGCCATATATGGTAACTACGTGAGGTATATGGATTCGACACTACTTCCGCCATATATGGTAACTACGTGTGGTATATGAATACGACACTACTTCCGCCATATATGGTAACTACGTATGGTATATGGATACGACACTACTTCCGCCATATATGGTAACTACGTTTGGCATATGGATACGACACTACTTCCGCCATATATTGTAACTACGTATGGTATATGGATACGTCACTATTTCCGCAATATATGGTAACTACCTATGGTATATGGGTACGACACTACTTCCGCCATATATGGTAACCACGTATGGTATAGGGATACGACACTATTTCCGCCATATATGGTAACTACGTGTGGTATATGGATACGACACTACTTGTGCCATATATGGTAACTACGTATGGTATGGATACGACACCACTTCCGCCATATATGGTAACTCTGTGTGGTATATGGATACGACACTATTTCCGCCATATATGGCAACTACCTATGGTATATGGGTACGACACTACTTCCGCCATATATGGTAACTACGTGTGGTATATGGATACGACACTACTTGTGCCATATATGGTAACTACGTATGGTATGGATACGACACCACTTCCGCCATATATGGTAACTCTGTGTGGTATATGGATACGACACTATTTCCGCCATATATGGCAACTACCTATGGTATATGGGTACGACACTACTTCCGCCATATATGGTAACTACTTGTGGTATATGGATACGACACTACTTCCGCCATATACGGTAACTACGTATGGTATATGGATACGACACTACTTCCGCCATATATGGTAACTACGTATGGTATATGGATACGTCACTACTTCCGCCGAAAGGTAAAATGGGATTGTTAGACGTTTATGTATAAAAAACTTAAGTTTGTGAACGGTAATGTCCAACTCAGCAACCGATTAGCTAACGATAAGACAATAATTTTGTCTTGTTTTATAAACAGATCTATCCAAACAGTACACGCTCTTGCTATTAGGTATAATTCAGTTCAGTAAGGCCAGTCGCACACTGGATAAGGCATGGCGAGGCGAGGTGCTACCTTAAGGTTGCTAATGTTTACAGCAACACTACTCAAGTTGCAACGTATGGAGGCAAAGCCGGCGAACCATATAGTCAGAAATCATATAGTCGACATTCTCTTTAAGACCTCTTTATCCGCTGGGTACTTTGTAACTAAGTTATGTCACACCTGTTGTATTAAAGTAGTATAGATTGGTGTGGTAATTCGTAAAGACTTGCTTATTAATGAAACGTGTCTCTAAAATGATGTTATGTTTATATAGCAATATTGTTGCCAGTTATTTGAGTATTATTTAAGGAGTATAATTGTCGACGTTTAAAATCTCTTTATTTTATTAGGAATGTATTTTTATAGTGCTATGTTAGTGTATTGGTGCAATAGTGATTCGTGTTTCACTGAAACCTTTGAGCGATGACCATTGAATATTTATTGGATTGTTTTCGTTAAATTATTTGTTACCATACTTGTATGCTTCACGCTCTAAAGTGGTAAAAATAGAACTTTTGTATAAATGTCAGGACATGTTTTCGTGATGAGTCAATGACCGAGGGAAAGTTATTTTCTTGAACAAATATAGGTTATAAATTAAACCAAACAATGAAGCATTAAGGAACCAATCAGACCACCAATTCTATCAAATATTCAAACGTTATTAATCTTAACACGAGGTGACACGTATAGAGGATATCGATTCTGGGAACATGCTTTTGTTAAATAATCGATTAGCAAAGGAATGTTTACCTTTGGTCACGAACTTGCGAAATTTTACACGTATTTTCACCCATTAAATATTTTATTATCCACACGTGACTTTCGTGCAAACGTATTAACGTGTTCTAATTTAATTTGCTTTCATTCATAAAATAATCATTTATACGCAAGCAGATTAGATTTAAAGTTCCTTATGAAAGAATATTTCAACTAACAAAGAACTGTACAGTCAGGTAACCATTATTCTTGTACAGTTGTGGAGTGAATTGGCTTACAGTGACCTAAACACACTCGAACCCTTCCCGAGAATACACCTGACGTTTTCGGTCTCCTGTCGTAGGAGTGTAAGCGGCTTTGGGCAATCTGCCGTCGCGTAGTAGAGGTCGTGCGAAACGAGGCGAGCTCTGACCTTGAACGGGAAAGCAGTTATACAACTGGTTTTGGAGTGGTGGGGCGGCAGATCGTCAGTCTGCTACTCTCACCCGCCGGTTTCACATCGTAAATACGCGTCTAGCTAAACATCTAGTCTTACTTGTTTTGATTAGTTAGTGTTAAGTTTAATTTTTAGTGTAGTGTAGCCAAACAATAAGGTCGGTGGTAAAATTATACATAGCCAAGCAAGAGAAGTAATTTTTAATTTGCACAATTTTATGAAAAGAGAAGCTGAAGAAGGACCAATATTGTTGAAACAAGTTCAACAACGTGTTGCGAATGCTGTGGGAGTGTCCAAAACAACTGTGAAACGAATTTTGAGTGAACATAGAACCGCGCCGGCAACAGGACCTCGCTTTTCAACGCCAAGGAAAACATGGAATAAAAAAAATAAAAAAAACATCTTATGACGACTTCGACAAGACTTTATTTCATTTAAATTTATCAGCGGTACTTTTTGTTTTTACTGGTTTATAAACGGTATATTACACGTGCAGTATTTATGCGTGCAGTAGTTATTTATTTATAGGCAATATTTAAACTCAGGGTAGTACATCGCCGCTTTGTCGGCATGCCGCGCCGGCGCTTCCCCTATGCCGGCGATCACTCCCACCTAACCCTACCTCTTCCCCTACGTAGGGCTCGCCTCGTTCCGCACGACCTCTAGTCCTCTGATACTCAGGCCGGTGCTTTCGTCATACCAGCTTACGACGAAGGCTTTTAGTGTTCTTCTTTGCGTCTTTGAGGGTTCTTCTCGTCATTCAGACATTCGGTTTAGAAAAATGGTTTTTGCTTTAGATATGAACTGTTTGCAATTCTTTTAAGCGGTAGCACTCGTTAAAAGGCGCGCCTTCCATTTTCAGTGGCGTATTATTATTAAAATTATAGATAACATTATGTTAAAAAAAAAACTAATGAAATTCTCATGCCCTATTTAAGCAACTCGCTCTTCTAGACTTTTAAAACTAGCGTATTTCGGATTATTTATAATCTTGTTTTATATTAGCCGGTTTTTGAATTATATTCGCAGATAAGGCCGGCCTGTCAATGAAGGAATCATTGACAGGAGTCTCTTTATGTAGCATTGTGACATTTTTCTTCTGATAAATTAATCTTGCCTTGAAATTCCTTACTTATATTTTTATTTCTTTACAAAATTAATATCCGTGAACATTTGCATTTTTCTATATATGTAATGTTTTTACCAGTATAGGCGAAACTTTTACCGGCAAAGTTTAAATAAAAGTAAAAAGTTAGGTTTTATTCTAAAGTGAATATAAATATGAAAGTTACACGTATCTTCCTGTTGGAGTCTCTTTGGATAGTCTAGAAAAAAGTATTTTCCTTGTCGACAATTACATTCTGTGTCATTGAAACAAATTTTATTCACCATTTACAGGCCCCCTTCAATCCTACTCACCTGACCCATGTTGTTCCTACCCTAGAGTAGTGCGGTAGCATCTTTTCCCCTCCTTAATCCTACGTTTATTCTAGTTATTTTTCCTTATAGCTTTTTCACTTTGAGGGTTTAGTAATCTGACGTCATCTTATGGTTCCAATAACCTAAGACCAAGCACAATTGGGCAGAGTTGCTATCTTCTACTACTATAATGGTAGCATCCTTTACTTCTTTACTTTAATCTACCTATCTTTCCTTATCCCTTTTCAATGTAGAGGGTTTAGCAGTTGACATCTCCATATGATCTCAATCGAGGGTAAGATCTTGGCTCAAGCGAGCCATGTTGCTATCTGCCCCCCCCAGTACTACGGTAGCATCACAGCCTTCCTTACTTTATTCTACCTATCATCCCTTATCCCTTTTCAATATAGAGGGTTTAGCACCTGACACCTCCATATGATCTCAATCGAGGGTAAGATCTTGGCTCAAGCGAGCCATGTTGCTATTTCCTCCCTCCCCCAGTAGTACGGTAGCATCACAGCCTTCCTTATTTTATTCTACCTATCTTTCCTTATCCCTTTTCAATGTAGAGGGTTTAGCAGTTGACATCTCCATATGATCTCAATCGAGGGTAAGATCTTGGCTCAAGCGAGCCATGTTGCTATCTGCCCCCCCCCCAGTACTACGGTAGCATCACAGCCTTCCTTACTTTATTCTACCTATCATCCCTTATCCCTTTTCAATGTAGAGGGTTTAGCACCTGACACCTCCATATGATCTCAATCGAGGGTAAGATCTTGGCTCAAGCGAGCCATGTTGCTATTTCCTCCCCCCCCCAGTAGTACGGTAGCATCACAGCCTTCCTTATTTTATTCTACCTATCTTTCCTTATCCCTTTTACATTTTGAGGGTGTAGTAGCTGAAATCTCCATATGACCTCAATCGAGGGTAATACTTTACTCAAGCGAGCCATGTTGCTATATCCTCCCCCCCCAGTACTACGGTAGCATCACAGCCTTCTTTACTTTATTCTACATATCTTTCCTTATCCCTTTTACATTTTGAGGGTGTAGTAGCTGAAATCTCCATATGACCTCAATCGAGGGTAATACTTTACTCAAGCGAGCCATGTTGCTATATCCCCCCCCCCAGTACTACGGTAGCATCACAGCCTTCCTTACTTTATTCTACCTATCTTTCCTTATCCGTTTTCCATTTTAAGGTCTTAGCAGCTGACACTTCCATAAGACCTCAATCGAGGGTAAGACCTTGCTCAAACAAACCATGTTGGTATCTCCCCCCTCCCCAGTACTACGGTAGCATCACAGCCTTCCTTATTTTATTCTACCTATCTTTCCTTATCCCTTTTACATTTTGAGGGTGTAGTAGCTGAAATCTCCATATGACCTCAATCGAGGGTAATACTTTACTCAAGCGAGCCATGTTGCTATATCCTCCCCCCCCAATACTACGGTAGCATCACAGCCTTCTTTACTTTATTCTACATATCTTTCCTTATCCCTTTTACATTTTGAGGGTTTAGCATCTGACACTTCCATAAGGCCTCAATCGAGAGTAAGACCTTGCTCAAACAAACCATGTTGCTATCTCCCCCCAGTACTATGGTAGCATCACACACCCTTCCTTAGACCTAAATTTACTCTGCTTATCGCTATTCCACTTTATAAACAAAATTTCGCACATCTTTTACAGGTGATAAAATGTAGAAGAGGTTTACATCTGAGAAGCGACCATGTCTTAATTGTCCTTAGAGACTAATAAACGTCACTTAAATATTAGAAATGCAAAGAAATAGTAATTAAAACCATAACTACTTACCCCAATCAGCATATAGTAATTTTCCTTGATGGCACCGCAACATCCGAGGAATGCGATGAAAAATATAATAGCCCCAGCTATGATGAGGACAATAGGCGGAGCCAGGACCTTGTTCTCCAGGAAAGCGCTGAAGCTTCCAATGTCGTACAGGACAATGGCGCCTACTATTATAAGTCCAAGTCCGGAAAGCTGAAACACACAGGGATTGTTCAGGTTAAACTACAGCTGATGTAAAAGCAATAAGAGGTGATGTTTTTTTAGCATGTTTGATTTTAATCTTTTTATACCAAAGGCGTAAGAAAGCTGTATTTAAAAAGCTACCCCAATTTAAGGAGTACATTCTTGAATTCTAACCTAATACGTAACTTGACGGTTAGGACCGTACATAATCATAATAAATTACCTTGTGAGGGCGTGGCCTAATAAATATCGTTATAACAAGCTTTAAATACTCTTTGGTAAATATCTTTTATTTACTGATATCCGTATTCCTCTAACAAATGTTTCGTTTGGTCTGCCTTTCTTTCTACTTTCAGGCAATTTGCAAGTCATAACTCTTCGAAATCCTTCTTTATTTTCGAGATTAATATTAGACTGTTTTGCATTTTTGTTTTTTTTTTAATGTAAGGAGCAGGCCTCTTGTACACCCCCGCTCCTTTAGTCTGGGCATAGACTATCAATAAAGAGTTTAACCGGAGTTTATTTTTTAGGTGAAGAGTCTTCAGTTAAAATCTTCTTTACATCCTTTTCCGTATGGTACTTATTCATCCGTGGAAGTCCCTGTGTCAGGGGACTTGTGTTTCTAAACCTGGAAATAGTTTGTGTATAGTAGCTATTACTCATGCTCACTCACATTAAAATAATTTTAGATTTATAAATGTTTGTTCTCTGTAGGTACTACATGTGAGTCATGTACGTGACTCACAGCTTTGAACAATACACTGACTTAGTGCAAAACGCTTCTGCTGAAAAATATCAGTAAGTAGTGGTTTTTTTCGCCAAGTGATACTAAAAATAGTAATTTATATAAAAAACTCAAGAAAAATAAAAAAACACACATTTTGAAAAAGATTACCACTAATAATAAATTCAAAGTAAAAAAAAGAAAATAAGAGAACAACCTTAGTGGATGAAATTGGCAAGTTTAAACCAACCAAAACGTTGATATCAGTCAACTGGCTTGAATCGATACTCGAATATTTTAAAAGTTAAGGAATCAGCCAGTATGACTAATATAGCCCATGCCCATGGGTGACAATTTAAAGATTGTGAATATATAAGACAAGATAATACATAAAACAGAGGTGTCTGGGATGTAAGAACAGAGGTGTCTGGGATGTATGAACAGAGGTATCTGGGATGTAAGAACAGAGGTGTCTGGGATGTAAGAACAGAGGTGTCTGGGATGTAAGAACAGAGGTGTCTGGGATGTAAGAACAGAGGTGTCTGGGATGTAAGAACAGAGGTGTCTGGGATGTAAGAACAGAGGTGTCTGGGATGTAAGAACAGAGGTGTCTGGGATGTAAGAACAGAGGTGTCTGGGATGTAAGAACAGAGGTGTCTGGGATGTAAGAACAGAGGTGTCTGGGATGCAAGAACCTGCAGAGTATTATTCCATAGAGGGCTCTATGTCCCTACGTTAATCTATGTGTATTTATAACCGTGTCCTATCCTTCATAGACATACTGTTTCATCACCTGAAGATTATAATGTTAACATTAATAAAATCTTTTCCAATAAATCATGACGTCATCAGGTATTAAGATGAAAACAAAGATTGTAAATAAACAATGCACTGCAAGATGATTTAACGATAGGAGATTAATGAATGCAGGTTTTTTGATGTTAACTAACAAACATTATAATTCTTGATAAATTATTTTCATTTAAAAGTATAGACTTATATAAGATTTTAATAGTCAAGTATTACATTAATAATGTAATTCAAATATAAATACATTTCATACTAGGATCGCAATAGTATTTATTGGTAAACAATGTTTTTGTGTAACTATTTTCATCATTGTTTGTTTTTCCTTGTATGGTTCGGTTTTCTATTTGAATCTACTAAAAGCTTCACATAATTGTTCATGATTGAATACCAGGTTTCCAAATAGATACAAACTTTTTCTAGGCTTGTCCTTGAGCTTTGGTTATTGATATTGCAAAGGCTAGCATTATTGGAAATTAAAGACCATCATCATCAGAGGGTCTTACGAAAAAATTAAAATATAGAATACAATAAATTACAAAATAGACTGACTTTTAATTATTTTTTAAGGGTATTGGGGTTTTCCCAATATTGTATTGTAGTATATTGTACTACTGTGTTCTTGATATTGTATATTAACGATAAAGGTTTATCCTTAGGATAATTATCCTTAAACAATGGCATTCCGACCATTTAATGGGTTATAGCTTAAAAAGCTAAAGTTTTGTGCATGTAAGGATGGTAAAGGTGTCCAAGATATATATCTATCTCAACAGTAATATTTTAAACTAAATATTAATTCCTTTAGCCTTGTTTTCGATTTGGCTTTTATTAATTTTTTAAATCTTTTTGACTAAGATTATATTTTGTTCTACAGTTCTAGCTTTTATTTAGCCGATGGTATTAATATCACCTTCAATCACAGATCGCAGTAGCGTATCTCTCACACGACGAACTATTTACAGTAAAAATATCACTTTAGCTTTAAAAACTCCGCCTAACAAATTTTCCTACTTATTTTCTTGTTGTAGTATACATCAAGCAATTTCTGGCGCTCGGCTACTCCATTAACTCCAGTGAAATTAGATACACTTTCTGAAATCTATAACGTTTTGCCTTTAGCGTGTCCTTAATGACGGTCCTGGCTAGTGGGCGCAGTCATGCTTCCACTGATACCATCTACTGCAGCCAACTTACTGCCCCTTGTGTCTACTTCCGCTATGATGACGTCACTTGCTAAAAGTACTCCATTCAAGAGTGACGCCCTCCTTATTGTTGTAATATCCGTGTTCTACTTTCTAACAAACTTGGATGTGGATTTATGCGATGTAAAAAATGTTGTTTTTATTCTTAGGGGTTAAAAAGTGTAGTTTATTAATAACGTCTGCTGGTGGCTTAATTTATTTTAACACATTTTTTATTCATCCTCTAAATTTACTATTGATCTGGGTTATTGGGCAGTAACTGGTAGAGTGCGCGCGCGCGCGCGCACACACACACACACACACAAACACACACACACACACACACACACGCACACACACTAACACACACACACACACACACACACACACACACACACATATATATATATATATATGCTTATGTATTTGTATAGATATTGGAAAAACTAATAAATATGTTTAGTTCTTTTTAAAACTGGTTTAAAAAATTAAATTTAAATATATATGTACTTCTTTTACAGCTGTCGCCGCCTTTCCGACCCCATTTTCCAATTTCATCCTGACACACATTATCCCATTTTACAGGTTTCTTACAGTCATTGGTTCGTTGATGCCACCATGCTAACCTTTTCGTTGCCGTCCTTACTTCCTTTTCTCTGGGGGAATCCACTCTAATACCTTTCGGTATCAATAATCTTCCGCCCTCCTCTGTACACGCATAAACCTTGCCAATAGCCTTCATTCTTCATTTCATTTCCATATTATTAAAAATATGCTCATTTCCGACCCTTCAAAATCTCGATTTACCACAGGTTGTCATAAATAGTTTTAAATTTAAATAAATATTTTATAAGTGCTTCAGTACTTAATACGTCAGTTATTCAACTATACAAACACTTGTGTGTATTTTTATGTGTATGGAAGAGACAAACTCTATTTTTGTGTATAGTTCTTAAAACACTAAAAGTTCTTAAACACTTTGAGATAAGCTCGTACTGGTTTGAAGTAAATTCCCTGCTTTAATTAAGTCCAAACTTATTCCCCGCAAGTGAAACATGAGCAATGCCCTTGAACCACTCTTTCTACAATACTTGTAAAACGACCAATAGATGAGTGTTATCAGATATGGATTTAGTAGTCTTACCTTAGAAGTTAACTTGTTTTTTTTATTGGTTAACCAATATTATTCCAAAATATACAATATACACAAGAAAGGCCTGCGTAAATGCCCGTGCATAGATGTTGGTCCTATAACTAATAATAATTTTAACACAATACAGGGTATTTGTTACCTCTCGATACTTACATAAAACAGTTATATTATAACATAAAAGTACTACCCACTTAAAATATAATAATAATAATAATTTATAATAGAAATAATGATAAATAATTACAAATTTAAATTATCTAACAATAACCACATTTATTTAATAAAAGTAAATTTCAAAAAGATATAAATTGTAATAACAAATTTATTTTATTAAAAATTTTAACTTTTTGTACTAGCTTCCTCGCAACGCCAGGACCTTGTATTCATCTGGAAGTTGATGAATGGTTTGACATACTAGCCACAAATTGTTACCTTGTGCAAGTTGTACAGTTTTGTAGTGAGTATAAGGCGATGTAATTATGTATTTAATTTGAGGCTTCCATACTTATAGATAATGCATATTAGTATAAAAACCTCCTTGATATGAATAAGTCGGCTGGATCTTGTGCTTTATCTCTAATTCATGTTTAATAAATGTGTAGTCTATAGGGGAAAAGGGGAATCATAAATTATTTCCTAGTCAAATATATATATATATATATATATATATATATTAAATATGGTGATATTAAAATAGGTAGTACATATGATTTAATTTTTGTAAAAATATTTTGTTAGTTAATTATTTTCCTGAAGATGCTGGTACTATTTAATCGGCGAAAAGCTTTGACTAATATATGCAAAAAAAGTATTCTTGTTTTTGAAATATTTTTAATTTATTATATATATATATGTATATATATATATATATATATATATATATATAAAGAACAAAAGTCAAAATACAAATACAAGAATTATATTTGAATTTACAATTCAAATATATATATTTGTAGTTATGCAACACTGTTTTCTTGTATACACTTATCATATATATATATATATATATATATATATATATATATATATATATATATATATATATATATATATATATATATATATATATATATATATATATATATATATATATATATATTTCTATTGATGTTTCTAACGTAGCCTATAAAAACCTAGAATAGGTATTTTGATTAGTTTACTATTATGAAGGCATTTGGGTTCCATTTTACACTGTAGTCACAGTCAATCCAAGAAGCCTGCCTCGTGTAACTCTTTGTAATTGATTAAACATTGTAACATTTTCATTGGCAGAATTACAGTGATTTACAAAAGTTATGTAGACCCATTTAATTAAATTTTTTTCTTGAATTTTGTAGTCCATTACGTTTAGTGAATCTTAATCTTAGTTTATGACTAACCGAACTTTAAATTTAGTAAATATTGTGTAAACTTACTGAGACAGAAAGTTTTCGATCGCTATGCGACGATCTTCGTCAGTGTCTTCTGCTTGGAGATATTGGGTCAAGCGGTGACGGTTTTAAAGTCAGGTTTTCGATAGTATCAAATAGTATGTGCGATTTGTATTGGGTTTGTTTGTTTAAAATGTTTGTACTTTGTGTTTTTGTGTGTCTGTACATTTCGTATTATTCTAGCGTGTTGAGATGTGATCCTTTTTTTTTGAAGTGTAAGATTTCTAGGTTATGGTAAATGTCTGTGTATTTGTGTTCTGTTTCTTTTATGTGATTGTAAAATGTTGAGTTGGTGTTCTGTTTGTGTTCCTCAACTCTTTATTTAAAGCTGTTTGCCCAATGTAGAATTTGTTGCATTTGTCGCAGTTCAGTTTGTATACGCCTGGTGCTTGTAGTTTATCCTTGTTATTGGTGTTGTGTTGTAAATTGTTATTAGTCCTGTGTGCTATTTTGTACCCTGTTTTTGAAATTTGTAGGCCATTTTATTTGTTTTGTTTATATATGTTATTGTATTATATTTGTTTTCCCTGTCTGTAGTGTTAATTTTAGTGTTTTTTTGTACATTGTGACATAGTTTGTCTATTATTGTGGTGTTGTATCCGTTTGTGTATGCTAAATATTTAATGGTGTTTAGTGCTTTGTTAATGTTTTTTCTGTGGTCATGGATCTGAAGGCAGCGTGTATGTGTTTGATAGGGTGGTTTGAGGGTTTGTGGATAAGTGTATCTGTCGTGGGTCCTGTAAATGTTGAAGCTGTGTTTGTGTGTGTGGCTTTTTGTTATGGTTATACTTTTTTGATAGACTCAACAGTAGACAGGATAAATCTTGTTTGACATTGCTGTACCAGTTCACATCAAGTTTTACTAGTAGAAACTTGCGTTATTGATATTTAAATTCAGCCAAACAACCATAGTGTTGTTGTTATTAGTCACTGATATGACTTTATAAGTTCTTTACTTTGATCTGTTACTGTAATTATATTTGGCACCTTCCGTAAAACTCCAATCCTACTAAACTGTTGTTGAGTTTTCCCGATTCCTCCCTCTCACAAACAAATTTAAGGATATCACTAGCTCAGTTTGTCTAAGTCGATACAAAGGGTTATGGGAAGGAATAGTAATTGATAGAAACAAACTATGTTGGCATTTTGGAAAGGCTGCAGCAGAGTTAGGAACGTAACATAAAGTACTTGAACTTGTTCACCTGTAAAACAATATTTCTTCTAATTACCAAAGCGTACGGCTGTGTTACTTCTGTTACATTAATGCTAATGTATGCAACGGTTGATAAAGGAATTGCAAGGCTGGGATAATACTGTAGAATTCCTAATGCAGTCCGTCACCTTGTCACGCTACATTGGTTCACGCAGCTGCATGCCCTCTGGCTTGCACGGAAGCAAGAAGAATAGCTCCTACCTGGGCCTTTTGGGTGAGATTCTTACGTAGCCATGTTTAGGGTCCGAATACTTTCCTCGGCTCCTTCAATCTCTGGTCGCAAAGACGCTGAAGTAATTTATCTTTTATATAGAGTTCTTACGGGTTTTTACTGCCTGTAGATGGGTGAAAGATTATGTCGGGTTATTAATATGTTCCGAAAACATTTCTAGTACTTAAAAATGTTTTCGAAACATTTTACTTCGAAAATAATAAAAATCAATTTATTGTAGTTCCATTGTTGCTTCTTTATTCTAGACACAATCCTCCAAATAAACACCTTATCTTAAGTCTAGTTTTGGGTGGAGATAAAGTCATAAATTTACACTCTACGCCTGCCAAATAGAATCACATTAAAGTATAAAAGAAGGGTTCTGAAATATTCAAATCTTCATCGGAATCGAAAGCCGTAGGTTTTTCAATTAAAATGTTTCGCAATTAGGACATGAAAACATCATTTCCTTTTCCAGGCTAAATTGTTTTTATTAACAACAGGGGTGGTCATAAGTTGTCAGTAAATAAAATACTTAGTTTAATTGGTTACGTGGTAATACAAACGGCAGATTATTAGTGGAGGTATTTTATTTGAGTGGTTTAAAAGCGATTAATAAATTAGACTTTCATCTCCAATGATTAATAATGGAAAGGATTTTAAGTAACAAACATGATTAGGTTATGGCACCTTCTACTCTAGGATGAAAGAACGTATCGTGGACGCTCAAGTTTACAGCAACGCATAGCCGAAGTTCACCTAATCCTTGTCGGGATGATTATTCCTGAAAAAGGAGGAAGTACACTTCAAATATGCGATCCTGTCTACGTCAGCTGCCATTAACACCATTCCTCCTTTTGTTCTGCCAATCTTTCAGAATTTTTGGCAGAGGCAAAGACTCAGTCTTGGAATACATCCAGAAGCTCAAAGAATCAATTTGATCTCCAATGACCTCGTCCTAAAGTCCGTCTTGATTCCTCATAACGTTTGACCTTCCCGAACTTCCCCTAAATCCCAGACCACCAACCTCCTACAGTAGACAATTTGTTTAGAGTAGGCTTTAGTTTCTTTTGTTATTTAGTTTAAGTTAATTTTTGTAAATTAGGTTTAGGTTTCTTGTTCTCAGTTTATTATGACGCATAGTTAAATTTTAGTCTTTTCTGTTTTAATTTTAATATCACTAATTTACAATTGCATGAACTTTTTATCTATGGATTTAGTTTCATAGTTAAAGCGTGTAAGTATAACCTCTACGCTCAGGGAAAAATGAGGCAGCCCGTTCCTCTAGTGAATTGAATAAAAACTGTATAAAACATCCTATTATCCGACATTTTATCCTAAATATATGTTCTTCCACATAAGAACAGTCCTCCTCAATAGGTGCCCAAATACCATAAGATCAGAACTCACATTCCTTCCGGCAGTCATTGTATACAGTCGCTGCAATTCCACGGGGCTCCTCAAACCTATTTTTTTTTCTGACGTTTTGGTTATAAAGATAATAGGGAGTAAAACCATTGTAGCTTATGCACAAAAGGATAAATGCGTAAGTGGAATAAATGTAGGTAAACAATAATACCCTCATCGTAGGAGTAGAGGCAAATTGTGACAGGTAATCTGTGATCCATTCTGCATCTGAGACATTAAGAGATCCTTTTTACCTCCAATTAAACAATTACTATTGAGATTAACCAAGAAAAATTTAATTTTAGTTATCCTACCCTATTTATGATATTGTGTGGTAACTACGGCAACAGTTTAAGGTTGTACAATGGAGGTTTAGATGACAACCACATGAGGGAAAAAATTCATATACACTTTGAAAAGTATATTTCCAGACATTGGAAAGTTGGCGCAGTGCCAAGGCTCGATAGACTTCGAACATGAAAATTCTTAGTTCGAATTCGGCTAGACCCCACAAATTCTACAATTTAATTATTGAATAAATATTTGAAAAAACTGTATTAACATCAATTGTCATCACCTATAGGTTAAAAAATGTTTTTGAAATTGCTTGGATGATTAAAAACGTATTTTATTAACGACGGAAAATTTGTATAATATATATTAAATATGGTGATATGTTTTCTTGTAATATAGTTAATAAATTAAAAATATTTCAAAAACAATTAACTTTTAATGAATATATTTATTCAAAGCTTTTCGCCGATAAAATAGTACCAGCATCTTCAGGAAAATAATTATCTAACAAAATATTTTTACAAAATTCCTATAAATATTTTTACAGAATTTTGTAAAATTATTTTATTAGATAATTATTTTCCTGAAGATGCTGGTACTATTTTATTGGCGAAAAGCTTTGAATAAATATATTCATTAAAAGTTTCTTGTTTTTGAAATATTTTTAATTTATTATATATATATATATATATAAATATATATATATAAATATATATATATAAATATATATATATATATATATATACATATATATATATATACATATATATATATATATATATATATATATATATATATGTATATACATATATATATATATATATATATATATATATATATATATATATATATATATATATATATATATATATATATATATATATATATATATATATATATATTGTCAGGAGATTTTGAGCTAATAGAAGGAATAAAAAAAAAGAAAAAAGAATTGTCAGTGGAATTAAGGAGGGAATAAACTAACCCTGGAACCCATTGCGCGCTCTCAGACACATGCCTACCTCTGTACTTACAGCTGGTAGTAATAATTTGCCTTTGAATAAATAAAACCATTTAGTATACAAATGAAAAGGAATTGTAAATTTCTTTCAGAGAATTCCTTTGCTTTTATACCTTTCGCCCATTCGATACTTTGCGACTTGTTAACATGCAGTTGCTCACGCGATGCACTGTGCGACTACTCGACCGTTCCGATAGCCCCTTAATGAGCTAATACTCGTACGTTTGGTCACGAGACAGTTTTGTTCTTGTATCATAACGTGAATGATGTTTATTACGGTCCGTAATGATAGGTTGTCGATCCATTTCCCTTTAATTTAGTAACTCGGCAGCGTTCCGTACGTTTGCTTGAAGTTGATGCAGTAGCGCCTTAAAGATTCATAGAAACTTGACGTAGCTCGATTTTCCGACTATGTTCATTAAAATTGACTGATTGACTGAAACAGGATACAAATAACACTAGGTAAATGTACCCCACGCAATAAGGTTAAGTGGTCAAGTTGGTAGTACACTGAACTAATAACATAAAGGTTTTCGGTTCAATGCCTGGTAGCACCAAGGAATTTATCTGTTCTTGCTCCACACTCAGGTCTAAGGTCGGCCTAGGACTAAACCCAGGATAACAATGGTCAGTAGAAACGTGGTGATATATTACCTTCCTTGAATATACTACGGTCGAAGCTAGGCTACACATGTCTCTTCTAAATATACTCTATTATTGTCATAAAAAGGCATAATTATTATTTATTCCCACATATTAGGATAATATGAATAGTTTTGGGAATTAAGAAGCAAATGTTAATTCACATGTACAAAGGGGGGAGATAATTATTGATTTGTGTGAATAGACAGTTGGACCATTAGGAAGGCGTTACATCTTCAGGCGTGGCAATTACAGAACGCACGTGCATTCCTTTTGACTATCAACGCCGTTTCAGTTTCATTCCCTTAGTAGCAGGAATACTTACTACTCTTGGTTAGCAGAAATATCATTATAATCTTCTGTTGATAAGACAACGTTATTTTCTGATTTTGTCACATGAGAGCGCTGATTAAAAATGTTACTGTCCTCACTAGCTTGACCTTCTCCTGCTTACTAAACGAAATAAATGGTAACTTGATTTTTGTAATGACAAATTTTTGGTTGTAGCATGTAGACATGTAGACGTTTTCCCTTATAACAGATTTTATCGGTTACATTAAACCTTCTGTACGCTTTGGCACATGTCTTCTGTATATCGTTAAATGTGACGTAAGGACACTCTTATGTTAATATTTAACAAAGATTGTACCGTACGATGTTGTGCAAATATACATTGTAGACAAGATACAAGGGATTTTAAGTGACCAAAACAATAGTTTAGTTGAAATTTGAAAATAAATACGAACGTAACTCTTGGAATAGAATTTTTCTTTTTACACGGCCCATTTTAATAGACATTAATTTATAATACATATACATACATACATTCATACATACGTATATATATATATATATATATATATATATATATATATATATATATATATATATATAAAGAACTAAGTCAAAATACAAATACAAGAATATAATTGAATTTACAATTGAATATAATTGAATTGTAAATTCAATTATGATTCTTGTATTTGTATTTTGACTTAGTTCTTTATTAATACACAAGCATACATATTGCGATATATATATATATATATATATATATATATATATATATATATATAACATACATACATACATACATATATATATATATATGTATATATATATATATATATATATATATATATATATATATATATACAATATTAGGCATGGTGATACGTTTTCTTGTAATGCAGTTAATAAATAAAAATGTTTCAAATACAAGAATGGTTTTGATTTATATATGTTTCAAAGCTTTTTGCCAATAAAATAAGTACTAGCAGCTACAGGAAAAACAATGCCACGACAATACTTTTACAAAAATTGAATCATTTCTACTACTCTGTTGATAAGACATCGTTATTTTTGGCTTTTGTCACATGAAAGCGTCAGTATGTATGAATGACCCTTATACATTACTAAATCACTGATCCGATCACCATGAAACCTTAGGAAATCGTTGAGCTATTCCTGAGAAGGTTTCTGGTGACATAATATTTTCCAACATGTAATTTCTAAGTGGAAAAATTGCATAAAATATGAATTTATATAGTATCTTAATATATGTCATTGAATTCATTTTAAATTTTGGTTACTAGGCAACACTCAACAATTTAAAATTATTTTCCAACACATTTCAAACAATATGCAAAATATATTGTATTTCCGAATGCACTTCAATAATAACATTCAATCAAGAACTTTTATTGTCAAAATTTCCTCGATCGACTACTATAAGTTGAGCTATTACTATGTTAATAATATAGTAAATTAGGTTTAGCTATTGTTAACACGCCATGCATTGATCTCTCTATATAAACTAATGTTGGTATATATGTACTTATAAGCTTTATACATAACTAAATCACTGATACGATTGCCATGACACTTTGTGAAATTGTTGAGTACATTCCTGGGAAGGTTTCTGACAACGTAATTTATTCCAACACGTAAATTTTAAGTGCAAAAATAGCATAAAATATAACTTTCTATCGTATCTTGAGACATTTAATTTAATTCATTCCAAATTTTGGTTGCTAGGCAACACTCAACAATCTAAAACTATTTTCCAACACATTTCAAACAATATGCAAATTATATTGTATTTCCGAATGGACTACAGTAAATAACATTCAATCAAAAACTTTTATTATCAAACTTTCCTTAATCAACTGCTATAAGTTCAGCTATTATTACGTTAATAAAATACTAAATAAGTTTAGCTAATGTTAACACGCCATTCATTGAGTTTTAGGCGATACGAAGTTCGCCGGGTCAGCTAGTAGTATATAAAACAAACTCATTCTAACCGGATACTTTACAGGAATTTGAAACATAGTTCAAAGATAACCTTTTTACGGTAATAACGCATAATAACAAAACAAACACAATTATTAGATTTATAGCCTAGATTGGTTCCACTACGACGTCATAACTGTCAGTTGCACGCAATGGAGGTCAAGTTCTTAACTACCAGTAATTATAGTTGTGTCTGGTTTAATATAGCTGTGTAGTAATGTGATATATAACACATTGCGGTAAGTCCTAAAAATTGGTTTATAAATTAGCGTGTCTGTAAAGTGAGGTTATGTTGGTATAGTGATATTTAAATTAGCTTTTTACCACTACTTATGGTGTGCGATAACAAAATTAATTTTATTCTTCTTTAAAGTGTACTTATAAATAAATTGTGTGGAATCAAAAAATAGGAGCTGGTTAAATTTTCGGCAAAGTATTACTATTTATAAGTTTACATTGTTATACATTGGTATGTGAGATGATAAAATAAAGATATAATAAATATAATGTCCTAACTATATACGTAGTTATGCACATGGATATAAATGTATTCCATTAACTATTGTCTTATGTATTTTGAATGACTTCGATTACCTCTGTTAATTTTATAACAGTTATAATATAAATAATTTTCAAATCAACTTAAATAGGAATGCCATTAGTTATTTCCACGAACTTTATAACAATACGTCATAAAACCTTCAAAGTCGCACAAAGACATTTTCTAGAGCATTCTATGTAATCATGACCAGACGATGTACAAGTAAAATGAATAAGTTACACCTCAGCGCGAGCAGAAAGCTAGTCTTATGTATGTCTTCAGTCTACTAGCTTTGTAGCTCTCTTCAATTTTGTAATAATATTACATGCTATTATCGCACTGTGGTGGAATGATTAAACTTTTGTCTATAATCGCAATGTAAGAATGATATTTAAAATCTTCTATTATAACTTCTAATATGAGTTTTCAACTCATTTTATATCCCGCGAGAACTAAATTACTATAAATATAAATATTATTTGTTATAAAATGACTTATACTAAACTTTTTTTTACGAGCGAATAGTATTACCACATTATTTGAAGAATTGCGACATATCTATAGCTCATTCACTATACTTATTTCTATACAATCATGTATCTGTTCTCATAAATATGTATTTCACGTTCAAATTCACTAACTTGAATATTTAGTTCGAACGCACCCCTTGAAATCACAGGAATAATAACAGTCTAATACGATTCATTTTGATACTGTGGCTAGATGAGAGAGATGGGTGGACAGCTGCCTGACCTTCCACCTCTGTCACCGATTTTCCCTCCTCATGCCTCTTGCTATAACTCTTGAGGTATAATGTGATATTCGTGACACAGCGCAATAACGTAGGGACACAACATTATTATGTAAAACATATTCCCCCCTCATGTCTCTTGCTATATCTCTTGAGGTATAATGTGATATTCGTGACACAGCGCAATAACGTAGGGACACAACATTATTATGTAAAACATATTCCCCCCTCATGTCTCTTGCTATATCTCGTGAGGTATATTGTGGTATTCTTGTCACAGCGCAATGACGTAGGAACACAACATGAGGTAAAACATATTCCTTCCTCATATCTCTTGCTATATCTCTTGAGGTGTACTGAGGTATTCGTATCACAGCGTAATGACGCGAGGACACTACATTAGGCAAAACATATTCCCTCCTCATTTCTCTTGCTATATCTCGAGAGTTATACTGTGGTATTATTGTCACAGCGCAATGACATAGAGACAAAGCATTATTTAAAACCTATTCCCTCCTCATGTCTCTTGCAATATCTCGTGAGGTATACTGTGGTATTCGTGGCACGGCGCAAAGACGTGGGGACACAACATTAGGTAAAATATATTCCCCCCCTCATGTCTCTTGCTATATCTCGTGAGGTATATTGTGGTATTCTTGTCACAGCGCAATGACGTAGGAACACAACATGAGGTAAACCATATTCCTTCCTCATATCTCTTGCTATATCTCTTGAGGTGTACTGAGGTATTCGTATCACAGCGTAATGACGCGAGGACACTACATTAGGCAAAACATATTCCCTCCTCATTCCTCTTGCTATATCTCGAGAGTTATACTGTGGTATTATTGTCACAGCGCAATGACATAGAGACAAAGCATTATATAAAACCTATTCCCTCCTCATGTCTCTTGCAATATTACGTGAGGTATACTGTGGTATTCGTGGCACGGCGCAAAGACGTGGGGACACAGCATTAGGTAAAACATATTCCCTCCTCATGTCTCTTGCTATATCTCGTGAAGTATACTGTGGTATTCGAGTCACAGCGCAATAACGTGGAGACGCAGCATTAGGTAAAACATATTCCCTCCTCATGTCTCTTGCAATATCTCGTGAAGTATACTGTGGTATAAGTGTCACAGCACAAAGACATAGGAACACAATATTAGGTAAAACATATTCCCTCCTCATGTCTTTTGCTATATTTTGTGAGGTATATTGTGGAATTCGTGTCACAGCCCAATGACGTGGGAACTCAGCATTAGATAGAAGATATTCCCTCCTCATGTCCCTTGCTATATCTCGTGAGGTATACTGAGGTATTCGTGTTACAGTGCAATGACGCGGGAACACAACATTAGGTAAAACATATTCCCTCCTCATGTCTCTTGCTATATTTCGTGAGGTATACTGTGTTATTCGTGTCATAGCCCAATGACGCGAGAACACAACATTTGGCAAAACATATTCCCTCCTCATGTCTCTTGCTAAATCTCGTGAGTTATACTATGGTATTCGTGTCACAGCGCAATGGTGCGGGAATACAGCATTAGGTAAAACATATTCCCTCCTCATGTCTCTTGCTATATTTCGTGAGGTATACTGTGTTATTCGTGTCATAGCCCAATGACGCGAGAACACAACATTAGGCAAAACATATTCCCTCCTCATGTCTCTTGCTATATTTCGTGAGGTATACTATGGTATTCGTGTCACAGCACAATGACGCGGGAACACAATATTAGGTAAAACATATTCCCTCCTCATGTCTCTTTCTATATCTCGTGAAGTATACTGTGGTATAAGTGTCACAGCACAAAGACATAGGAACACAATATTAGGTAAAACATATTCCCTCCTCATGTCTTTTGCTATATTTTGTGAGGTATACTGAGGTATTCGTGTCACAGCGCAATAACGTGGGAACTCAGCATTAGGTAAAACATATTCCCTCCTCTTGTCTCGTGCTATATCTCGTGAGGTATAATATGGTATTAGTTTTACAGCCCAATGACGTGGGAACTATGCATTAGGTAATACATATTCCCTTCTCATGTCTCTTGCTATATCTCGTGAGGTATACTGTGTTATTCGTGTCACAGCGCAATGGCGCGGGAACACAACATTAGGTAAAACATATTCCCTCCTCATGTCTCTTGCTATATTTCGTGAGGTATACTGTGTTATTCGTGTCATAGCCCAATGACGCGAGAACACAACATTAGGCAAAACATATTCCCTCCTCATGTCTCTTGCTATATTTCGTGAGGTATACTATGGTATTCGTGTCACAGCGCAATGACGCGGGAACACAACATTAGGTAAAACATATTCTCTCCTCATGTCTCTTGCTATATTTCGTGAGGTATACTGTGTTATTCGTGTCATAGCCCAATGACGCGAGAACACAACATTAGGCAAAACATATTCCCTCCTCATGTCTCTTGCTATATTTCGTGAGGTATACTATGGTATTCGTGTCACAGCGCAATGACGCGGGAACACAACATTATGTAAAACATATTCCCTCATGTCTCTTGCTATATTTCGTGAGTTATACTATGGTATTCGTGTCATAGCGCAATGACGCGGGAACACAATATTAGGTAAAACATATTCCCTCCTCATGTCTCCTTCTATATCTCGTGAGGTATACTGCGGTATTCGCGTCACAGCGCTATAACGTGGGAACTCAGCATTAGGTAAAACATATTCCCTCCTCATGTCTTTTGCTATAACTCGTGAGGTATACTGTGGTATTCGTGTCACAGCGCAATGACTTGGGGACACAACATTAGGAAAAAGATATTTCCTCCTCACGTCTCTTGCTATAACTCGTGAGGTATACTGTGGTATTCGAGTCACTGCACAATTACGTGGGAATACAAAATTACGTAAAAAATATTCTGATGAAATTAATCAGGTTCGATGCTTGGAAGGCTAAAGTTTCCGAAGTAATCTGCTTCAAGGCCTTAATTCAGTTTGTTTTTCACAGTAAATTGAAACAAGGGTTAAAGAGAAGAGTATTGACCAAGGTTACTGGCCTAAAGTAGTTAATTATCCGCAACTGGGACGTGACAAGACTCCTATGAAGTCGATTGCTTTCCCACAAATATTTAAGGCTAAATAGGACGTTTTAAAGTTACCGGTTCTGTTCCATTATGGTAAGTATTTGTAGTAAATTTGAGCTATATAAACCGTGTTACCATATCTAGTTTTAGTCAATGATACCATATGTAAAAGATCGACCTCCTAAATTGTTTTAAATCGTAATTATTGCCAGAATGGTCGACAAAGGTAATAGGGAATAAAAGATAATGAAGTATTAGTTCCAAACATGTGGCCCTGGTTTAATAATCACTGAGAGCTCGAAGAGCTTTTAGTAAGACCTAAAGTGGACATCGACCTGCCTACAAGTATGAAACGAATGCTGAACCAGAACGCATGGTTGCGACGTATTTGTAGAACTACTCCGATCCAGTAGAATCATCCAACGCCAACGACCCAATGTTTTGTTACTCAAAGATAACTCTATTGGTTATTCGATCTAAGTACAAGCAAATACATCTTTACCGTCTTAAGGGAGTTTTTTTTTCAAATGAGACCAGTAAATACAACTAGTAGGCGGTGAAGATTATACATATACATTATATAATCAGTAAATACAAAGGCAATACTTTGTGGCTACAAGATGAAGATTATTCAAATTACGTAAAAATACATCAATTGACTCGAGTTAAAATGATCGCGTTGTGCTCAATTAAATAAAAACTCTCTAACAATGAGAAAATCATAAACAATAAACTCATTCTAGAACTATAATTAAATAACACTTAACTAAATGAATACGTAATGGCTTACTTGCTGACGCGTTTCGAAACAATCGTTCCTTTTCCGAAGCGAATTATCTTCTGAGTATTTAAGTACATTTAATTATAGTTTAATCAGTAAATTCAAGATGATTACAACAAGCAACTTAAATCATTCTAGAACCTGGCAGGTTCAACCTTATGTGTTCAGTGACCGTTTCATTGTAATAAATTTAACAGTTTTAAAGTAACCGTAAAACGACGCTATTAAAAATATCTTTAAAAAATAAACGCTATTTTTAAGTTGACAAGCAGATAGCGTGCATGTTGCGTCCTAGGTTTTGTAAAAACATTACACCAATAAATATTTAAATATGGAGGGTATAAATCAAATTAAGTTTTTTTAACATTATGAACAAAAAAAATATTATACAGAGCCAATGATGACTACTTTTTTAAAAAAATTGCTATAATTGCAAGCATGATCGTAATATTATTATTAAATTTACTAATAGTATATTGTCTTAAACGTAATAATGAGTAACAATAGATATTATGAATAATAATACAAGACAAAAAACGAATAAACCATTTGATTAATGTTTTTGTTAAAATTTATTTTTTAATAAAATAACGTTTTAGCTTTGATAATTGCCAATTATAAAGCGTTGACATATATCGTAATTTTTTCCATTTTTGTCTTTGTTATTCGCAAGATATT